>JAGXJF010003269.1:0-560480 GCA_019208055.1 Stipa capillata | reverse complement strand
CATATCTACGTACGTATGTATCGGTTTAGCTCATATGTAGAAAATATATCAATAATTCAAACGTTTGCTTGTCGAAATTCAAATGTTTGCTTGCGTCTTTTTGGTTTTTTATTTTTATTAAATCTAAAAGTGGTCAAAAAATTTTGAAAATTGGCATGGGGTAATTACATGACCTCGTGAGGCTATACTTAAAATTTCAGACAATTTCATTGAAGTTGGGTTATACATTGGTTTGTAAGTACTTCAAATTCATCCACAATTTACACATACAGAAGTACACACGTTACATGAAATCATTCAAACCAAGACACTTTTGTACACACACATACAAATAGCTAGGTTTCGTCGTCTTCGGAAATCTTCTCATGAATTGTGATTTTCTTGGTGGTATACGTTAGTCCTTCGGCGTGACTGCGTCTGACGTAGGGCTCAGCATCCTTGCTAGCTTTTCTCCTTTTTATGGGGCGTTTATCAACGGCTTCTGGCTCGGAGTCCGGGTCGTCGAATTGGTCGTAGTCCTCTTCGTCAACAACACCATCGACTCCGACAATACTCCTCTTCCCTTTTCTGACGACATGGCGCTTCTGTGCCTTTGGGTCTTTTATGTAGAAGACTTGTGAGGTTTGTTTAGCTAGAACCCATGGCTCATCTTTCGCACTGATTGCTTTGACCTGTGTTGACTCAATAGATGTCGGGGGAGGTAGAGTCACGGTAGTGAGTTTGTCATCATCGATATGGATATTTTTCGCCCATCTGACACGAAACATGGGTATCTTCGTGACGGTGTAGTCCAGTTCCCAAATTTCTTCGATAACACCGTAGTATATGTCCTTACGGTTACCGGTTTTAGCCTCCATCGTCACCCCACTGTTCTGATACGTGCTTTTCCTGTCTTGAGCCTCCGTATAGAATGTGTATCCGTTGATATCGTATGCTTGATATGTCAGGACCTTGCTCGCAGGTTCTTGTGACAGCATTTTGACCGTCTCTTCTTCGAAATTTGTCGGAGGCCTTTCATACCAGTAGTTCTTAAGCCATGTTGCGAACTTTCCATTGTGCTCTTTCGAGAGCCACGCTTCTCCCTTCTTCGGGTTTTCTTTTTTAAGCTTTACCATGTGCATCCAAAGATAGGGATGCACCACCGTCAGGTGTTGCAAGACCACGAGATGTGCTCTGTCATAGTCATCTGACCTACTGGGTACTGAATTGTAGACATGTAAAGGCCTTTGTCCGCGTGCATGGCCTTCACCATCGAGCCTTCCCGTGTGCCGTGAAACAGGAACACCTATGGACTTTTGATCAGCCAAGTAATCAGTGCAGAACTCGACACACTCTTCGGCAACATAGCCTTGGATGATGCTACCTTCTGGTTGTGACCTGTTACGAACGTAGCGCTTCACAACCCCATTGTACCTTTCCAACGGGTACATGTTGTGTAGGAACACGGGACCTAGATCCAGTATCTCCGGGACGATATGGATCATGAGATGTACCATGATATCGAAGAATGCTGGAGGGAAGTACATCTCAAGTTCGCACAGTATGACAATGATCTCCTCCTGCAGCTTGTGGCAACGCGTAACGGAGATCGACTTCTGAGATATCGTGTTGAAGAAGTTACACAGATTCAAGACTGTCTTGCGGACCTCCGGCTCCATGAGACCTCTGATTGCAACAGGAAGTATCTGCGTAATCATCACGTGGCAGTCATGAGACTTCATACCAATTACACGGTGACTCTTCATGTCAACTATTCTCCCGATGTTTGCCGAGTAACCGGAAGAAACTTTGACACCTTGGAGGCACTCCAAAAAGCTAACGATCTCTTTTTTGCTGAGAGTGTAACAAGCAGCGGGACAGTCCGTCTTGATTCTGACTGCACCCGTCCCCAACTTGGTCGTTCGCTTCGTAGCCCACAGCTTCTTTCTTATACCCAAGAATTCCATGTCAGCTCGTGCCTTCGGTCCATCTTTTGTCTTTTCTGAAATGTTGAGCAGGATACCAAGCAAGCTCTCGCACACGTTTTTTTCAACATGCATGACGTCTATGCTGTGACGTGTGCTTAGGAATCTCCAGTAAGGCAAATCCCAGAATACGGATTTCCTTTTCCAGACGCCGTCCTGCATGGGAACAGACGGTTGTGTCTTACCGGGCGTAACAGGGGGCATCGTGTTCACGATGTCATAGATTTCCACCCCGGTCTTCTCCCGAGGCGCCGAACGGACCTCAACAGTATTGTCAAACAATTCCTTCTCTTGCCTCCATGGGTCGTTCTGTTTCAGCCACCTTCGGTGGCCCATGAACACGATTTTTTTGGATCCCTTTAGGTGTAAACTTGTAGTAGACTCCAAACACTTCACACATCCTTTGTACCCATGAACACACTGGCAGGACTGATATCCGTACGCGGGGTAGTCTTGGACCGTCGTGAACAACAGCGCTTTCAGATTGAAGTACTCTTCTTCGTATGCGTCCCAGACCTGGGCCCCTGGTTCCCACAGTGTAGCTAGTTCTTCGAACAATAATTGTTGATACATGTTCAGATCGTTCCCAGGTTGCTTCGGCCCTTGTATGAGAATACAGAGGTGTATGTACTTTCGTTTCATGCACAGCCATGGAGGAAGGTTGTACATCCATAGAACCACGGGCCAAGTGCTGTGTCTGCTGCTCATGTTGCCGAATGGATTGATCCCGTCCGTACTCATACCGAACCTGATATTCCTCGGATCTTTTCCGAAATCATCGTATTGGGCGTCGATTGCCCTCCACTGCGAAGCATCGGCAGGGTGTCTCATCACTCCATCATCAGTTTTCCGCCCCTCGGCGTGCCAACGTAGCAGCTTTGCCTCCTTCTTGTTAGCGAATAAACGATTCAAACGGGGAAGGACCGGAAGATACCATACAACCTTTGCTGGAGCGCCACTCTTCACTGGGTCCTCATCATCGGCTTGCTTTCTACCCCTCTTGAATCTGGACGTGTTGCACGTGGGACACTTGTACAGCTTCTCGTGCTCCTTGCGGTAAATAAAGCAGTCATTCGGACACGCATGGAACCTCTGCACCTCTAACCCAAGAGGGCAGACAACCTTCTTGGCTTCTTCGGTGCTCGTGGGCAGCAAGTTGTTTTTCGGAAAAACTTTTGCAAGAAAAGCCAGTGTCTCATCGAAGCCTTCGTCCGGACAGTTGTGGGCTGCCTTGATCCTTAGAAGTTCCAGCGTGACCGACAGACGCGTGTGCTCTGGATCGGAACCGGTATACAACGGGATTTGTGAGTCTTCAACTAGTCTCGAGAACTTAGCAGCCTCTCTTTCATCCTCGGGATCTATCACCACCTGCTCCACCATGTGAACGTCCTGCACCATATCGGCCAAATTGTTTCCCGTTTCTCCTTCGGCGTCCGGTTCGATGCTCCCCTCGTCTTCTTCGTCATCTCCGTGTTCGGCAGCTTGCTGTAACACCTGATCTTCCTCCTCCTCGCCGTGACATGTCCAACGTGTATAGCCTGACATGAAACCCTTAAGCGCCAGGTGTACCGTCACCCTCCCTCTCGTATCGAACATTACCAAATTTTTGCAATCGCGACATGGACAGCAAATCTTCGTGCCACCTTTTGCCCTCATATCTCGTTCGGCGACATCAAGAAACTCGTTCAAAGCCATAGCCCAACTCTCTGTCGCCCGGTTGTCGTACATCCAACTGCGATCCATCGATCAACACCTACGACACGAAACTAATCAGTTCGATAACCGAAAACCACATCAAATACATATACGACATGAAAAGAACACTGGCGAGCATTATTACCGAGCGCTAGCGATCTTTTTGGTGAGAAATGAGAGATGTATGGAGAGAGTGAGAGTGAGAGGAGGAGGGAGAGATGAGAGAGAGCTAGAAATGAGAGATGTATGGAGAGAGTGAGAGTGAGAGGAGGAGGGAGAGATGTATGGAGAGAGTGAGAGTGAGAGGAGGAGTGAGAGATGAGGAGGAGGGAGAGAGGGAGAGTGAGAGGAGGAGGGAGAGAGTGAGAGGAGTGAGAGAGAGGGAGAGTGAGAGGAGGAGGGAGAGAGTGATCTAGATCTAGATCTAGATCTAGATCTAGTCTCTCTAGAGCATGGGGAGGAGGGTTGGGGAGAGGGGAGAAGTGTTGGTGGGTTGGAGGGGGAAGGGGGGGCGGCGGCGACGGCGGCAGCAGCTGGGGCGACGGCGGCACTCGCTGCTGGCCAGTGGGCGCGCGAGCACTGGCCAGCAGCGAGGGCCCGCTCTGGTTATATAGGCGAGATCACCACTGACGGTCGCGTAAAAGGGGACCGTCAGTGAATCTTCAGCCAACCATGCAATAATCTCCACTGACGGACGAGGATCTATACCGTCAGTGAAGACAACGTCTCTACTGACGGGCCGGTTCCCAGGGCCCGTCAGTAAAATGCAACGTCATATGTTCCCATTTACACTGACGGGCCGCATCTGAGCCCGTCAGTGGATCTGTAATCTCCACTGACGGGCACTTAAATTGAGACCGTCAGTGGAGTTCACGCGTCATCTATGCCACCTCACGTTCATCTCCACTGACGGGTCGATTTTCCGCCCGTCAGTGGTTCTCCTCACGTTTATCTTTGCTGCCTTCTCCGCTGACGGGCTCTTTGGTGTCCGTCGGCGGTGTTACCCTGCAGCGACGGACCTTTTTGTGCCCGTCAGTGGAGGGGGTTCAGGAGAAGGTCAATCTGCAGTAGTGTGCGTACTCCAAAGATAGGACATGCATGTCCTAGGTTGATCGATGGTGAGATTCGGCTGAAGATGATTGTTTTGGAAACACGGCCCGGTTCAGACGTGAAGGTCGCTGCTTGATCAGCTGTGCATGTATAGCAAGGTAGCAGTAGCAGCAGCAGCAGGGATCCGGCTTGGCAAATGCAGGCTGAAATGGCGGTGCATGCGTCCGTGTGTGTGACGGCCCAGCTAACCCCGTCGCCGTTGGCGCGGCCAGCTTAACCACGCATCACGCAGCTTACAGCGCTCTCCAAGCCAAAAATTAGCTCTCTCCAAGCCAAAAATTGAAGCTCTCCAAGCCAAAAGTAAGCTCTCTCTTGCGAAAACAAAAGGGCCGTCTCGTGTTGACGCTGGATGAGGTGCCTAAGTTGGAAAGCAACGGGAGGGAGAGGAGAAGCTTCCAAACTTGCCGTCCGTCGTTCACCTCGCTGCATGCCGCACTGTCGCATGGACCCTGCATATCATATCGTCAACACGAGGCATCTCTCCACTTTCGCCTGGGCCCACCCTATTCCCCTTCTCACAGATGAAGAGATTGCGTGAGGGCTGGAGCTTCATGATTGGTTCCTGCGCCCCCGCTGGGCACACACGCAAGAGAGCTGGCCCCACACACAAGTTATCCGGCCCCACACGATGAGAGAGAGAGAGAAGAGAGAGAGAGAGAAGAGAGAGAGAGAGAGAGAGGAAAGAGAGTGATCGAGAGAGAAAACAGACGGACGGACAGACAGACAGGCAGAATGGTGTACTGGAGTGTGCGTGGTGCGTGTGTGTGTGTGTGAAGCATATGCTTGGCGAGGTTAATTTTTCAACGCTGTGTTGACGACATGCTCTCCAGGACGCCAACCAGGGCACGCCGCATTGACAAGAATGGCCATACTCGATCGATCCGGTTGGTGAGCGCAGCGCAGCTCACATCCATCCATCGCCTCTCCCTCCGGCCTGCTGTCGGCTGGAGCCAAAAGCGAGCAAAATGGATACTAATCCAAACTCCGCAGCTCGATCGTTGCATGCTTTACTACGTGCTGTACAAAGCACCATTTTTCTGTCTGCTCAACACGCGATTACACACGGTTTTTACAACGTGCCGGGTCATCATCATCTGCAAAGAAGGTTTCTTTCTAGTACTAATGTTTCACTGTACATGCGTGTTTGTGCTAATTAAGCGCGTGGATGTGGATCACAAGTTCTTTTTGAGACATTGCGCATGTGGATCACAAGTGATCATCAACTCTTTGTGCTCACAATCTACTACTACCACATAATGAACACCACACAATGTGTAACTAAAAATTGCAATATACGACCACCAGTTACCAGAGTCTTTGTATAGCGGGCGACTCGTCATTGTTTACGTCAACATCTTCTCGGTATTCCCTGACAAAAACCTTCACGTCATGTCCTGGCTGGACAATTTGTCATTGTAAATGACCGTTTTTGTACTTCAACATTCAGAATACATACACTAACACAATATCATATGGTTATACTCGCTGGCTGTCTCTTTGTAATTACTTAATTTCTTCTGTTGTTTGCATCAGCATCTTCTCGGTCTGCCTGACAGAAATCTCTCATCGCTCCTGGTTGGAGAAAAGGTCATTGTAAAATTAAGCTAGCTAGAACACCCGATAAGGACTTCATCTACTCATCAGACCCAATGGCACAAAACATTCAAGGCTCATGCCAATCATGGGTAAGTCAGACAGATGTTTCATATGATCCCATAATCAACACAAGACAGAGAAAGAGGGTAATTAAATTGAATTATTCTAAGGCAACGGGCCGATGGCACTGTACATACATGCAACCTTCCCAGAAAATCATTTGGTGGCTGTTTCTAGTAAGGCTGAGATATCACTACCACATGGCACTCCTTTGTGACTCTGCAGATGCTGCAGCCCTGTCTGCCCCTGTTACATGTTCATATCCATCCCTGTGGGCCACACATGCGTAAGGGACTCCCAGCTACCCACCCACACTGGTGCACCACCAATGCAAATGCAAATGAACCAGAGAGATGACAAGAGGGTGATTCACAATAATGCAACTGAGAAAATCAAGCAAGAGTAGATGTATATACATGACAAGAAGAAGAAGAAAGGAATGAAATGACCAGCAATGTAGCTTTTGCACACTGATTACTACTAGTCTAGCTAATCGCCGCGACAAGAAAAGGGGGAATTATGCTGTTTTGAACCGAGGAATTAACCTAGCTATTCCATTTCTCGCCAAATTCCCTCGTTTTAAACAGACCCTGCAAGAACTAGAGCCCTTGCCTTTCATAACCTATGCATGCACCCTTCTTAATTTTCTCACTGATAATGGGAAAGATGACTTAAACAAACAAAATGATGTGATTAATTTAGTTGAATGCAATGAGCCACCGATAATTAAGAGCGCCATTACTTGCACCAACCAGGCTCGCAACAGAACAGATCTGCACAGGTCGCAGGATATGGGGAAGCGCATGTTACATCAACGCAAGCGAGCCGGCCATGGAATGGAGCATGGACAGCCGAATCAATCAGTTCAATACACCCAATGATCTCACAAAAACATATAATTGTTGGGTTAGAGAAGCAAGCAAGCATGCAACCAAGCTAGGTTCCCCATCACCTTGGTGCCCTAGTGGCCCTATACGTCACACTGCCATGGACCAGTATACTGAGACACTTGAGCTACTATTGATACCAAGTCTACTATATGGTATACACATTAACAGTAGTGACGTAGTGAGTGAGCATCCTGACCATCCATGGCAGAATGGTGCAATTGCAATCGGCATTCAATTCAATTCCTTCCTCGTTACCAGAATCTTGGTGTGTCTGTTCTGCCATTACACTAGGCACATAGGATTCAAGAACTAACTGAAGCACAAACACACACACACACACACACACACACAGAGACAATATATGTCTCAGGATTGTTGTGTTGTGTGCACAATACCATGGTCTAGCACAATTAGGTAGCCTAGATCTCATAGTGAGAGGTAGTACCTGCAGAGTACAAGAAAGCATGCTAGCTAAGCGTACGGTCCTGGAAGCTTATGCCACTGCCAGCTCACCACTGATGGTACCTTGCACAAATACATACCTAAATGCACACACGATACAACATTACAACAAGGCCATGGCATATGTGTGTAAAACTTGTACTACCTACCTTGTCTACCCATCCGAATCTCATCTCATTGTTCCCAATTCTAAATAGGGTTTGGTAATCGGTCCCAAATCAGGATGTCGACAACGGCCGATGAACTAATTTCGTGTAAATTTTTGTATGCAATGCTGAAGGCCAGATTCTTCAATAAGCTGTGATTCTTGCTAGGTGGTGTCATATAGATCGGAGGCCAGAAGGGGTAGCTGCTGCAATGATCAGTGACTGTTTTGTTGTGTTGGTTCAGTCACGCATTCTCAAAGGAAATCATATTCATTCAATGGGCCTCACATGCCTTGGTTGACAGAAAATATTTAGCAGTGGCTTCGGCACGCACGCACGCACAGATTGGGTGCTGCTCGTTTCTGAATCTGCACGCATCAACGAGAGGTGTATGATTTCTTTCACTCAGGTTGGTAGTGGTCCTCGGATCCTGTGCTGCTGCTGCATCTTCGAATGCCAGTGCACAGCGGATGACACGGCTTAACCTGATCTTGTCTTGTTAAGGCACTTTCGCTGATAACCAGGGCGGTAACGACTGGTATGCATGCGGCCAGTACTGATCCAACGATGCGCGCTGACTCAGATTCAGACAGTTAAGTTCACTCATCCTACTGCATTGGTCCTGATCAGCAAACTGGTAGTCTAGCAGGAAGAATGGTAGGAGATCTCCTGACATCTTTCACAGCAGTGATCTGCAAACATTCCATTACCTGTTCAATGAAACCGACTGGATTTGAAGAGTCAGGCCTGCACATTTCAGGTGTAGCTGCGGATGAACTAGACTGAAAAAATTCAGAGAAGTGCAGAGACAGAGTGTTGATGGATGGGAAACATACCAGAACACTGAAAGATGGCTGGATTCAAATCAATAGTACATTAAGATTGTTCCAAACTCGACAGGCAAACAGCTATGCCTAATTAGACGAATCTGACAAGAAACTACAAAGGAGAACCGGGAAGAACATGGATACTAAGCAGCAGCAGCACGGCACTCTTTCTTGTTGCACATGTTTAGCTAACTGAGATCTAAGTTTAGTCCTACAGAATTTAAAGGGTTAGATATCTCCAGGACCGTTCCTTTCCCTATACACATGCACATAGAGATCAGCATTAACGCGTGTCTCCACCACAGCTGCAGCAAACACTTGAAGCAGCTCCTGCAGCTGCATGAGAAGCAGGTTGGGCACTTGAATGGACGGAATGTGAAGCAATTCCTCAGTGCATGGCAGCAGCTGCAGCTGAAACTACAGCTGGGGCAAGTCGGCTTGCGGGACTCGGATACGGCAGCAACAGTTAGCGTGAAGGTGGTAGTTGTTGCAATTGGGTGTTCCACCTGGTACACTTCTTTGCGGGTTGGAGGACTGTCGAATCTTGTTGAGCCTCGTTTTGGTAGTGATACTTCCATTTCACGGATGAACTTGGAGAGGTGGCCGGATGACGTCAGGGTACAGCTCCCAGGTTGCAGTGACCGCCCCCTTTGATCCATAGTGGATCATAAGGCTCCCTTGCTAGTTTCCATAGCTCATTACCATGTGACCAATTCACAACATCATCATCAGTTCCCTGCAACGTCGATTGTTGTAATTAAGACACCATTCTGCACAACATGAAGTTGCGTGCATAGGAAATTCTGACTTAAGTATGGCCCAATACAGCAATAGATTACATAAATGGTTATGAGTTTTGCTTCAGTACTCCCCCCTTACACAGGTTATGACTTCCGATACAGATCAATTGGTGAGATTAAAACTTACTCTTTAGTTGCAAAGGATAGTATTGTCTATTTCATGTGACTTCCTCCTGTCGTTAACAACTTATAATAACCTGAAACAATCCGATCTAAACTCCACGCCACTACTTTGACGTGGCTACATGCATGAATTGTGAGACGTGCGCTACAACATGCAACACGCCCACTACCTGACACGATGCAAAATAAACATGCAAATGTAGAAAATGGAAATGCAACCAAGATTAGAATCTATATGCCCTGCTAGACAATTTATCGTATGTAGACGATTCTTATTCATCCGCATGTATATTATATAAAGTACAGTATTTTAGAGTTCCTCGTAAAAAAAGGTGCATTACGGTAGAGAGAGAGAGAGAGTGAGTTAGCAGATGCGGTTGAGATAAGGTCTACAAACAAACTAAGTCTAGGGTTGTGGATCCTAAGTCCTAACTACTCGTGATCAGCTCCACGAGGATTGAGCTGCATGCTCCTCTATATCTTTAGAGGAAAACCCTTTAAAAGTTTCTAAAGAGGGGAGAGGGGGGCACTGAAGCAAAACTCAATGGTAATCATAAAACAAAACAGCAGTTTAGAGAAGTGTTAGCCTACATCAAGAGTTTGAGACTGCATCAACTATGGAAGCCATTCATGACTGCTTATCGGCCTTGACCGAATAAGTATGTGTTTGGCATGTTGTCCATGAAAATGTTGACCAAAAGGGGAGAGCTTGATCATATCAAGCAACCGATGGTATTCTAGTCACCCCTAACCACAAGGGGAGAGACTTTCATGGTTTTTTTTATATTGCAAACAAAAGGAACTATAAAAAGTAAATCTTCCAGAATATATGTTCTGCTCATGTTTTGTTCAGTTTTAAAAGATTATTCTGATGGTGTTCAGTACAATCCAACCATACTGTAACTCCAATTCTATACTTGGAAATGTGCGAACATCTGTAAGAATAAATGCATGGAGGGTTATGTGACAGGGAATCCAATTGACAGCTCATCTATATGACATGTTGATCAAATCTATCCTCATACATTGTACAAACTATTAGGACGTAGGGCAATTGAAAATGCAACTTGAGCTTTGTAAGTTAGCGGTGCATATGTATGATGGAACGATCTGGTATAACTTATAACTTATAAAGCTACATGAAGGTATGGACAATACAGGAGTAAGACACTGAATATAAGGGCTGTTATTTGATCTAGATCACCACAATCCATTGCCCTGACACATGCAATGCATGCTTGGGTTGCTAAGCAGTGGGCTAATTATATGATGTCAAGTATTTCTCAAAGGTCTGAAACTCCAATTTGAGAATTGGAGAAGAGCATCGCTTGCTAGATGAGGCCTGCCATTGATTGAAGAGGAACTATCTAGTTATCTACTACACAGGACAAAGGCTGAAAGTAGCAAGCTAGGTCATCCTCACTATCTCTCAACTAAGAATCTTCAGGTGCAGGTACTAAGGCCGCAAGGTTCAAAAAATCGGAGATAACATGAGTTCCCAGATGGGAGCAGGATGTTGAATCATTTGATTACAAGCTATGGCCAACACATGCTGATACCACCCGATAGCAAGACTGGTTCTAACCAAATTATGACTGACAGGTGACAGGCTGAGTAATAGTTACCTCATAAAAGCCTGAAACTGGGCAGTTACCTGTAAACTGGTATTGTTCAGAACTATGAGATTTCTAGTTTTGGACTATGCTAAGATCCCTACCTACAGCAATCACTGGGTTGGGGCATTTTTCGGTTTAGACCTATGCAAGGGCCGAAAAGGTCTGACCTTCTGGGCTAGGGGTGTTCATTGACGGGTTGAGCAAAAACCGTCGAAACCCTTCCAGTACAAAAAACTGACACCATGCTCCTCACCTAGTAACAATCTATACACACATGCACACGACCATGGGCGGGCCCACATTGGGTAATGGGTATACAGATGTACACCCAAATTTTTTGCCAAAAGATTAACTATATACCATGTATAATGCCTATGTATATCAATATATGTGATAATTGCTCCCACAGGCCAATTCCACCCTCCCAGGCTTCTATCTCCCACAGCCCAACTCCCTAACCCAATTCGGTGCCACAGGCCAAGCCAGTTACTTCGTGGCAGCCAAGCCCAGTTCCAATCAATCAGCTGATTCAGAGTAGAGCAGAGGGCAGCAATGCAGTCACACACACGCATCGCCTCCTCTGTGTCTCTGTCTCCACGGCAATGCGAGCCTAGTGACGCGCAGCTCCAGCATGGCAGCACACAGCATGCTCCGACGCTCCATCAGCCGCCGCTCCGCCTCCATGGCCACTGGCTACCGGGGCAGAGGGCGAGGGCATGTGAGCCACCGCCAAGCAGGGCGTGAGCGGCGCCGGTGCAGCTGCCACAGGCAGGCATCGACAGGAGAGGCTTGTGCTGGGGAAGGGAGCACACAGACGCTTGTACACCCATTGTCAAAATTCTGGGCCCGCCACTGCACACGACGGTTTTTGGATGGTTTGAAGAAACCATATTTGAACACCCCTATTCTGGGCCTAGTCCTGCCAGCATAGGCTGCGTCACATGGATATACTACACATTTGGTCGGGCTCAACCAAGTCCAGAATAGTGAAGTCAAGCCAGGCAGGCCTTGCCAATGCCCAATTAGGCTGAATCAAACCAAATCAGCTCCACTCTATAGTTGCATAGAGTGACTCACCACATGTATGCAATATGCACAGCATGACACTTACAATTGTTCATGACACATCCCAGCTCATCAGAGGTGCTTTGATTTCTATCCTATCCAATGCATTAGGCTATCACTGCACCCATTGACTAGTTGAAGCGCCCTGTCTATTTTAATGAACATATGTTTGGTTTTAAGAGAAACATAGGGGGAATAATCTTGGAATTAGCAACAGGGATGATGAGTTTGTACTGGGGGTATAGCAGGGGAGCTCAAAGGAGCGAAGGTAATATAACAGATTCTATAAATCTATTTTATTCTGGGAAGTACAGACTGCGGAGACAAGAGGCCCAACAGAAAGGGTTGCCTATAGCACAGATTGGATTATTACACATTAACCCAAGGGTTTTATGCATAAGTAAATAAAAACAAGTGTTGAATGATTGGATGATTACACATACACAGTAACCCAAGGGTTTTACACAGAAGTGCATAAAGTGATTATCTTGACCTAAGAATGATCTTCCTCTAAATAAGGATGACACAAAGGGTTTTATGCATAAGTAAATCAAAACAAGTGTGGAATGATTGGATGATTACACATACACAGTAACCCAAGGACTTTACACAGAAGTGAATAAAGTGGTCGTCTTGACTTAAGAATGATCTTCCTCTAAACAAGGATGATCACACACCACACACACCCTACATTAATCTTGTTCCTACCTTAATAGTTCATAAGCAGTTAAACTGTTCCAAAAGATTGAACGTAGAAATCAGAAAAATGTTGGAATATGTAACCAATATCCAAGGAGACAGCAAGCATATATAGGAAAGGCTTGATATTTTATTAGTAAAAAACTTACATGAATAACGAACACTGGGCATTTCACCTTCTTGATTTTTTTGACATTCTGTAGAGACAAGTTGCCTAGACATTAGTAAAAGCAACTAAGGCATAAAAGGTACAGATTGAAATGAAATAACCAACTCGAGATATTTACTTTGTAAATGTCAAAGCAGAAAGTAAAGTTCACATGGCAAACAACACGGAGGCCTGACAGTATAGCACTGTGGAGAACCACACCACGCAATCTTGGCAAACGGGAGGCTAAATGTAATGTTGGCCCACTGCCAACAGATTGTCATACAAGATAAAGTCTTCCTGGCTGATTCCATACTCGGTTTCTAAGCACTGGTAAACTGCTTCAATATCTGCATATGTATTCTCTTCACTTGGCTGCACTTCAAATAAAAAACATGAAAATCGCTCAACAAAAATGCACTTCTTCAGGAAAGAAATATGGGCATGCACATCATCAGTGTAACAGTTAGGTGGCAGTAATTCAAAGTCAAACTGCCATCTGATTTAGCTCAAAGAAGCACATTCAGATAAGCAGGGATTAATATTTAATACCAATAGGGAAAACAAGAATTTAAACACAACCATGCATAACATGTCCTACGGCAGGAATTCCTGTTGTATTTGAATGCAGGAATTCTCAAAATAGACAACAGAAACCAACATAACACGACCTTCATTTGTGAAATTTCAGGGATGAAGCGGCGTAAAAATGGACTTGAGAACATGTATAGATGGTTCAAACAGAGCTTCTATCTCTCTTGAAGGATAAATGTATAAAGGCACACCCAGATATTATTTAGCCTCAAAGTTTACAATGGCATGCATGGCTGAAGACAAAGGTTGTAGGTATATAATAATAAGTTTATAATGGCCATGATGCCTGGAATGCACCAGTCAGGCATGGGCCAAACTCTCTTCTGTTGTAGATACACGCAGCATGTTCTTGGAAAGTGAAACTGAACCACATTTCTCGAGGTATCTAGCATATACATATGCTTTCAGATTGATTAGTATAAACTATAGAGTTAGGCAGATAACACCATGCCACATATGCATTAGCCAGGAAAGGCCACTAAACTTTACCCGAAATGACTTAAGCAACAACTCACCAACTTCAACTCTACTGTAGTACGTCGAAGGTAAAAACTAAGCAGAGTTCACAAATGGTAAATAAGTTACTTACCTTGCCAGTAGACGCTCCATACCCAGAGTAGTCAAATCTGCAGTTATAGAAGTACAAAGTAGATCACATCAGCAAAGTTCTGCACAGAAAATGTCTTGTGTGCCTCCAAAACACATTCACATGGTAACAGAAGGAAAAAATGAACTACCTAAAGTGGACTCACGATTATATATGTAACAGTTGGTACTAAAAAAAAGGCATCACATTTGGAACAAGAAACAGCAGGACTGAAAAGCATGACAAACTGATATTCATTATAAAGCCCTGAAATTCCCCAGCTATCCAAAATCCTAGGAGCAATAAACACACACACACAAATGTTCCCCTCCATCCACTAGTCCATTAACCGCAGTGTTGCTAGTTCATTCTTCAGTAGCCCACAAGCACAGTTCCTCCTGCACCCCAAAATTCAGAAGGGGGAAGGAGAAACATAACTGGTACAGCATCCTAAGGAAAAAATGCATACACGTGTACACAGCATTTTCCTAAGCAGTTAAACCAGCATTTGCACTTGAATGAGAAAAAAACAAAACAGATCAAATGCAATAAAAATAAAGTGCGATGTCCTAGATACGATGAACAGGAAGCACAATGCACCACTAACCCCATCAGATTGACCTTGAGATTGACCTTAAGCTGCACAAAGAGGTCGTAGAGCTGGCCGAGGTCAGCGGCGTTGCCGTGCGAGTAGAGCACGGTGAGGCGGGCGCAGGGGTTCCTGAGGTAGAAGGCCACCACCTTGCTGCCCCTCCTGGTGTCGACGAGCAGCACGTCCATCGCGTTGTCCCGCGGGACGCCGGAGGCGACGAGGCGGCCCGTGGCCTCGTCCTTCCGGACGGCGTACGTCGCCGGGTCCGGCGGGAAGAAGGCGAACCTCGCCGCGAGACTGGACACCGAGCACCCCGACAGCATCGGTGACAGCGCTCAGTCATTGACGGGCGGCGATGCTGCTGCTGCTCATCAGAGGGAACCTCTCCCCTCCCCTCCACTCCCCTCCCACCACCACCCACACAAGCGAATCCTTTGCAAGAACAAACCAACGATCAAATGGATCGAAATATTTTGGGGTTTCGGGGATCACGAAAGGAATTTGCGCGAGAAAGGCGGCGCCTTTTGGCCTATTTCTTGGCTCAAATCGGATTCAAGGATCAAACTTTTGGGGCGGAACGGAAAGGATCAATTTTTTTGAGGGGGATTTCTCGGTGAAAAATCTAACGGAAGCGCAAAGGTTAGTTCTTGAATCACTATGGATGTTTCCAACGGATTTGAGCAAAGAAAAGATGCACCTTTTTCTCCACTCTTCCGAGTGATATAAAAAAGAAGAAATCCGCTCACTCTCCCCACCCTAGTGATTCGGCTGACCGCCAGAACGCCCAAACCCCTCGCGACATCTCCCGAATTCCACCACGTAGGCGATCTTCCGTTCTTGGTCGGATCAGGGAGAGGTTTTGGGAGGGTTTAGTGCAGTGTCAATGGGAAAAGAGGGATAGCGTCATAGCGAACTAGAAGAGCAACAGGAAGAAGAAGAAGAGGAAAAGAGGAAGAAGAGAAAGGGCTGGAGGACTGTCCACGGCCAGCACCAGCACAACACACTAGTTGAGCTCAGCTCAGCCTCCGCCATGCTGCTCACAGCCATTTATTACTCATGCTGCACAGAGACAGAGAGAGAACAGAACAGAGAAGAGAGAGAGAGTGTGTGCGCGCGTGTAGGGAGAGGCAGAGGAAGAGAGAGAGTGTGTGTGCGCGCGTGTAGGGAGAGGCAGATGATGAGATGAAATGAAGCTGGAACGCAGAAAGCGCAGGGGATCCCCACGCCTTTGCAAAAGATGTGTTGGTTCTTCACATGTCTTCAGCACGCATCAGCCAGCCACACGGATGGAAAATGGCTGGACGCCGCCGCCGTGGCAGCGTGCGGCTCCGTGGACCGAGCGATCGGACGGCGGAGATCACGCGCTATGGTCCAGAAAAGGAAGAAATTTTGTGGATGTTTCTGTCTTCCACCGTGTCCGTTGGGAGGAGTTAATATTGGATGGAGATCATATGCCGAGATGAAAAAAGTGGGATTTTTACTATTAAAAACAGCATTTGGGTTCTCCTTTCCATGTGATGATGTTATTTTTAGGAAACTGTTTTTCTCCGTTGATTCTTTATACATTTTTTATACCTAAGTTGCAGACAGAAAATATGTAACTTAGATATAAAAAATATATAATTGTTAAGTTCTGCTCAGTTGTACATCTCTAGACCTAGAGTTATACATTTTAAGTACCTAATTAACCATTAAATCAAGAATCAACATTAGGATCATTAATTTGGAAATAGTTTGACCTAGAAATAGGCGGTTCCTATTTTTAGGGCCTCTTTGGATTGAAGGATTCTCAAAACGCAGGAATAGGAAAAATGTAGGAATGAAATGTCATGGCTTGTGGAATCCTATAGGAAATGAAAATACAGGAATATGCAAAACTAGCTCTTTGGATACTTTACAGGAATTTTGTAGGAATTTGAAGAGAGAGAAAGTTCATGCAAGACACAAAGGAAATTTCCATGAGGTTCAAGCTCATGTTAGAATTCCTCCAAAATTCCTGTGGATTAAGCCATTCCATAGGAATTTCGTAGGATTCCTATGACCTCATTCCTGCAATCCAAAGGGCTTTCATAGGAAAATTTCCTATGGATTCAGATCCTATAAAATTCCTTTGAAAATCCTTCGATCCAAAGAGGCCCTTAAATTACAAAACATATCAGTTTAGCACGTAGGAAACCATCCAATTCCCATAGAAACAACAGAAAATTCACGCGTTTTAAATGAGACCTAATCGTATCTATAACGAGGCGATCGTAACGGAGGATCTCTCTCTCGAGTAACTTGTAACGCGTGGAACCGTTAACGGTCATCGATGATAACACAACGATCGGATTACCGAGATCCGCCCAGAGGCGAAACTGAAAATGGATTTAGGAGTTACGCCGCGTTTGTTGCGAGGAGTTCACTGGATGGTTGAGATCGAGTTGTGATGGAAAATTGGACGTTTGTTTTGAGGCTGGCGTCTAAAAGTGATTCACCATATCTTAGGACCACACGGTCTTGAAGAAGAACGATTTTCGTGATTCAGTGACGCATGGAGCTGCTCCTGACGCACGGATGGCAGTGATCACACATGGATGCAAAGAAAAGAGGAAGGAAAAAATTGGATGGTACAGATGACGCATGGAACTGTTGCCAGTCATTAATTAACAGCTACAGTGAATGCACCTACATATTTTATGTATGTTTGTATGCCTGTAGATGCAATTGTGTTTTTTTTTGCCCTCATTTCTTTACTTATTCAACATTCTTCACTCATTCAGCATTCTTCACCATTAGATCAATTAACAAGGGCCAAAAAGAAGAAGAAAGATAAAGAGACAAACATCACAAGAGAAATTAGGAGATAAGAACAAAAAGACAGCAACACATATTAGCTACATCTGTCAGATCACCACCTAACCCAAATTATATGTGTTCTCAAAAGAAGAACATGTTGACGTACGCTGTTTACGTGCTGCTTTTGGAATAAAGATCACATCAGTTTTGGTAAGGGTGTTTTGAGTGAGACAAGAGTTTAGGCAAGAATGCACAATTAGCTAGCTAACTACTACTTATTTGCTGAAATAGCTAGATAGCTACTCGCCCTTTCCTATGTCGCCAAACCCTTCTACTTTCTTGACTTTGATTTCCATGATTTCATATCGTTGCTCCAGTGTTTGGGAGGGATTCTTGACTCCAGTGTTTGGGAGGGATTCTTGACTTTCTCCCATGATTTGAGGTACTTGTGCTCCTCGTGGTCTAGCTCTGATCCTTGTGTCCGCTGCTGTTGGCAACTTTGATATTGCTTTATTAGGAGTATTTCTAACTGAACCTCTAAATCTATTTTATACATTGTCATATAGAAAATTTATTTAAAAAGTTACTTTCATAATTTTTCACCTCTAATCGATTTTATTTTTTCACTCTTTATATTCCACTCACCAACTTCTAAATCTTCTCTGCCTCTCAAATCCACTAGTGCACACTCTCGTACCGCACAGCCCACAGCAGGTGCTCCAGCAACCATGGCGGCATGAACCGTGGGCTCATTGGTGAAGCCGTGGATGATAGTGACAGCGGCGGGACCCAACCACTCTCCACAGACTCCGCATCTCCCCCCACCGCCGCCTCGTGCCTCCCCGACATGGCTTCGTCTCTAAGCATGGGCTCAGACCAGGAACACGCTCACAGCTTAGCCGGTTGGTTGTGCGCACACGCACTTTGGTCCTCCTCCTCCTCCTCTCCGCTCTCCTCTCCCTCCATCTCTTTCCCGGACTCCGCGGCCGTGACCCCTCGCCCGCCACAGCCTCCTCATCGTCTACATCCCACTGTGACGATGACAGCGATGAGGAGGGCTACTGACTCAAGCTGCAGTCGATGCCACCTCCTTGTCCACCCTAGCACCGAATCCTCTACCTCGATACCCTTGTCACGTCGCTGCCTCCACACGCACCCCTGCAAACCTCCCACTAACTCACATCTCCGAACCAGAGCACAAAAAGGCATCGCGGCGGAGGGAGGCCAGGAGGGAGAGGAGGTGGGAGGAAGGTTGGAGAGGGGCAGCTCGGGAGTGGCGGGAGGGAAGTGGGGAAGAGGAGGAGTGTTTGGGCGATGAAGAGCAAGAGAGGCTTGCCACGTTTGGCGAGCGAGGAGACGAGGATGGGGAGGCCAACGGGATGGGGAGGACGGGGGTTCGGTTGGAGGGGATTTTTTTGCTTTTGTCAAATTTAGCTATTGGGGGTTGGATGGGCTTGGGTTGGAGATGCTCCATGGGCATCCATAATATAGCCAAATATCGTGGGCAAATTCGATTTTGGGGTTTTGGCACTAGTGTTGCACAATATGAGACCGTTGCCAAAATTGGAAAAGCTGGGCACCGACGCACCTTCCTGTTCTGGTGCCAATGTTAAACAATGATTTTTGCTCCTTCCTTCTCCCGTCGCGTCATCTTCCTACATGCTACTCCTAGCTCCCAGAGATTGGACAGCAAGACGAGTAGCCATGGTGCACAAAGAGGATAAGAATGTGGCCATCGAGGATGGAAACCAAAGAGCGGAGAGGAGCAGGACATGGTCGCCGAGGACAGTGACCAAGGAGAAGTTGGGCGATAGTGCCATGGAAGCCGAGCGAGGTGCATTCCACCACTGGAGGTGTCATGGCCGTAGTGCAGGCCTGACGAGGTCCAGTAAAGTAGTGCAATAGTGGGGCACTGCCGCCATGCAAGAGAGAGATAGAGAGAGAGAGAGAGAGCGAGCTATGGAAAGGAGATTTGGATTAGGAGGTG
The DNA here is from genome assembly GCA_019208055.1 of Stipa capillata. NCBI lineage: Eukaryota > Viridiplantae > Streptophyta > Magnoliopsida > Poales > Poaceae > Stipa > Stipa capillata. Next base: position 540,742 of record JAGXJF010003269.1, on the reverse strand, counting down.
CTGCTGCTATGGAAAGGGGATTTGGATCTAGAGGAGCTACCAAATCAAGCAATTTAGGTGGGGAGGAGTCAGGGTGGACGTTCGGCTTAAACCGAAATTTTGGTTTTGGTTTTCAATTTTTTAATAATTCGGTTTTTAAGAATGTCCACCGAAATAGTGCTTGCATTTTTATAAACCAAAAATCCGATTAATTGGAAATTCGTTTCAACCGAATTTACAGAGTACATAACCACAACAAGTTAACATGAATTTTAACATCAAGTTAACAACATTTAAGAGGGTGGAAAAGGATGGTCATGTATCTTCTACACGACTACACCAAACAACCAAATATCAATACATATCTGAACTGAGAATACATATATTGACCACTTACGTGAAATAAAAAGAGCTTCAGTCCTTCAGAAATAAGCTCATGTGAAATTGGAGATGGGCTACACATACAGAAAAGTTCAGTTTAATCGGTTTATTCGGTTAACCGAGACCTAAAACTGATTTCATCGAAATAATTTTGGTTTATCAAAAGTGATCATTGAAATAATTTTGGTTCAACAAAATCAGGGGTATTTCGCTTATTTGGTTTTGATTTCAGTTTCGGTTGCTCGGTTTTTATGCCCTCATTAAGGGAGGAGCTTCCTAGCTGTGATGGGGATAGGATTTGGGGTGCCATTTGAGGACTTGAGAATGAGGAAAGAGAGAATATTTTTATGTTTACTTTGTTAGTGGTGGGTCCATCTGTAGTATTTTGGCATCACTAACATTGGAGAAAAATAGCAAATTTGACACCAATGCCAAATGATGTTACGTGATAAGTTTGACCACGTCCACATTGTGGATGCATTTAGTACCTTATTTGTATGGTTAATTCAGCCACCATATAGGTCTACTAGTAGTCAAGTTAAACAAAATTATTCCATTCCTCTGGGAAAAGTTTTCCTCTTTTAAAAGGAATTGTCGAAATGGGGTACTCATTGGTGTATATACCTCTCGTGGTTTAAGAAGGTTTTTTTTCTAATTGTTAGTCAAAATATGAAAAATACGTGGACGCTTTAAAAAGATCGGCAAAGATAGTATATAGAGTTCGAAAGATAAGCCTCCAAAAGCCTATGGTATAAATGTCTCTCTCCGTTCTTAAATAGATTATGTTTTTTAATTTAGCACGGTCTCTAATGTGTAACTTTGACTATTATTTTTTGTATAAATATATAGCAAAAGAGCACACAAAAACTATATTGCAAAAATACTTTTCATGATAAAATTAACGGTACCATTAACATCTCAATTTGAAATTTGGTTTTATGTCAAAGATATAGAAGGCTTGACTGCGTGCTTCTGAAGTGGTACTAGAATAGCTCGGTCTGAGAAAGGAAGCTGTTAAATACGAATTCAAGCACACTACGAGTAGCTAAACAAGTGGCATGAGTAGGATATGTCCTTGCTAATTATCCCAATAATTCCTTTGTACTTGCTAGAGAGATACTGCTAAACAAAAGTACCCCCTAGAAAACTATCTTGTTTCAACGGGGGATTCTGTGCAATCAACGTCAAATCAACGTACGATTCTGTGCTACTAAGGACACACACGGGCGCACCGACTTGCAACCTAGCTTGTACATACTTCCTTGCAAATCAAAAATCAAAGAACTGGGCCATGCCTATATTCATTAGAGAGAGAGAGAGAGAGCGGGTGCAACCAACAGGAAACACTGACGTGGAGATGGCCAATAAATATTGCAAAGTTATTGCCAACTAGCCGTAAATTACCCATAAATTTCAGTATGGACATGACAATTAAAGAGCAGGCTAAAAAGACCATCATGATCTCCTTCTAAAGAGGAAACAGAGAGCATAATTTCACACGAAATAATAAATTCTCTAATAAATTATTATTTTTACCTTGTTACTAACCTCCAATCTTCTAATAGATATTTAGTGGACTCACTTTAAGAAACAACTATAGTCGATCTCTAACAACAAAATTGCTTGTTTCTAACTTCTAGGTCTTAATGGCAAGTTCATTTCTTATTTAAGAGCCTCCAATAGTATACATCAACCATTTCTTAGGCGGTATCACATCTGCTTTTTTTGATGTAGAGGAGAGGATATAAGGAGAGAGAAGAAAGTCATTTTTTAAACAAGAAATGACCTTGTTGCTGATATCGAAGAGTCAGAAACAAGCAATTTTTGTTGTTAAAGACTAAATTTATTTTTTAAAGTGGGGTCCACCAAATATCTATCTGAGAGTTTGAAGGGTCTTAGTAATAAGGTGAAGAAATAACTTGCTAAAGAGCTTGTTATTATGCATAAAGTTATGTTCTCTCTTCTCTTAGTAATAACTAAGAAATGATTTGTTGGAAATGTCTTAGCTTCGTTTTCTCTCATCATGTTTTCTCCTCTACAACATCAAAAAAATGATGTGGCACCACCTAAAATGATTGAGTGTACTATTGAAAATGCTCTTAATTGTTAGAATCAGATAGCCTCGAAGCTAGGACCACGAGCCGACTCTAAGTCTAGGGTATTCTCCTGTAGTAGTGGTTTGGTCTTTACGGTGAGACATAAAATGTACTGTTAAAACCAAATATAAGTTCTCGCTTATCTCTATTACCTAACACTGAACCTAATTAACTCCTTCTCAAAGCTGGATTTGTACCCGATGAAATATAAGTTCATTCTTTACATGCTTCATGAATTTGTACCCGATGAATTCGGAGGTGAGCTGACGGTGCTTCGTGGATGGACTTGGGTCTTGCCTCGCTCATAAGTGCTGGGCTTGACAACTTGATATCTTCCATCCCCCGTCGCGGATGGGTCTTGCACAGACAATCCATGGGCATCTCCGTTCCCCACACTTCACGGTGTAACGCTTCTTCGAATCCGAGTGCTAAACCCAGAAAGGTCTATGGTGCTTAACAGTGTACTCACAAAGCCACATCTTGTACACTAGCAAGTCCGAAACTTCTGACCTTTCTTTAGGTAAGCGTTATCGGACTCGTCGGCTTTTTTGCTTGGGCACGGTCTCGACTCAATCTCTTTAGTGTCGCCACCATCAACTATAGCCTTATGGGCGAGTCTAAGGTCACGAAACAATGGTATTCGGTAATCCCGGCCTACAACTTTCAAAAAAGATTGGCTTCTTTCGTCGTGAATCCATCCTCGTCCAATTCCTCCAGGCCATCGTCCTCCGAGTCAGAGGCATAGGCACGATTATAGGGGATGTCACAGTCCATGTCCTCCTCCGCGACTTGTGCCTCCATGTCACCAATATCATTATCATGAATCTCATCCTCCTGCTCCGAGTCATCACCATTCATGTCTTCACCATCTATGTCATCACCCTCCATGTCATAACCTTGTTCATACTCTTGGTCAATATCATCACCATCCACATTGACATCACAATCTTGTTCATGCTCTTGGTCAATATCATTCACCTCGGAATCAAATGGTTGGCTCATAGGCGGTTGGCTCATAACATTGGGGACATAAACCTCGACCCTACCATCAACAAATGGCACACTTCTAGTTGGGCTCATATCATCACATGCGGAGGCACATCGATTCAAGTGAATATGCAACCGAGGACCTTCAACCTTCATGGCAAATAATTCGAGAGACTTGTCTTGCGAGGCCATATCAAACTCCTTGTATGCCCCCCAATCCAAGTCCGACGTGATAGGCATTACCTTCATTCGAGAACGAGGTCCTAACCCAACATCATACCTCCCTTTTAGTTCAACTTGCTCACTCAGGTCCATCCAATTCAACACATTCCTTACTCTTTCCGCAACCTCGTCATAACTAGGACTTGTCACAAATACCATGACTTTCTTCTTATTGTCAACAATCTCAGCATTGTTACTCAAAAATGCCGCCTTATCCACATAATGAACATTAACGATTCTCGTCATCTAAAAAACAATGACAGAAAACGTAATGCATCAATGACAACCCTACCGCATTATATCCAAAACACATCACAAGCAATGTCTAAAATAGATCATGGCATTATATCTATTATTCCCTCTACCACACAGCTTAACCCTAACCCTAGTTCTTGCCACAAACCACAAACATATGACCAACCTTAAGGCTTACTACACATCATAAACATCATACTAACCCACATTTCATAATTTCAACAATGCATTTGTGAGAAATCCCAAAAACTAGGATTTCCCCAAAAGTAAACAATGCCACCACATAAGCCGATTTCAACCAACCAATCATGGGAGAGGGGAGAGTTTACCTCAAGAGATGCAAAGGGGTCCGATTCAACGAAGAAATGGCACCGATTTATAGGGATTTGAGAGGAGATTGAGTGGGGGAGAGGGCAGCAGCTCGGGTGGGGAAGAGGAGGTCGACTGCCTGGGGGCTGAGTGGGTGGGTGTGGCCCACCCGCAGCCCCCCGGCCACTTAACCCTTCGGGGGCTAACGCCGGAGGTCGTGGCGTTCGCGTATGCGAGCGAACGCCAGATTCCCTGGCGTTCGGCTGCGCCTGCGAACGCCAGTGTCCGTGGCATCCATAGCTTCACGTCAGTGCGGTCAGAGGGACTGGCCGAGCGTGGACCGGGGGCAGACGCCATTGACCATGGCGTTAGCCCTCGCAGTCACACGCCACCATGGGTGGCGTTAGCCGAAAGGGTCAGATTTTGAAAAAGTTTCGAACTATGGTCATTTCGTGCTAAAGTATCCAAAAAGGATCAAAATAGTGATTTTGGCCTCTCTCTACGGACTAAGGAGAGCCTATTTTTAGTCTTTCCTTCACGACGTAAATGTAAGGCGGGCAAAGTTGAACGATGTGATATAAATCTATTGCTACAAGGTAGGAAAAATTGGACGAGAATATAAGACTGTTATATGGGATGAACCAAATGGTGGCCTAAGAAAACCAAACTTGCCTAACTTAAACGTGGTAACAAACCAAGGACCCACTTAGTATATTTGATCTCATTCCCTTTACAACTTTAAATTTAGAAGAGAAAAATATGAAATAATAGTAACTTTAGGTTAAGACCAAATAATTTCTCTCATCTGCAGTGCTACATATAGTTTTCTCCCTATTGAGTGATCCCAAGAGCTTAAGCTAATTTTAAAAGGAGAAAAGGATTGTATTAAAGTGAACTTAGGTGAGAAGAAATATTTTCTCTCATCTACAATACCATCTATAGTTTTTCTTCGCTATTGAGTGATTCCAAAGCTTAAGCTGACAAGTTGGGGCAGCTTTTGTTTGTAGTACAACTTCTGCTATCTGCAGTCACATGGATGAAGTATGTTTGACTGTTGTAGTCTATCCAGTTAAATTTTTACTACAGGCTGCGGCAATACACTACACTGACTACCCCTTCTTGATTATTTGAAGTTTGATTCCATGTTGGTTTAATAGTTTCTAGACTTTAAAACTAAGTATGTATCGTGAGATTGTCAAAAATATTTAACTTTTTTTCCTTTTTGAAATAGCACAAACATGAATCAATACAAGAAGGTCTCGTACAAAATTCAGTAATATTTTCATTTGCTCATCCCAAAAACAATCCTTCAGCACTCATTTGATCAAGACAAAGAGTACTTCCTTTCCCTTTGATGTGTGTCACTTTATCCCTTTATACTGAACTGCAAATGTAACATAGAGAAAGGCAAAATATATTCACCCAGAGATTGTGCTTTTGTCTCCAGTACATATGACCAATTGTTAGTGATTACAAAGGTCGAAAACAAAGGCAAAAACAAAATATATTCGGCAAAAAACAAAATATATTCACCCAGAGATTGTGCTTTTGTATCCAGTACATATGACCAATTGTTTAGTGATTACAAAGGTCGAAAACAAAGGCTTTTTTCCCTCCCTTTTCCTCTCCTTTTTTGTCACGTTATCCCTCTATGCTCACCTTAGGTATCAGGACAAAAACTCCCCGTCTTATCTCATGGAAATCTGAATTAACTTGTCGAACTTTTGTAGATGCATTTTGAATGGAAATTTAGCAATGGCAAGTGGATACAACATGCTAATCTGACGATCCAAATTATGCAAAGCTCTCCAATACAAAGAGTAAATATTCGTTCTGTGCTTCTCGGCTCTGATCCATGAAAAAACCGATGCATATGCCACTTCTTGAAAAAAGTTTGTCGTGGAACTTTGGACTGATGGGTTGTTGTGAGCTCATCATTTACCTCTGAAAGCATTGCTTCTGTATACACAAGTAGTATAATCAGGACAATACATTGCCTTAACAAAACTAAGGGTCAGTTCTTTTCAGCTTGAGCTTATCCAGAAGCCAGCTTAAACTTCTCTACGTATAGAAGCTGCGGTGGGGAGAAGCCCTCAGAAACTTGTGATCCAGTTCTTTTCGGCTTCTGCCATCTGAGCTTGTTGTATGAGTAGTTGGATGGAAAGTCTATAATGCTCATATACTGTAATTTCGTGCTAAGTGTTTAATATTGTAGTCCTTTTTGAGAGACTCCCACCTATTTTTGAATTGCTTGCGCTCATAATTTCTCTCGTGCGATCATTAAACTTGCTTATCAAATTGGCATACCCAAGTACGTTCAAACATCCAGTGGGACGGTTATTTGCATGCACTTCTTCGATGCATACCATCAAGGAAAACCGTATGGGCAACGGCATCCCACGTAGCTTTGCTAGATTTCACTTTCTCCATCTATAAATATGCACAATACGAATGTAAAATCCCCACCGTATATCATACAAATACATTGATCAATATGATAGCGTTCCATAATTCGGAACATAAGTAATAACTATGTCATTGCCTCATTCAAAAACAATACAAAATAATAGATCAAAACTAAGCCAACATAAGTAATAACTATGTCATGTGCCTCATTCAACTGTAGACAAACAGAATTGTGAAATGCCCAGAAAGAAATGTTTCCACATGAAGCAACGAGAGTTATTTTTTTAATAACATTATCCAGTATCTTTAGGACCTCCCCAATTAGAAATTTGTATCGAACTACACATGCCAGAACGTGAAAAGTTTGCGCTTCTAAGACCTCACTACTAATTAAACATAAAAGCCAAAAAATGGAAAGAGGAGTAACTACACATACTTTACCAAGCATTTTTATACTACGTACTTTATTCATGGAAATCGAGTTCTGATAACGAACACCTCATCTGAAAGAGAAGAACAGAAAAACTCCTTGCATGCCCGAGATCACATGACTAGTCAATTAGCAAGCAAGTACCGCAACACCAGAAATGCATTTCACGGATCGGACCATTTTGGGGGCCACAAACGAAAGAGCTTGCAATGAGCTTGCAATGAGCCTTGCAATGTGTTTGTCTCACAGTAACACCATGCCTTCTTTGCAATTCATCACTGATATACACATACATGTCATATACAAAGCACGATTCAAATCTAACTCTTCACATTTCACCTGTCATATACAAAACACATACATGTCACTCTTCACTGTCTGTACAAAAAAATGAGTGAAAAAAACCCAACCTTGCACACCGCTGGAGGGGGCTGGTGACGGTAGCGTGGAGGCGGCGTCGTCGGGTGGAGGAGCGGGCCGGCGGCGGCGGCAACGGGTGGAGGAGCCCACCGGCTGCGTCGGGTCGAGGGCGGCGGAAGCGCGGCGCTGTCGCGTGTAGGAGCGCGAGCGGCTGCCTCGGGCGAGTACGCGCGGCGGCGACGGCGTCGGGTAATGGAGCGCGACGGCGGCTGCGTCGGGTCGATGGATCTGGGTGGCGTCGGGTCGACGGATCTGGGCTGGCGGCGTCTAGTCCAGGGATCTCGACGGGTGGCGTCGGCTGGCGTCGGGCGGAGGGGAGCGCGGAGGAGCGCCGGGTTTGTAGGGCGGCGAAGGGGGTGGCGGCGGTTGCGTCTGGGCGACGAGCACGGCCGCCGGCGGCGTCGGGCGGCGGCCGAGGTGCGAACCCTAGCACCGCGTCGCGAGGGGTGAGAGGGAGCAGGGGAAATGTGAGGAGGAAGGGGCGTTCTGTTCGGGCTAATTGCGAAGCGGTACGCGTGGCATTGCTCGGTAATTAGATGGGCAAGTTGGAGGGCAAAATTCAAATTCGTGAAATGAGAGCTCGGGAAGCTGCCTCACAGAGGCTTTTTTCTACCAACGAGAATGGGCTGTGGGCTGCATGGAGAAGCTTTAGAATTTACCAGTTCTTTTCGGCTTGGGCTTCCATGGACCTATAAGCCCCTCTAAAAGCTGAAAAGAACTGGCCCTAAGGGTTGGTGCAGGGTGGCTCCAATCACCCCATCCATCGGGGCTCAAACTCGGATCATACCCATTCCCTAAAACGAATTGCCAGAGCGTTTGACAGAAGATTAGAAGAGATAACAAAAAGGTGTCAAAACTCCAAGGGGGCTATCACCTCCCTGCATGCAAAAGATCCTAAAGTGTCGTGTGTGCTCACAAAACAAGATCATAAATCATATGCATGATTCACAAAATAAATAAAATCATATGCATGCATTCAACTCTTTTCTGCACCCAAAGACCTAGATTCACACCATCACCGAATAACCTACCTACCATTCCTCTCCAATGTGATGATCTTGTTTTTCTATGGCAGTGCGTGGGATATATTAACCTAATCCCTGATGCATCAAAACGTGAGATTATTCCAGCACCCAATGCATGTGGCCACCAGATTAAACAAGTGCTTTGGGCATGGTAATGCAAGGAAATGATGGACTCTTGTTTGCTTGCTTGCCCTGGCGCCAATCAAGATCGGATCTCTTGGGCAAAGCGTGCGTGATCTTCCAACGGTTGGCGGATCAAGCGATGGCATTGGAGAAAGAGTGAAGGTAATATTGTACTGTGCTAGTTGTAACAACAGTTGATTAGAGTTAATTACCGTGCAAGGCTGACGAGGCCCACCTGTCATAGACTCAAGCGGGACGTCTCACATGTGCGCACACGTGGTGCGGCCAGATGGGCAGCTTGACCAGACTTGACGTCGAGTATCGCCTGTTGACCAGACAACAAACGGTGAGGTATGGTCTGAGCATGAGAATTGAAATGTTTTGGTGCAGGGGTTTGTCGGGCTTCAGGTTCATGCATGGTGCCGGCCAGAAGGTCATAACGTCACAAAGAGCAAGGACCAGGACAACCAATCCATTAGTATCAGGAGTTGCAGAAAAGCGAGAAGTTTCTATCTTTTCAATCACTGAGTAGTGTGATCTGAAATTCTTGGGTGCTAAATACACCTCATATCGTAGAATTGTACACTTGTATCATTAATCTAAAGCTTAACTCGTGTTCTATCATTGTTTTTTTGTGATTTACATATTTACCATAATATATATTTGCCATATATTTGCCATTCCATCGTTATCCTACGGTTAACGGCCATTAAGCTCTTTGACTGGCCCCACGTGACATTATTTTTTCGAAGTGGCTATTGTGCCTCTCTTATTTCTCCTTACACTTAGTCCTTCTTGCTCATTTACTCGCTAGAGTTATGCTCCTTCACCCTCGTGCCATCCCACTAAGCTTGCTTGTCTCGTCCCATCCCCTACCGAGCTCCTCCACTGGAGCCATCTCTTCCCATCCGCCTTGTGCCTTGCTTCATCCACGACGAGGTCGACCAGTTGTACCGTCATAGCGACAACTCCGTGTGCGGCCTATGTCCAGCCTCAAGCTCATCCGAGTTGCATGCCACATCCCAATAGCCCCTTTGGTCACTTCACCTCCAGGCGCCCGCCGATGGGACTCAGCTTGGGCCCTCGACACTCCTCAACTCTGGTGTCAGCATCGTCAACCTTGGGATCAGGAACCTGTCACCCCTCCATCACTGAGCTTTACCTATGGCAAGGGGAGGTGAGGTGCTGCTCCTTGGGATGAAGACGGTCAGATGTGGGATGCGGAAGCATAGCCGCGTCTCAGCCTGTGCATTCAGTTTGGTTTTTTCGGTTTTGGAAAAATGAAAACCGAAATATGTTGTGCAGTGTTGTAAACCGAAAATTCGGTTAACCAAAATTAGGTTTCGATTTTCGGTTTAAAACCGAAATATAGATGAATCGGCTTATGTCATGTAACATCATCTCGGTTTTTGGAAGATTTTGGTTTAAATCGAATAGATGAGATAACAGCCAATAGTAAACTTTAACATATTTTGTTTATTCGGTTAAAACATCTACGGAAATTCTGTTTTTTCGGTAACCGGTTTTATTTCTTTAACATGTCCACCAAAATAATAACATATCCATGAAAACTTGATTTATTCGGTTAACCGAGGACTAAAACCCATTTCACATAATTAAATTGGTTTTCCAAAATGGTAATCAAATTATTTCGATTAACCGAAATTAGAGTAAATTTGATTTTTTGGGTTTCGGTTCTCGATTTTTATGCCCGAGCTGAGCCGCATCGCTCACTTGGATTGTGGCCAAGGAGGGTGATTGCTCCTCCAAACGAATGTGCAAAGGATGACGACATGGAGAGGAGTGGGGAAGGAAGGGGGAGAGAGATATATGAGACGGCCATTAATCTAGGAGGAGAGAAAGATGGAGAGTAAACGATCTCAGGGAAAGAAATATCCTACCATGTGAAGCCTAAAGGTATTTTTGGACATTTTATACTGTAGTAACAAACCAACGGTCGGAAACAAAGCGGAGTGGCAAAAGCAAAATACGATGCGAAGGAAGTGCAGCAAATCGCGAAAAAGCAACGACATAATTTTATGCTTTGGATTAATGGCAGAAACTGGGCCCAGCATAATGGGCCGGTGGGCCGGGCCTATCTCTAGAGCTTCAGCTAATTCACAGAAGAAAGAAGAAAGAAAAGAAGCTCCTTTTCTTCCCGAATTCACCCGACCTGCGCACCCTCTCCTCCTCCCAATCATCAGCCATGGCGACCGCGACGAGGAGGCTGCTCCCGACGCTCCTCAAAACCCTAGCCGGCGCCGGCGCCGGCGCGACACGGGGCCTCGCCACGGAGAAGGCGGTCGACGCCGCGGCGTTGTCGGCAGCCACACCGCCAAGTGGATGCAGGTACCAGTCAATCCTTCCGCGCCGCTCTCCGATCTCCAGATTCCGATCCGGCTGGGTCAGGTTCCAAGGACGCGAGGATCTGACGCGTTTCTCGTGCGCTTCCCCACAAATCCGTGAGAAAGATCGCGTCTTTGCGTCTCCGCGTGCGGTTTTGGCGCTCGGTTTAGCTTGTAATCCCTGTTTAGGTATGTACCTGGCTGATTGATACCGGTTTCCCCATTCATTCTATGTCAATCTCGGTGTCGTAGAGGCGTTTGATGTGCCTGACGGTAAGTGTGTGTGTGCTCATGACTTCAGCTCTTGTTTGTAGATCTGGAGATCTTGTCATTAGATTTCTTATATGCTAGGCCTAGTTGTATGCTTGTTGATAGCAGATGTTGTGTGAGTGGATGCATGGAGTGGGTTGTCCTTTTCATTTTTCATTCATCTACTACTGATCAGTTCGGAACTCCTCTCGGAGGGATAATGTTTAGTTTGTAAGCAGTGGAATTCTCGTAAAGTTGTAATAACATTGCAGACAGTCTTAGGACCTAGGACTGCTTTATTAGAATGCGTTATGGTCCGTCATTAAATTATGAGTGGAGTCAGGTTAAGGACTGCAATTGCAGCTAATACACAACATTACTCATGGATCCGGAGTAAATCAACAATTCCATGAGAATAGCTATTATTAATTTTATTGGATGCCCTTGGGAAATTAACAATAAGACCCTTGCTTGTTTCATATATGCAGCTCATTTTCTGTTGTATTTAAGAAAAAATACTATCTTGAGGCAATGTGTGGCTTTCAAGTTTGTGCCTCTAGCTTTGGCTGAAGCATGGCAGCCCTAATGGGTTGTTTTTAGCCTTCGGGAGATATGTAGTGCTTGATTTTATGTCATAGGTTACATATGTTTAACAGACTCCTAGCTGGCTCTCCCTTCCGGTGATGTGTTAAGTCTACCGTTCTGAGCAAGTGAGAAACCGTTTCTCTTCGTATTAAAGATGGATCTTACAGAGTTAAGAATGCATGCAAGCGCTTAAGATGTATGACGTATCTGAATTAATCTTCTACTGTACTCAGCAGTAGTTTGTCATTGCAGACCATGATGGAATTTATGAGTTTTCTTGTGATAAGCACACCTTAAGTAGCACAATTATATTGGTTGCGGATGGGTGATTTGTTCTGACTCCTGATGTTGTATCATCAGTTTTTATAAATTATTTTTCTTTTCCATTTATTTATTGCAGGATCACAAGCAAGAAATCCCCAATGGGACTGATCGACGAGGTGCCGCCGATCAAGGTTGAAGGGCGAATTGTTGCTTGTGAAGGGGTGGGCACAAATCAAACTCTAGCCATCTTTACACGTTCTTGGTGTCGTGCTTTGGCAGCATTGTTGCTTGCAGCATATACTATATACTGATGATCATGCGGTTGGTCCACGAAACTGACATATTATCATTTCATTACAGATAAAACCCCTGCCTCGGTCATCCAATTGAGTATATCTGCGCTGATCTGGATGCACCTGCTGTGTGCAATACTGTGGCCTTCGATATGTTCAAGACCACCATCACTAAGTAGAGAAGATACTATCCTTCACCACAACAGAAATTTAGAGTTGCCACCTGCTTATTTGGTATGATGTCAGCCAGTGTATTGGGCATTACGCTTGGCAAATGTATCTTTGACCATCGTCCTACTTTGATGACATAATAACGCTGCGTTAACTTTGGATTGATTTTCTATAGACGGCTTATGTCTCATTTTCTGAATCAATGCAGTTTTTTGTATCGAACTCCCTACTCTCTGTGAATAAACTGGTTGAGATTTAAAGAACATGAAATTGATTTGGAAGTACTTTGGCTGCCAGATAATATCTGTTCTGTAATGATCGTGGTCCAAATAATTTACTTCTTACCAGCTTAACTATGTGTCCTCTGTTTTGTGTTCTTCTGACCAATGTTGATCCACCGCTCATGTGTTGAAACCACATATTTCCTCCATGTCACAATATACGCTGTTAAGACTCATATGTCAGTTGCAGAGATAGAAACTGATACTCTTTCCATGTTACAGTACATGTTGTTTTACAAACATGTAAGGTTTGACAATCAATATACTAGGTATAATAATGTATACTGATTTTTATTCGAGGAAATATATTTTTTATATAAAATTATGATCAAAATGTAACCCAGTAGACCGTGTCAATGTCTGAAATAATATGTATTATAGCACAGAGGGAATACTACAAAAAGCCCTCGTCTGATCTCTTATCGTCCATGACGTGCGTGTCCTAAACTCCTGGACCGTGGAGATTTTCTCGAACTCTGTAGGAATTGAGCGGTTTCTTGAAATCCATGCAATGCCGTAAGGAGAGGATGAAAATAGATGCGAAAGCATAGAAAGACGAGGGCAAAATTGGAGAGTATTGGACGGTAACAAGGACCAAAATGCAAAACCGGCTATAATAATTAACTGAAAATAACCAACTTCTTTTCATTGGCCATGCACAATTCTATTGCAGCATAGATTTCGGTTCACACAAAGCCAAATAACGTAAGGATTTATTCATGCCAAGGGATCTTCTCAGTGTCTCCTAAAAACAATCCGCTGGAAGGCGAAAACGTCATTCCTACTGCGGTATATTCATGAGTTTACATATTTGCGTGTTCTTCTTTGGCTTCAAATTCTTTGTGTCATATGAGAAAATTTCCGGGAAACTTGGAATATTGAGTTTTTATGTCCAAATCAACTTTCGTGTAGGTCTTCTGTTCCCAAAATAAGAACATACTCTAGATCAAATGTCCTAGTGACGAAGACACATCCGGTGATTCCTGATGACTACTGCATTCTGGTCTTGTTACAAGAGAAATTACATCGAACAAATGCTTACATCTTGAATCTCCATGGGACCTATCTGATCATTTGTGATGTATTAATGCACTATGCGGCCTGAGTTTGAGGCAGGAAACTACTTCAGTTTCATGACGAATATCTCATTTATCGAAAGACATATGTCTCATTCTACAATATTGAAATATCACCGCAATTTCCTTCTCTCGCCATTGTTGCTGTTACACAGTACACAGTGTATTATTTGGTACCTCACGGTCTAATGTACCATAGCTCCTTACACTTGGTTCTAGTCCCAAGTCTCTTCCTTGTTCATCTCTCCTAAATTAAATATTTCACGATCAAGTGTTACCCAACAATTCAGATGATCAATCAAAGCATTTACTGAACCAAGATTGATCGGACAGCAGGAACATGGAGGACTGGTGATAGTTTAATAGATCGTGTGCATTGAACTGTGTCAACACCTCTAATAGGTTGTGAGGTGCCATCAATTATTTGGATAGTTTCGGTACGTGTGAGTGGATATTGAGTATATGACTCAAATTCCTTTGATGTGCCGACAACATGCTTTGATGTCTCTGAATTTAGGATCCAATCTGAATGTGATACTAGTGCAAATGTAGATGTATGAGCATAATATCTTCATTAGCAAAAGCATAATGAGCGAAATCCCCGAATGTGGAGTCCTGGTGGCTTTTATCATCAGTATTTTCCATCTTCTTCTTCAATCTTCTCAACTCCTCTAACTCTCTACAGAGACCTCAACTGTGCCAGAGGATCCTTCTTCCTAGACTACCACATTAGCTTTGTAATTACTCCTGTATACCCAACCTCTACCTCCTCTTGCTCCACCTCGGTCATTTCCTCTTCCACGGTTTGGCTTGCATGTGGCACGGCAATCATGACTCAAGTGCCCCTCTACCACAGTTTAAAACAGTCTCTACTCTCATTATTTTTCAATCATTGTGAAGGCAGGATGAGATGGAGGTGTTGAATTGCTCTTCATTACTACCTCCTCATGTGTAAGTGCTGCTATAGTTTCCTCCAAAGTAGAAAGTGAAGAATGGGGAATTTTCTGAAATTCTATATTTTGCTGCTAGATGTATACAATATATACATGGATAGGTATGGGCCCTTTGGGCCGTAAACACACACACACAGCTCAACACTCCCTCTCAAGATGGGTGATAGATATCGATCATCCCCATCTTGCTACATGCTGAATTACACCCCCTAACATCTAATCCTTTGTAAGACAATCTGCAACCTGTTCTCCTGAGCTTACATGACTGATCTTGATCGTACCATCATCCACCTTCTCCTTAATGAAGAAACGATCTATCTCTACATGTTTGGTTCTGTCGTGTTGGACTGGGTTGTTAGTAATATTAATCGCTGATTTGTTATCACACCACACATTTAGGGGGCCCTTTCTTACACCTTCAGTTCCGATAAGAGGTTTCTCACCCACACATCTCACTGAGCCCCTGTGACATAGCTCTATATCAGCTTCGGCTGTCGACCTTGACACCACATGCTGCTTTTTGCTTCGCCATGACACCAAGTTCCCTCCAACAAATACACAGTAGCCAGAGGTCGATCTCCTGTCATCAAGACAACTAGCCCAATCAGCATCACTATAGCCATCTACATTAAGATGGCCATTCTTCTTGAACCATAATCCTTTTCCTGGACTAACCCTTCAGATATCGAAGGATCCGATAAACAGCATCCAAATGTCTACTCCGGGATCATGCATGTATCGGCTCACCACACTCACTGCATAAGAAATGTCAGGTCTTGTATGACATAAATATAGAAGTCGCCCAACGAGTCTTTGGTATCTCTCCCTGTCCACCGGTTCTCCTGATTGGGCATTTAGCTTGTGATTTTGGTCAATAGGTGTTGATGCAGCTCGACACCCAATCATTCCCGTGTCACTAAGCAAGTCCAGGGCATACTTTCGCTGTGAGAGAACTATCCCTTTAGGGGACCTTGCAATTTCAATGCCAAGAAAATATTTAAGTTGGCCAAGATCTTTGACCTCAAATTCCTTGCTCAAGTTCTCCTTCAATCGTGATATCTCCAAATCGTCATCTCCTGTGATTATAATATCATCAACGTATACCGCAAGGATTGTAATCCGACACTTTGAGTGCCGGTAGAATACGGTATGGTCCCCATTGCACTGTCTATACCCCATATCACATACAGCATGCCTGAACCTATCAAACCATGCCCGGGGAGATTGCTTAAGACCATATAAAGATTTCTTAACCTGCATACCTTTCCTGTTGGTTCTAGGAGTGGAGAAGCCAGGTGGAATCTCCATGTATACTTCCTCTTGCAGGTCACCATGCAGGAAAGCATTTTTAACATCCAACTGATGTAGAGGCCACCCAAAGTTAGTTGCACATGAAATTAGAATTCTCACTGTATTCATCTTAGCCACCGGCGCAAACGTCTCATCATAGTCAATCCCATAAGTTTGACTATAACCCCTTGCCACCAACCTCGCCTTGTATCTTTCCACTTTCCCTTCTGGATTTTGCTTCACGGTATACACCCATTTGCAACTAACTGGCCTCTTTCCTGCTGGAAGGGGTACAAGATCCCATGTCTTGTTCTTCTCAAGAGCCTTCATTTCCTCCAACATTGCCTCATACCATTTTGGGTCTTGCTTTGCTGCTTTCCAATCTCTTGGGACCGTCGTAGATTGCAGTGATGCAATGAATGCCTTATATGCTGGAGACAAAGATGTGTACGATACATAGTTAGCTATATCATGCTCAAAACCATATCTTAATGGAGGATTTTCAGCTCCAACTCGTGTTCCTTTCCTCAAGGCAATAGGCAAGTCCATTGAATCACCTATCTTAGATGGGGGTTGGTGTGGCAGATGGTTCATCATTAGATGAGCTAGCAACTTCAACAGCTGCTGGAGCTTGTTGCTCCCCCTGCACCTGAGTTTCACCTGTTGCTGGAACACCTTGTTGCTCCTGCTGCAACTGTCTTCTGTATACATTTTCAAATTTTCCTCCTCATTCGGCTTTCTCCATCTTAAATTTTCCTCCTCGTCTGCTGGAGCTTGTTGCTTCCCCTGCACCTGAGTTTCACCTGTTGCTGGAACACCTTGTTGCTCATGCTGCGACTGTCTTCTTGTATATACCTTCAAATTTTCCTCCTCATTGGGCTTCCTCCATCCTTCTTTGCCCATAGGACATGGAACCGAACCAACCACAACTCTTGGTTGTTCATCTTCTTCCTTTGTCCTTGATACTTCACTCTCCCCCTCTCGACTAGCATCACTCATGCTAGAAGAGTCAAAGTCAAACAGAGAACTTAAATCTGTCGGTTCTCCATAAAATGGTTCAGACTCCCTGAAAGTCACATCCATACTTACAAACGTACGTCGCTCGTTAGGACTCCAACATTTGTAGCCCTTCTGTCCAGATGAGTATCCTATGAAGATGCATTTCACTGCACGGGGATCTAGCTTTCCTACCGAGGGTCTGTGATTCCTTACAAAGCATGTACATCCAACACCCTTTGGTGGAAACAATGAACTCATTTTTTTCCAAATAGCATCTCATAAGGGGTCTTCATCCCAAGCACTCTTGATGGCATACGGTTAATGAGATAGGTACCAGTCATAACCGCTTCACTCCATAGAAACTTAGGCACATTCATAGTAAGCATAAGTGATCGAGCGACTTCTAGCAGATGTCGGTTCTTCCTTTCAGCTACTCCGTTCTGTGGAGATGTATCAGGACATGAAGTTTGATGAAGTATTCCTTTTTCTGAAAGAAAATTGCCAAATTCATTGTTCACATACTCGGTTCCATTATCAGACCTTATAATTTGAATACTAATACTGAATGGTTTTGGATATATGCATAGAAGTCCTTGAAACATTTAAGCACTTCATTTTTTTGTTTCATGAGATATATCCAAGTCATACGGGAGTAGCAATCAATGAAGGTGACAAATACTTCATTCCACTAATAGATACCACAGGAGAAGTCCAGACATCAGAGTGAATCAACACAAAGGGCGACGTGCTTCGGAGTCCACGACTCACATATGATGTCCTTGTGTGTTTTCCATACTCACATGCATCACACACAAGTTTTCCTTATCCACCTTCTTCATTTCTTCAGGAAATATCTTACTCATAGTATCAAAGGACATATGGCCCAATCGACAATGTTGCAGTATCACCTTTGCCACATCGTCACTTGCAACAGCTGTTAGAGCGGTGCACAATGCATCATCAGTTTCCCGTCTATCTAGGTACCATAATCCCTTATGTCTAACACCGATCCAAGCCTCCTTCCTGTCTTCCTCTCCTCAATTATACAACTGTATCGGTCGGCAATTACTCGACAATCAATATCGTCAACCCAAGGAGCTCATAGACACCAGATTTACAGGGAAGATGGAGCATATAGAACCGATGATAATGTAATAGACGGAGTACACTGAACTACACCCACACCTTAACAGGTTGCGAAGTCCCATCAGCAATTTGGATAG
Organism: Stipa capillata; assembly: GCA_019208055.1. Classification (NCBI taxonomy): domain Eukaryota; kingdom Viridiplantae; phylum Streptophyta; class Magnoliopsida; order Poales; family Poaceae; genus Stipa; species Stipa capillata. Next base: position 522,380 of record JAGXJF010003269.1, on the reverse strand, counting down.
TTTCCTTATGTGTAGGTGGATATGGATTAAATATTGTAAACTCACTTGGAGTGCCTGTGACATGCTTAGATGCACCTGAATCTAATATCCAATTTGAACGAGAGCCATGTGTGGATGTAAAAGCTTGATGAGATGTACCTTTGTCGGGCTGAGTAAGATTGACGGAGTTACCGAGTATTATTGTTGTCCTCGTCTCTGAATTTTTCACACTCTTTGTCAATTGCCTCAATTTCTTTAACTCCTCCGCTGAGATCTTAAACATCTCATTCGATCCCCTTGCCGTCAAGATTACATGGCCTCGTTCTTCGCCTTGAGCAGCTGAGCCAATTTCTCAAGCAATTGCTCAATATCTTGATTCTCGCCCATCGTCTTCTTAATGCAACCGCCCATCGATCCCCTTCCGATGCTGAAGTAATGCCCCTTTCTTCCGCTCCTCGCAGCAGGTCACCAACCAAGAGCAAGTTTCTTCTCCACTTCTTGTTCTCTGTCCTGTTCCAAACAGCAGCAACTCTCTGTTCTCCTCAATTTTCAGCAACACGCAAACCTGTGAATCAGCTCGCTTGTGCAGTGCTTGCACAACTCCCTCTGCTGCAGCACACCCAACTCTTCTCTGCAGCAGCCGCACGCACAGCAAGTGCCAAACAGCTCTCCTCTTCTCTTTTCTCACACGCCCTACACAAGAGGCGAAACCTATTTCTTTACAAGCTGTAGTGCACCCTTTCCTGCTCTGTCCTCCCTTTTCAGCAAGGGATACTAGAACATGGCAACTAGTAGCACACCGTGCAGCTCTCTTGCAGCAGCTGCTAGCTCAAACTTGCTACCAACCTCTATTCTCAAGCACCCCCCCTCAACTAGGACTCCACAATCAGCCCTGATTTGAGCCACCAGCACCACTGCTGTAGCCCTTCTCACGTTTCCACCAGCAGCTTTCAAGTAATGAATAGCAATAGCAACAAATCAGTAGCAAACGCACCAGCAGTCTCTCAAACCTGTCCGTCTCCTTGGCGTCCTCCACCTTCTTCCCGTGCGCGCTCGAGCCCTTCTCGCCGACTGCCTCGGTTGCCTCCTTGGTCTTGTGCTTGGCCTGCTCCTCTCCTCCTTCACCCGCTGGACTGCACGTTCCAGCGCTGCTCAATGGTCGTCGCCGCCTCCCAGGATCACCAATGCTGCGGGCTCTGATACCATGAAGAATGGGGAATTTTTCTGGAATTCTATATTTTGCTGCTAGATGTATACAATATATACATGATAGGTATGGGCCCTTTTGGGCCGTAACACACACACACAGCTCAACAGAAAGAGTAGGCTAATAGAATATAATAGAATGCCTCCTTCGAATTCTCAGTTCAAGCCTCTTTAGGAACTGTGTCACCCTTCGCCTTTCATCCACTTCTTTACTGGAGCCAAACAGTTTGAATGTGGCAATTCTATAGGATCACGATGATCCAAGTCAGCAACATACTTCATCACAGAGTAGGAGACATAAGAGTTCAATAGCCATGCTAACACCAGCGAATTAGGTGCACTCCAAATCTTCCACTCGGTGCTGACTTGTCCAATGGCTCTATTGATTCTTCTCGGATCTCGCAGCCCTTTTGTCTTCAAAATCAATAACGCCCCTCTGGACATTTTGATGCCTTCTAATTTGACATCGTTGGCATTAACTCGACCTTCTTTATTGGCTCAACACGTGCAACGATCGCTTGACTTGAGGATGGAGTCTCGCTCGTCTTTGCTGCAGTCGGATTTGCCAATTGCTCTAGCGCCTGCTGGAGACTAGGAGCTTGGTTGTCCCCGTTGCAGCAGCCACACGGCACCAATAACAAAAAAAAGTCCCAAAAAAACAACCAGAAATCACTCACTAGCCCAGCCCTCCTCTTCTGCAGTCGGCAACACCTACTGCACCTCCTCCAGATGGATGCTCATCTGCCTCTCCTCTGCTGCAAGGCCGACTCCAACAAGCAGCTTCTTTCTTCCCCTACCGCAGCTTCACTCTGCGTCTGCTCCTCCACAAATCGCCGAACTACAGCCCCGCACCCGCTGCTCGTTGCACTCACTCTCGGCGGCCGCTGCAACCGTGCAAAGTAGCTGCTCCTCCTCCAGGATCTCTCAGCCAACCACCAATCCAAGCTCTGCCGTTGTCGCCAGCCAAGTCACCGCGGCCCGGAGCAAGGGTTGGATGGTCACCGCCTTTGCTTTGCTCTGATACCGTGAGGTGTTTTGGGGAAGTTTCTGTCTTCTATTCATCTTCCTTAATATACATAGATATACACTCTAATACATGAGCCATTGGGCCAAACATACATATATACAAGCACAGCCCAACACAATAATACCTCGAAGGATGAGGATACAAATAAGCAGTCATTAAGGAACAAAATTTCATCGATCACTGTGAACTTTTATTGTTCTGACGTCCTATACCAACATGCTAATCTCATAATACACATTTACTACGGGAATATTATCTCCACAAACTTTATGAGTTCCGAGTCCAATCCAGACAGGTTCGACTCCGACTCGGACCTGCCTTGCCTCTTCTGCCCCTCCTGAATTCGATCTTAATCGCGGTTTCCTGTCAGATGAAGAAACCAAACACGGTCATGATCGGTGAAGTACTAGATCGATAAATTGCCGATAAATTCCTCGAGGCTTTCTTACCATCATGTGAAAACCTTCCTCAAACTTCTCAAGAAAGCCGACGATCCAACGGTCAGCATCTCCATCCATTCCACAGATTGGTCCCAGCTATCTTTGCCGCGCTACTGCATATGCAATAAAGTTGCTACCAATTTTTCTTTTTCTTTTTATAAAATCATGAGAAGATCTGTCTCAAAATGGTTGTGATTTGTAGAGTGAATTGGATCACCTTCTCCTGATGCTCCTTCACGTTCTCTTTTAGCTTGCTAATCCCATGCTTACTCTCAATTGCTTCTCCTGGTCACATTACAGTGAAAAAAACATAATTCAGTGCTTGTTTTTCTTCCTTATCTTTTGGAGAAGTTATTGATGGAATAGACAATCACCTTCACATAGCTCACACCGGGGTCTTTGCGGGAGTAAACCCCTGGTCAGATTCCGCATGATGTACTGGTTGTAGTCCTTCAAGATCGTCATGATGATGTCCGATGTCGAGATGCCATCGGTGTGCTTGGTCCCTTTGAACTCCCAATGGCCTTCACCAGCACAAGCACACACATCAGACTTTCAGTTATCTGATCATCAGAAAATGTTTAGATGAAACGATGTGAAGATTCAGAGATTCTAACAAATTCATAAACATCTTTAGCAGCTCCACTAGTGTCTGCATACCTGAAACAAATCACATGTAGTTACACAAACTGCTCAAATGGTTTTACATAAACACATCAATTACATCATGTAAGAAATATGAAATACCAAATATTGTTACATGAGTATGAACTCACGGAAGAGCGTCGTGAGCAAACGTAGTGGATGTGGTGCTAGTCGAGGAAACTCTTGACTGATAATCCTGGTGGCATCCAGTATCACCTCGACGACCAGCTTCGGGATTCAGATTGGAACAGTAAGAGAATTTTTCATGCGTTCCTCCACATTACTGAAAATCTGAAATAAAAAGAAAACTTGCTTGCAATGCCGAAGCGATTCGTAGCGCTCCACTTCGGTCATGACGGTCTTGCCTTGTACCGGTGCGTGATCTCGTCGCTGCAGCAGCCGACGAGCAAATAGGTGTTGACGAATCTGAGGACAGAAATTGAGCATATTATGTAAGCGCGTTTATAAAAAAAAAGTTGATACCGAACTGAGAATGGTTCATCATACAAGGAAGAACAATTTCCCAATGCTTCCAGGAAAAATTACAGTTTGCAAGCCCAACGCTGAATGAAAAGAAAGAAAAAAAGACACGCAAAGGATCGAGAGCGGAAGGAGCTGACGATTTCTTGGCCTGTTCGAGCGCGCGAGCATGGCCGAAGTGAAGAGATCGTAGATGCCATCGGCGTACATCCTGACGGGACGCTGCGGCTAGGAGGTCGCCGTCGGCGACGACATCGGTCGTACCACAACCGTCGGCGCCGCCGCTGCCGCCACCGCGGAGTCCTCCGCCGGCTTCATCAGCACCGTCCGATCCCGATTCGACGGCTCAGATCAAATCTACCCGGAGACAACGGGGTAGCTTAGCGGTCTTGCGGGCGCGCGAAACGGAACCGGAAAGGGACAAGACGGTTTTTTACTACAAAGGAGAGTGTGGGTGGGGCCCATAATGAAGCAGATCGTTGCTATTTTAAGGAGTAGGTTTTGATTTTCAGGTGAGAAATGTTCGATATATTATATCACAGATTCAAATTATGTTCAAACGAAATTTGGAAGACTAAATCTACAAAAAAAATGGAAAGATTACAAGGGTTCGGCTAACATATGGTGATTTGGTATGGATCCACTTACCTGTGACAAGTTCTGCAAGGGTTTTGAGGGGCTTATTTTTCTTGGAGATTTAGCGAAAACATCCTCATGTTTGGCATCCTACTGATGTAAAATTCAGAGAAGAGATGTGATCTCTGCAGGTAGTAGTAGCAAGGTTCTTGAAGGCATGTAGGTATGCAAGGTTCTGGTGTAGTTGATGTTTCTACGCACAAGTTTTTATATGTTGATGTTGTGTTTTTACTACGCTTTTAGGCATCACAAAGGCAGACATTGCATCATGGTCAGCCATATGCTTGTCACTAGTCATTGTTAATGTGACTCATGTTCTTGCACTGGAACTTCGAAGATCTTTGATTTACATCTTGTCAAATCTGTGAAGATTTCAGGTCCCTGGCCTTTTTCTTGCATCAACTAGACCGCGCTACTACCAATCAGAACAATGCTAATTGGCATTGTTCAGATGCTACAACAGCACACCTAAAACAGCTGATGAACTTCAGTCTTTTCATAAAATACAGGATGATTCACCTTCAGCATTTCGACACTGCCGAGACCCGGTTCTTTACTTTAAAGACATAATTCACAAAAAGATAAGACAGAAAAATCTGCAAAAAAATTTTAAAGGACCATCGACATCTGTAATTGAAGAGTAACAAACATAACACTGAAATCTGTATGGAGTAGTCAACAATTAATATCGCTATTTTTTCAACAAAGGAGCTGACAGGAACAAGAACCTGCAAATGAAAATACTAGACGTACAGGCCAACTGAAGAAGAAGAACATCTGAATTAGCCTGCATTTCAGGAGAGCTAATGGCATATGTGAATTTGCTTCTGGAATTTGCTCACTGCTGCTGAGGTTGCCCTCCAAGAACCTTCCTGATAATTCTGCCGCTGCTCTGACGACAACCTCTTGGGGAATCAACGTACAGGAACCTGATCCTCAGGTTGCCCCTCTTCCCATTCTCCTTGACAATAGCATCCCCTCCTTGGCGATTGCGAGCTCGTATCCAGGTGTCACCACATCTGTTAGCTTGATCACCAGGTCACGCCGTCGAGTGTCTTCAGCTAACCGTGGTTCCTGCCAATGCGTCCACCAGGTCGATCTTATGGTACACCAGGAGGTCGTTGCCTTTCCCTTTGTGTACTGATCATGGGGCTTCTTCGTCAATGTACGAAGACAAGATCAGCAGGGAGCTGGTTCGGCTGCTCATTGCCCTTGTCTGGGAATGTAAATCTTGGTCCCCTTCTTCCAGCCAGGCTTTATTATCGATCGTCAGAATCTCCGATTCGGTCCCCACTTGCCTGTTCCAAAATCAAGCAAGTTAGGAGAAAAGAATGGGGATGCATCATGCTCTTAAAATCAGCATTTAGTTGCTCAAGATCTCCTTTAACATATAAAGAACACATCTAGCTTGTAATCTGCATATGAAGATAAGGCAATTGTGCATAGTTTTCTAGGTGAGAAACTAACCAGACTGAATCTAATGGCAATTATCTTCTCCAAGAAACTGCAGATGCTTACCCATTAGGCTTGACAAACGTTCTTGGATATCTTCATCTTGCGAGTCGAGCCGGAGTATAGCTCTTGGAGTGTGCAGGGTCAGCTTCGTCTCCACGGCTGGTGGCTTCCGGGGCTGGTAGAGCTGGTGCGGACCGAATCATTGTACGATCTGAATTTGCTCTCATGCCACCACGAACCCACCGAAAGTGCCGGCGCCTTCTGTCTGGACCCTCATCGACTTGGCACGCCCCATCCCCTCGAAAGGCTTGCCGCTGCCGAAGAACTCAGCGAACACGTCCTCAGCGTTCCGGGGATTGAACCGGTGGTTGCCCGTCCCATTCATCGACGACGATGAGGAGGAGCCCCGGCATCTGCAGAGGCCTTCAGTCCCTCTTCTCCATACTGATCATAATTTGCCCTCTTCTGGGGATCACTCAGAACTGAGAAGCAGTAAAAATTGGTCATATAATTCAGCAATGTCAAAGCATGCATTCATTAGAAATGATCACATAACCATGCATAACAAGAAAAGAAAGAACTGGCAATATAATTCAGCAATTCGAGCAATATTGATCATATCGTGCAGAGCAATTAGATTAGCAAGCATAACAAGAGTGCAGGTGAAGAGATTCGTTGGTATAAACAATTTATTATTTTATTTGCAAATCAGATTAGCATAACCCGCAATGCGCCAAATAGACCGATCTGAACGCAACATTTTCTGAACCGCACAACGGAACAGAACCATCATCATCATTGTTCGATCGCGCTGTATCTTGCACCGCATTCATTTCCGAGTGGATTTAAAAATGGCGTGTGAATAGAACGGCTCGATTACCTCGTAGGCCTCGGAGATCTTCTGGACTTGCTCGCCTCGGCCTTGTTGTCGCCGGGGTTCTTGTCGGGGTTGCCACTTCATGGCCAGCCGCCGGTACGACTTCTTGAGGTCCTCCTCCGTCGCGCTCCGGTTCACTTGAGCACGTTGTAGTAGTCCAGTCCCATCTCCCCCAACGCTCATGCCAAGAACAACAGCAACAACAACAACCCGCCACAGAATCCCCTTCCTCCCTGGATCCGCACCAAAGCCGCCTCCCTTACGCCGGTTCCTCCCCGAACTCCAACCAAATCAACCGAAACCGGACGCGATCGGGACACGCAAAGGCTGCCTCCTATGACCGTCACTCCTACACGCAAACCTCTCAACAATGGCGAGCGATAAGCAGAGCAGCAATCGCCAAGACGCCACCTTTTCCTCCAACCGACCGAATCGACCAAGAAACCGGCCGAACCGGCAGCAGCCCACACACACAAGCAGTAAAATTGTCGTGGAGGAACCGAAAATGGATCGAATATGGATCTTGGAAGGGTCAATACAATTTTTGGGGAAGAGACAAGGGGAGGAAGATCTGGAAGAGGGTGGGGGATGGAAGGGACGAAGACGACGGGAGAGGGGAGAGGGAAAACAGGGAAGCTGCGTTATTGGTTGGCCGTGATCAAACTGATCATGCTTTGCTTTTGCGAAAATTAGCTACGAGCCGTCGGCCGCCGTATCCACGTGGGGCCCCATGTGGGCCCGGGTGATCCACTGGCGCCGGTTCTTCTTCGCTTGTGTTCGATGTCGAGGTAGATGGATGACATTCTAAAATAGAGTCGGTCGTTACAGAATTTGCTTGGTGTAATTGACAAGAAACTCTTGCTGCCAAACGCGTGCTCGTATGAAAAGAGAATTCAAAACACATGTTTTCCAATAGAACATGTCGATTTTGTAATAATTATGTTTTATTATCTTCTTGATTACAATACTCCATTGACTATGGGCTTCATGTTGTCATCAGTAGGAAACACTGGTGGCACTAATGGGACTCTTACGATCTACTTTTACCGTAAATTATTGGCTTGGTTTAGAACATGCAACCCAGAGCGTTCCGGATTTGTAAGGTTTGTTTTAGATATCGGGGACAAATAATCCACCTGAAACTCAATTAATATCAATACTTAACGCAATATAAAGGGAGGACTAGAAACCACTCGAGAGATCAATAGATGAAGGCGAGAGCAGAACATAAGCGGCTAGACTATTACATTAGACAACCAGATTGTTATAGTGTTAAGCCTCAGTTTTAATAGTCAAGATATTTCCTAAAATATACTGAAAGTGAATTATATGTTTAGACTTTTGTCATGCAAATGTTTAGTGATATTGAGGGCTCAATAATTAGCATATCTTCTATCATCCATAAAGAAACGGCCGACATGCATGATAATGATGTGTATGCAAGGGTGGGGTGAGGAGATAGCAGGAGCAAACAAAAGTGCAGTTGAGGCAGGCACGATAGGATCTCTGCACGTGCCGCAGTACAACAAACGGAACAAGCAAACATGCTTCTCCTCTCTTTACTTGTCTCCTCTCTTGCTTGGTCACGAGGTTCCTGTTCGCCTTCCCCGTGTTAATCTGTGCATTTTTTGCGTAATCTATGCTCTGGCTTATGACGCTTTCCGTTTGCGAGGCATTCAGCGGTTTGTCTATGTATTCTAAATATGTGATTGCTAGACTTTGACACGTATAAAGATATGACGTGAGTTGACTTTTTATTTATCACGTAATTATTATTGATGTAGAAAAAAGGAAAAAAGAAGAGATACAAAACTGACTCTATGAAAAATCGAAGATCTAGAGTTAACCTTGAACCTTTGTATATTATTTTTTTTAGTGTTGATATCGTATAGGGATAGTTCAATTAAGAGGAAAATCTAGACAAACTTGTCGTAACAAAAATGTCTTTGCTGTTGACTCTGATGACATAGGACAGAAAAGTCAGTCGTTGACTCTACTATGTACACGCGATAAGGTGATAATTCTACTAAAATAGTTATGTTCCACATATATGATATTCCTTGTTAGCACTAATGGAGTTGTATCACCATGTATGTTAACACCATGTGGCTTGTGTAAGAGACTACTAACACGAATTCTTTCTGTAATTTGTGCTGCCAAATCCAATGATAATCATTTCGTTTTCATTTTTTATTGATATCACAACTCCAAATTCAGTAGCAGCATAAACTTAATTCGCACCTTGCAGTTTAAAATGTAGCAGCAGGAAATTGATGCCAGAAGTAACAGCACCTATTTTTAATCATTAGCTAATGTAAAAGCAATTTTCCATATCAGTGGACAAAAATTAATAATATGCCTTTTGAAGGCGGGAAGGCCCATTCTTTTTCGTTACCAATTTTAGGCCCACTATTCAAATGTTATAAGGACTTTGAAGAGAGGAAATTACACACCGGTCCTCCTACCTCACGGAGGAAAAACAATTCAAAAGAAAGATACCATCGGCGATATCGTTCAAGCAGCTCACTGACGTTCGCTCAGGTCCTCGGATCAAGCGAATGTGGAATATCGTGTTGCTCAATGGCATCTGTCTCCGTGGGATACTAGAGATTGATGGAGAAGGGGAAGAGAGAGGGTCCTCTTGAAACATGTTGGCAAGCGACACCACAACAGTGTATGTGGTTATTGGTGACAAGGTCAGTCAAAGAAGCCTGGTGCCACTGTGTGAACAACCAACGACTAGGTGGTCCTCCACCACATTAGACACAAAGCGGGTGAAGAAAAAAAACTCTAGACCCTTGGGATAGGGACGAGAGGAACAAGGGACGAAATAACTTTCACTGTCGGACAACGGTGAAAGGGGAAAAAAGTTACATGTCAGGACTTCAGAGTCTCAAATGTTCCAAAAGGCAAATCACTTCCAGATGTCAATTAGGGTAAAATCACATTATGAGAAGAACTATCTGAGGACATACTAATAAATGTATGTGTGGAAAGACTAGGTCCTCAACTACTAGCATTGGATGTTGGCAAAGAGAGAAGGGCAAGGGAGGACCGGAAATTGCTGTGGAAGAAGCTGATGAAGATGTAGGGCAAAGGTCTTGAGGAGAGAAGAGCGAGAATTACTATAGTGTAAGGGAGATCTCTATGAGACCAGTCTTACAATAAGATAATGAGGGTAATGTTGTGAATCTTAGAGAAATAATCCATATGTTTGTTAAGATTTCGGTTTTATTCTGGTCATTTAAGTTTTTCAACTGATTTTTCTAAGCTTGTTTAGTCACGAACCACGGAAAACCAACTAAAACAATGATTTTATTCTTACAAGATATAATGGTTGGTTTTTTTATTATAAAAAATTTCCAACTCTTATATAAATTAATGTATCTATGCAAAATAATGTAGTAGTATGTAATTGTGTACTTGACATATTATACTTTTAAGTTTGAATCTTTTCCGAAAAGTTATCTGAATGTGTTTAGACGTATGGGTACAACTCACTAACATGTGTTGCATATACTTGATCTTTTTTACCTCTTGTTTGACTTTTCCTTAGGTATTGCAATCTTTTGAATGCTTAGATTAAACAGTAAGCAAATCGTTTGTCTGTAATTTGTACCTCGACTCTTTTTATAATCTAGTTAGGTTTCAACTCCGCCATGTTGGGTTTTTCCTACCAAAACCACCATGTTTTAGGCAAAAACTCCATTCATTGTGCCAAATGGGCAGCTACGACCATAAGGCAATCCAGCCCAAACTCCGCGATAAAACCAAGTCAAGACAAACACATCTCAGTCTCCACTTAGATCTCACTGCCCCAAAAAATATATTTTTTTCCCTTCCCAAACTGCTCGACTGACAAAGGGACGAAAATACTTGCTTGTTCCAAGAACCATCTCACGACGCTTCTCTCCTCCAAATCTACCAAGAACTCCCACCCCTCGCACCCATTTCCGCCCCCAAGAACCCCATCCCGTCTTCGGGCGCGTCGCCGTCTAGATCCAGTGACTGATTGCTTAAACCCAAACTAACCACCACAACTCTTGGTGCGAACACCGTCTAGATCCTGCATGGTTCCGACTTGTTGAGTCTAAGGTGCTTCGCGGAGGCGGAGATGGTGAGGGCGGCAGCGGTGGGTGTGCTGCTCTTCTTGCGGTGGTGGCGTATTGGCTGCGTGCTGGGAGCTGGAGCTGACGGCTCCGATCACAGGTACAAGGAGGGAGATCACGTCCCGCTCTACGCCAACAAGATCGGGCCTTTCCACAATCCAAGGATAATCTCTCTCTCTCTCTCTCTCTCTCTCTCTCTCTCTCTCTCTGTCTCTCTCTCTCTCTATGCAGGCTATACATGAGGGATCGGCGTTGTTCGGTGGTCTTGCTCTTGCACTGTGTAGATAGTCATGTCTGGATACATACATTGTCTGTCTAGTGATGCATGAGTAGGGACTTGGTTTACTGTCTGTGTCGGTTAACTACGGTTAAATTAGAACAGGATTGCTGCTGAATTAACAATGGTAAGCATTTCCGGTGGCGCATATTAGTAGCTATGAGTAAGCAAGTCTGCAGGCGTGGGGTTCGACGATGCTAGTATTGGTTGTTATAATTATAATGTCGCTTGCTCAATCTACGAGTAAGTAGTATGGATAGCTCAATCATAGGGAAAGGAGGTCTCTTTGCGCTGGCAATAAGGCCACGTGAACTGTGGTGATTCACAGTTTGAGTATTACCTCAACCATGTTATGTTTCTAAATAGCCACTTGTTAAAATTGAAATTGTTTTTCTGTTAGATCATGATCAGGATAATTGAGTTCTCTTCATGTATTGCAGTGAGACATACCGGTACTATGATCTACCCTTTTGTACACCAGGTTTGTAATCTTTTCGACGCCACTTGTCGTTTGTGTTACTCGCTTTATTTAGCAATCTCTTCGGTTGGTTATGCCCAAGTCATTTTTCTTTCTTGTTAACTGCTGCCTGGCGTGTAATAGAACACCCGAAGGACAAAAAGGAGGCTCTTGGGGAGGTTCTAAATGGTGATCGGTTGGTTGATGCACCATATGAGTTGAACTTTAAGGAAGATAAGAACTCCAAGATTCTCTGCAAGAAAACATTGTCCAAGGAGCAAGTCGCCAAGCTCCGGGATGCAGTTTCAAAGGATTACTACTTCCAGATGTACTATGATGACCTGCCATTATGGGGATTCCTTGGTAAATTGGACAAGGATAAGGAGCAGGGGGATGGAAAGTACCTTCTGTTTAAGCACATCCACTTTGACATCATGTACAACAATGACCGTGTCATAGAAATCAATGTCCAAACGGATCCGAATGTTGCTGTAGATATCACAGAGGACAAGGAAGTGTCGGTAGAATTCTCTTATTCGGTAACATGGAAAAAGACGGATATTCCTTTTGAGAAAAGAATGGAGAAGTACTCCAAGTCTTCCTCTATGCCGCAACATCTAGAGATCCATTGGTTTTCCATAATTAACTCATGTGTAACGGTACTTCTCCTGACTGGCTTTCTGGCAACAATCCTGATGCGTGTGCTCAAGAACGATTTCGTCAAGTAAGGCCTTAATCAATGCATTCCATTCTCATCGAATGAATTTTATCTTTACTAAATGCACTCTTAATGCCCCATATTTTTTGAAGATATTCTCATGAAGATGAGTCCCTTGAAGACCAGAAGAGACTGGATGGAAGTATATACATGGTGACGTCTTCCGTGTCCCACAGCAAAAATCTCTTTTTGCAGCAATTATTGGATCTGGATCTCAGCTTCTTGCGCTGTAAGAACTTCCTCGGTTCAGTGTATGATATGATCCAAGCAATGTTATTGTGATCCTAACAACACGTGCTTTTGTTTGACAGTGCAATTTTCATCTTCCTCCTTGCAATTGTTGGTGTGTTCTATCCATACAACAGAGGAGCCCTTTTCACTGCCCTTGTTGTCATCTACGCTCTTACATCCGGTATTGCTGGATACACAGCCACTTCCTTCTATCTGCAGCTGGAGGGAACAAACTGGGTAAGGCATGCTTTAATGGTCAGGTTTTAATTCAATTCTTTGCTGCTCTGTTTTGACACGTTCTGGCTTGATGTTTCAGGTGAGGAATCTGATATTGACTGGCTGCTTGTTCTGCGGGCCCCTTTTCTTGACATTCTCCTTCCTAAACACTGTTGCGATAGCTTATAGTGCTACAGCAGCTTTGCCTTTCGGTACTATCATTGTCATCATTCTCATCTGGGCGCTTGTAACCTCTCCTCTCCTAGTGTTGGGTGGTATAGCTGGGAAAAATAGCGATACAGATTTCCAAGCTCCCTGCCGCACAACCAAGTACCCAAGGGAAATCCCTCAGCTGCCCTGGTACCGAAGCACCATTCCTCAGATGGCGATGGCAGGGTTCCTCCCTTTCAGTGCTATTTACATCGAGTTATACTACATATTTGCCAGTATCTGGGGGCATAAGATATATACTATCTACAGCATCCTCTTCATTGTGTTCATTATCCTCATCATCGTCACGGCGTTTGTCACAGTGGCACTCACATATTTCCAGCTTGCTGTCGAGGACCATGAATGGTGGTGGAGGTCAGTTTTTAGGATATCAATTCATCTTTTTTTAATTTAAAAAAAGCATCAATTCATCTTGATACTTTTATCCTCAGTTATTTAGTTGATGGAATGCTATATTAGTACACAGAGCTGCCCCATGCCCACATCCAACATAAGTACACTATTGCATGAACGTTGTCTAGGAAAATGCTTTACTTAACATAAAGCATTATTACTGAAAATAAACACTTACTAGAAAATTTCAAGTTAATGCACCAGAACTTGAGAAGCACACTAGGAAAAATGGTCATATATTAGGAAACCATGTTTGACTATCATAGTTAAAATTTTACGATTCTCTTATATTGGACTTCTGTTCCCATATTTCGCTGTTGCGTTTTGCACTTGTCTGTGGAATAAAAGTTCTTTTGCTTCTGTTTGCAGATCTGTCCTTTGTGGAGGCTCCACTGGCATATTCATCTTCTTCTACTGCATCTACTACTACCATGCCCGGTCAGACATGTCAGGCTTCATGCAAACGTCCTTCTTCTTTGGTTACATGACCTGTGTCTGCTACGGTTTCTTCCTCATGCTGGGCACTGTCGGTTTCCGCGCATCTCTGCTATTCGTGCGACACATTTACCGTTCCATCAAGTGTGAGTAAACCTAGGCCGCAGCATCCATCAGACATGGCTTTCACTAGGGAAGCTCGAGGGAGCGAAGTCGACAGAAGTGTTTGCCAGATTGTGCCTGAAATTTTGTGCACGAGCAAGTTGCATGTCCTCAAATATGGACCTCCTCTCTCTTTACATTATCTTGCAGTTCCATTAAAGAATGATGATGTAGTGTAGTAACTGATACCAGAGCCGGCATTATAATGATATGCTTGTATCTGCTCTTACTAGTTTAATGTGACCTTTAAAGTTGTCCCTGAATCGAGCGTTTGTTCACTGTCACTGGCATGTTAGTATCGTGCTTGATGGAATATGCAGTATGCTTGTTTGTGACGAAGAAACAGCAATGTTTGGCGATTGGGCAAGAATTTAGTTGCAAGAATAAGTTAAGTGCAGAGGCAAATGGGCCTAAGGCCTCATAGTAAGCAAAATGGGCTTAAGACCAATTTTTAGTAGAATCATAAGATCAGATATCTTAGGATGGCTTTTGCAGCGCTAAGGAAACTAGTAGTTAGGAAAAAATTCGTCACTAATTCTAGTCGGACGTCGCTATTACATCTAAAAAGTAATTTCAACTAACTATTGTATCCAAAACTAGGAACGAATAAGTGCTTATGAAAAGCCGCCGCAATACCAAACGAATCATGTCTCTTTGAGAAAAACTAGAAAAGGCAGACACCGACAAGGCGTGTATAACAGAGATACTCGAATATGAACTGAAGGAAAATAAAAGAAGCACACTAGGGAACCATAAGAAAATTAGATGATCCCAAAACAAGCTGGTAGGGAAAGAACATTGGTGACAAGAAAGGATCACAGGAACCTTCTCACAGAGCCATGGAGATGATTTTAGTCTTCAGCTTTAGTTCAGTCGAATACAGAGGCTGCTCCTGGACCGGCAAGGCCATGGAATTAGTGTAGGCAGCTGCTCCTTTTTGCGCTGGTAGCTGGCGGGTACACGTTGCCGGGGAGGTGTGTTTCTTGTTCCTCGAAAGGTGAAAGCTCCGTTTGTTCTCGATGGTTTTCCCACGAGAAAGTGTTGCTATCCCCAAACCAACAATCCTCAACTCAACACCTTGCATTATTATTATTATCATTTTGGAAAAGAGGGCTCCCCTCTTATTTTCATTAATAGAAACAATTCCCCAAACCAACAATCCTCAACTCAACACCTTGCATTATTATTATTATCATTTTGGAAAAGAGGGCTCCCCTCTTATTTTCATTAATAGAAACCATTCCTACAGAGTTTTAACACGTTGCGTTGTTGAGCATATCATATATGTATGTATAGATCATTTCTGTTTTTTTCCTCTCGTCTGCCATTCCGAAAGGACGTAGTATGTCTGCCTCTATTGACAAGTTAACAGTTTCAAAAAAGACAATCAATACACACGCGAAATTACCTAAAAACAGCTCCACACCCACTGACCCCACAACCACGCCACGGCTCGGAAAAGGAGAAACAATCCGCAAAGCTGCACGCCGTGATGGTCAAAACTTAGGACAACTCCTTGTCACTATAGCAGAACTACAACTTCTATCATAGTTGTAATTTATATTTTTGAGTATGTATTTTTCAGTCGAGTGAGAAATTATTATTTCTAAATCGACGATCTTAATCGTTAACTTTTTATCTAACGGTTATTTGAGTAATTATATATTAAATGTGCAGCTCAATCAGCTGAGACATAATTTCTCAACTTAGAAATATCTTTTCTATAATACTGAGATTTTTTGAGCGGTTAAAATTATGAATGGATATAAAATCTCCATGGAATAGACTTTGCACGTTCATGGTGGAGGGGGTAGGAGTCCACGAGAAAGGGTCCAAGACGTGCGTCAATCCATCAATCCCTTTCAGCGAGCGACATATACCCGATACTAAATTGTTAACCTCTCTCCGTGCTACCTAGAGAGAGAAAATATAAGAGAAGAAGAGAGAGGAGAGAGAGAGAGAGCAGGGAGCAAGGAAAATTAAGACAGCGATGGAGTTGATGTGAAGCCATCTCTATCTCATGTCCTCATCCTCATGTCACATGCTATGTCTCGCGAGATCTCGTGGACAACTCGTCGTTATTTCGTGGTAAGTTGCGAGGAAGAGATGAGGTCACGAGGGCCGATGGAGAGATGGTTAGTTGGGAACTCGGATCCACGCCTCATTTCTTTTATGGCTTTTGATTGCGATGTGATTACCAGTAAAATTGTTCGTTTTTTCGATGAAGATGTGCTGTGAGAAAGAGATAATCCTGGGGCCTAATTAGGCAGATGAGATGACCAGCAATATCAGGCAGAAGCGAGGTGTGCTTTCCTTTCTCCCTCCCATCAACGTCCGTCCTCCCACCTAACACCACCACAATCTCTCTCCTCACCATCCCTAGAGAGAGAAACAGGAAGAGAGAGTGTGTGCTCTTGGAGGCTTGGGGACCCTGCTATGCGTACCAACAAGAAGGATGGATCTTGTAATGTTCCTTGTTACGTGTGTGTCATACTCACATGTGTGTACTCGTATGTTGGTCGACGTTGAGTGGTTTTCGTATAATAGTAGTCTATATGTGCCTCACAAATAATTAGATATAAGAAATAATTGATTTAAAAACAAGAAAAATTAAAGTCGAACTAAATAGCCAACAATACATCAAACTGTCCAGAAAATTATGGTTGTATATATTATTGTTTCCACATGATTAGTCATCATATTGAAGAGTACTCATTCATATATAACATGTGTACTTAAAAGAACTAAAATTCTCACATATAAACCAGACATACAAATTAGGCAATAAACCAAGTTAGCAACATTTCGGCTGACCTTAGGGATGAAAACACAGGATGAGATTCCTCAAAAATAGAACACATGAGTGAGTGTTGTAGCACTCCAGTTTTGGTCCAATGATAGGTGGACAACAAATATGCAAGAGACGAAAGTGGCTCTGTGGGGGCAAGGCCAAGCGTCTACCGACAAGTCCAATCACATAAAAAGAAAGGGAGAGAGAAAAATGATCCTACTCCTATTTGTGTTTCCACTCATTTGGCGGAGCACTGGAAATAAGGAAATGCTAGGCTCACTGCACTGCCATCCATAAGCCTATGTATCGACGGTTTTACTTGAGTGACATGTCCTTATGAAAACGTTGCACACGAATCAACTCCATAAGTCGCAAACAGAACAACAGCTCTCGGTTGGTAGTGTAGTACTAGCATATTTACTTATTTGTGGCTGAATTTATTACTGGTAAGTGAGGAACTTAATTAAAACTATATAGTACGAGTCATCTAGCTCGAGGGACAGTCTTCCGTTAGCTTTTGACATTAAAAAAATTAAATATCATACTTAATAATTTAAAATGCATAGACGTCTAAAAATATAATACAATAATCACCAGAAATTCAGTTACTTTTTAGAGGGTGTGTATGTGTATGTGTATTACTCTTTAGTGTGTGATATTTACTTAAAGTGACCAGATACATAGATAAAGAAAGCAAGAAGAATAACATAAATGCACTTTCTTAAAAGTGCTTAAGGAGATGAAAGGGAATATCTTGTGTTGTTAGCCATGCATAAATGCTTAACAAAAAATATAATAAAGTAAATAAGAGCAAAAGGAGAAAATAGCACTGGACTATAAAAATGAAAGGAGAGATCGAGTTGCCAAATACGGAGTAGCTGGTTTACAATGGAAAACATTGCGTAGATTAATCTAGAACTCCTATAATAACATGTATTTGAGAATTAAGTTTGAAAGCTAAAATAAGGTGGAGTATTTATATGGAAGCTAGGCTATATTCTATAACAGGCCTAGAGAGCATTTCTCGGAGACAGAGAGAGAGGAGAGAGATTGCAGTGCAGGTACTGAGTGAGGAACCCAAGAGCAGGTACTTCCATTTGTGCGAGATGCAGGCGCATGTGCGTGGCGTGTACCACCACCCAGACCTAATGAGAGTACTAGTATTAAAATCTGTACGTATTTTTGTAGAGAGAGAATAAAAGTTACTGTACAACGTACCCGTTTGGAAGGTGACGCATAGTTTATCCACCAGTGTGCCGTACCGGCAAAGTAAAAGTCCCAGTAAAAAAAAGAAGATGCCGTCACACAAGGTGAAGTACAGTAGTACATGCCATGTGCAATTGTGTGCACCTTAAGTTTAGCTTCGCCAAACGGGATTCAAGTTTAGTTTAGATTCACCGAACTGTGTTAAGTTGAATTTATTTTATAATTACTGTAACAAAATAGTCATACAAGTAGAAAAGAAATTGATTGAATAAACAGTGAAATTGACAAAAATTGATTGGATAAATTAGTGTAATGCCAAACAAAACCTTACATGAATATCTAAGTTGCTAGCTAGGCATATTTCCTTACCCGTAGCAAGATAGGTGTGCATTCAACTAATATGCCACTCTAAAAAAAGTGTTGTTATAAATGGCTCGGAAAACAGATGTGTTACATACATGATGGATATTTATCGGAGGTGAAAGCAAACAGTGGCAAAGTTAGCTGGCATTCCCTGTTTCCCGCAGACGACGTCGTACAGCATGTCGAAGCAAAGAAAGAAAGACAGAAAGAAATACCTAAAACACCATCAATTCTTGCATTGCATTGCATGCATGCTACTTTTCTATCAGTGCTAGCTTCTTTGGGCACACAGATATCTCAAATCTGGCCTTGCCTGGAGAGATCTGATACCGAAAATTCTCCAGGTCTAACAATAGGTATAAGGTCTTCTCTTTTTTTCTCTTGGTACTAAAGGTGTGGTCTGGTCTTTCTCTGAGCTAGCTTTTTAGTTTGGTCTATTTGGGACAGTGATTCTAAACGGTGGCCGGAATTGGATGTTGCCGACCCTTTCATGGCTGGATGGTGACCCTAGCCAAAGCAGGCGTTGAAGAATTTCATCCAGAATTCTCTCGTCCATTGCATGTGTGCGTGCAGGCATGAGGGCATGTTGGTAAAATCACATAAGAGCAGGCCATGAAAGGCCCCATGCATGCTTAAGCGAAAATAAAGCTGGATTGATATCACCCGTCGATATGGATGTTACTTGTCCAGAATGTCGTGTAGCACCATTAGTAAACATCTTACGTGAACTGAGATGGATAGCTAATTATATAGGTAGCTTTCCCTGTCACCGCATGCTTTGACGACAGGGACGGAAAAAAGAAATTTCTTTCTTCCCAAAATAGCCCTCCAACTTAGTGTCCTATGAATTCCGGACAGCGACCAGCGGCCTGCATGAGATTCCATCCCACTTTTTGCTTAATTTTTCACCGGCCCACAATAATCAACCGGTCGTATTTTACCTTTTTTTTCAGATAACATTCGTCGGCAGAAATGAGTTTCTTATACGAAGTTACAGTTTGGTTTTACAAATGACCAATATATCCTCATGTTTGATGCACTAGGATTAGTTACACGGTCGCTGGATATTCTTTGTTGAGACCAAACAAAGAATATATCGCGTACAAATACATACATGCATGAAAATTAATATCAACGTACTTCATGCAGAAATTCCAAACGGGACAATTAATAACGAATGTCAGCAACGTTGCACTGTCGTGGAAGCAACAAACTCCTGGCGGCTTGGACTGTTCTCATCCATAAATTGGACTGGACTAAACTCATTCAAAATACCACCAGATATTGATTTGACCAATGCATCCTAGTACGTAGCATCAAACTGAACATTTAATTTTTTTAAGTACAAGCATTTGATATCTTTTACTTGTCCAGGAATACAATTAAGGATAGGAATTGAGAACACTCTCAGGCTAGATGAGAAAAAAATAATAGAATTAGAACATCTTGAGATGTAACGGTTCTAGTACAAGGTTGTAAACTCATACACCTAGCTGTGATGGAGCTTTACGTTTACTTTTACTTATTGCGGTGCAATAATCTCATCCCTCGACGTCTCAATAATTGAGGGTGGCAGGTTATTCCAGACAAGGATGAGGTCGGTCAAATTTCGATGGTCCTGCCCAAGATGGACAAGTGTAAAACCATCTTAATCGTTTTCCTTGCAATTTAATTTAGTTTTCGCATGGTCCTCACTGAAAGCGCCATATATGTACGTTGTAATTTTAGCTCTGACAGTGACTCGTCGCCAATTGACGCAGAGGCATTCTTTCCCAACGCTGGGACCCATGATCTCAGAGGAAAGAAAAATGTTGGCCACGTCCGATCCGGCAGTTTTCAACAACGGAGCAATTCTCTTTGAGATTCTCTAGATGTAACTATATATATTCACACTTCCAGCATCACACAGTAAATTTGAAATTTATACTTCTTGAAAAACGACTATAAATAAACGCATTTTAAAAAAGTAAACCTAAAGAAAAAACCTACACTCCTTTGATATCATTCAACTCAATTTTTTTAACTACTGTAGTAATATATGCGCATGAGTGCTATATTTTCTTACTACGGGTGTTGGCTAGTATTTCTTACGTGGCATGCGGATCAGATGGGAATGCCAAGAATAAGCATAGATCCAATTATGCAGGTAAAAATTATCGGCAGAAAAACATGTACAAAAAAGGAAACAAAAAGTTTAAAAGAAAATGAGAAGAGAGAGAAGGGGGGGGGGCAACTGGTGCTCACGTTAGCGCTGACACCTTGCGGCCCGGGTGGTGACCTGGCAATAACTAATGCCATGGCGTCGGTTCCCAGGCGCGACGTGGACCATCATCTCATCTCATCTCATCTCATATCATATCGCGAGATATCGCGCCCAGTGGTCAGAACTCGGCTGATTAATTAAAATTACTACCTGTACTCACTCCATTGTTCTCGTCTGCGAGTGGAAAGAAAGGGGGAAGGGAGAGCTCTCGATAAAAACCGGAAATGGAAGTCGCTCGCAGCGCTGCGAATCCTCCATTTATATTTTTTGGGAAGCGTTTTTATTAGTATCTCCGACAGCTTTTTATTTTCCGGTTTCTTAATATGTGTGTGGTCAGGGATAGAGTAGTACGGACGCGGCTGTCCTGTTGTGGGAATCCATGGGTGCATAGTGGACGTGCATGCGCCGGTGTGGCCTTCTCCATGGGAAATATCTCCGTAATCCTAACAACTATGTGCTGATATGGTTTATGGATATGTAGATAGATAATGTAGTATGTGTTGGTCTCTATGTTCAACCTAGCGTCATAATGTACCATATTTAAGTAAGTATGTATACATATATTATATTTAAAACTGACTAAAATACATATATGCATTAGATTGGTGAGAACCAATAGTGGTTCATATGGTTTACCCACCAAACTACATACAGACTACGTACCGATTAGACCTTTGCCACTCTAGAATGTGGGCATTGCAACCCATGTCTCATTGATTTGTAGATTCGATAGACATACATGCTATGGGACAAGATTGGCAAATATTTTACTGGCAAGTTTTGTGAGCATCAAATATCTAAATCTCTCTTTTCTAAAAGAAAGATAGTATGACGTGCCTAGATATATCCTATTAGTGGCATCAAATATCAAAGTTGAGTTTTTATTTCTAGATTGATCCTTCTGTCTGTTTATAATTTTTATTTGAAGAAAGCTTTAGCGTGAAAGCTCTTCTTAGGAAACATTAGTTTCTATTTTTATGGCTTTACGTATGAAACAAAGCAGTGTCAACGAATAACAAAAAACATTGTAGAACTAAAGTAAAATAATAATGAATAGTTATGTCCATCTAGACATGATCGACTAGCATTTAACGTAACCTCAGTCAACACATGAGTCATTGGATCTCTAACCGGATGGTTAAAATACTAACGTAGCTTTAAACCCTGTGGAGAAACAAAAGGCAAATCACCGTAAGCTAATCTGATGGCTAACCTCGGTCCACAAAAGAACTAATGTTCTACTATTAATTTTAAAAAAAGAGTAGAGTACGCACATGGAGCTTGGAAGAACAAATCCGGGGGGAGTACACGGTTGGCCCGGGCATTCCACAACGGCCACATAATGGAAGGCGTCCAGATGATGCGAACGGAAGCTATGAAACTTTTTACCCCATCTAGTCTAGCTAGCTGGCGAACCCCCATCTCCCTCTCACTCTCTCTTTCTCTCTCTCTCTCTCTCTGCATCAACAGGAAGGCGCGTACAACTCCAGGCTTTAAAAAGACTCACAGCACCCCACGCACCACGTTCATCTACATCTCCTCCCCAGCCACGAGATACCGCGCACGTATCGCGTCTCGGTATATCTCTCTCTCTCTACTTCCCTCCCTCTCCTCTCTCTCTTCTCCCTCCCTCTGCGCTCCTGGCTGACACGAACAATCACTTGGCAGCAAAAGAGCGAGGAGCGAGAAGGAACACGAGAAAATTACTGCTACATCAACAGCGCGCGCTATGCCGCGAGAATATATCCGCGATACGAACGCGCGAGAGAAGGCGCGCGAGAGAGAGAGAGAGAGGGGGTTGCTGGTCCCCACGCAAAGGACGTCGTCGGCCCACGTTCCTCGGCGCGCGCCGGGTGGGACGGAAAAGACGGTTCTGCCCCTACGCGCGGACTGGGCAGTTGATGTCTGCTCTCCTAGGGGCATTTCTGTCTTTCCACGCGCGCTGTCCGGCCCTGTCCCCGTCGTCCTGCACAGGAGAGAGAGAGCGTGTGATGGTGACCGGTGGAGAGAGAAAGAAAAGTACGAGGGGGGAGAGAGAGAGAGAGAGAGAGAGAGATGGGGATGGGAATGGAGATGCAGTGTCACAAGTGATTCGATTCACTGGTCACACGCTGCAGGCCGTGCCCCCGTACGCCGCAGGCTGTTGTTGTGCTACGGGTACATGGGAGACAGCTAGCCCCTGCACCAAGATAACTGGTAAATAGTTTAGAGGATTAAAAAAGTACTACTTTGTACTATGGCTATATCCAATGGGAGGAGTGCATATAATACAGATCACTACTCCTAGTTTTCATGAATAAGTATTTGCGAATAAGGGAGTACCTACAAATTTATCAATGGTGATACTCAGTTCAACACCAACAGAGATAAATGATGCTCAAAATTACAACTAGCCAACTAGATGTGCTTATAACTAGTAGTAATAAATAGCTTCAATGTTCTATCAATTACTTTTGCATTACAAGTGCGAAAGTGCATAATTTCTTGTCATCAAGTGCATGCTTCACAAGTCTCAGCAATTTTTTCTTTGCTATGTATTTTTTAGCCTTGAATCTTTTATACTTTTTTTGCTACTACATACTTGTTTGCGGCAATCTGGTCGGTCGTACAAATACTTAGTAACTTCGATTAGATTTTTCGTCTTATCTAGGAGATGTTGATTCTAGCTAACAATCATATCAAAAGCGGAAAGGAATATGTGTATTTGAAGACCACCAAAATGCCTCACTATACAAAAACCATAAACACTATGTATATGATGATTTTCTTACAATGCTAGTACGACATGGGTCTTATCATGTTGAGCCTACTGATCTTCTCGTTTGGATCCACAAACTAAATGAGTGTGGTTTTACGTATCTATAATAAGAAAACATCGTGCGTATAGTACTAGTGTATAGGCGAATAAGTTCTGTCAATTGTAAGATACTCATCCATGTAAATTATATAATACTCCCTTCAATTCACAATATAGTGCACCCTGGAAAATTTCTTAAATTTCAAATTAGAGTGTATCCTGAGGGATGAGGGAAATACCAGAAAACCAAGTCACAAGGTTGTGCCACGTTGCAGCAATAACGAAAAAGCGCATTAACTTTGATCCTGCTAGTACTAAAGCGCATTAACAAGGTTGTGCCACGTTGCTTGTAGTTGCCATGAAAATTTTTGTTTTTGTATTTGGCGGTAAAGACTTTGATCCTGCTAGTACTAATGCTGGACTAATTGGCAGTAAAGTGTTGGTGCTAATGGTTTTTTGAGTTGAATTGTTGCATGTTGTCATTAATATTAATTGGGTATGCAAACAGCCAGGATGGCAAACAACGGAATCCAACCCTGTGAATTAATACAACTCGTTTATCTATTGTGTCATTAAATGCTACAAAAATGGTCTGATTTTGAGTGTGTTGTATTGTGAATTGGAGGGAGTAGTCACTTGCCACTTTCATAAAATACGGTTAGCTAGGCTTCAATGCAGGGCAGGGGGAGGACTGAGGAGGCTGCCTGCCATCATAGTTCCTCCAACCACAAGCGACCACACTTTCTTTGTCACCGATAGACTGACCCCTCGTTTTCTCTCTGAAAAAACAAACCGAAATAATTTCCAGGAAAAAAGCTAGAGCCAAACAACAACCATATGCATCAGCTCCACTCACGTCACCTCCATCCTTTCCCTGTCGCTTGGTGTTTTTCTTGGAAAGAGCAAATGGAGGGGAGTGAGAAAAGAACGTTCAATTTTGTACTAGTACGTGTCACAGTGACAGTACTGCCGGCCATGTGCTCTCTGTTTGGCCTATCTGCGGAGAACACCTCTGGTAAATACCCTTTCTTTTGCGAGGATCAGATAAATATGTATCTCCTTGATGATTATAACACCATGAGCCCTAGATACTACGAGTACTTCGACCAAACCCCAAGCAGGTGCTAAGTTTGCGTGTCCGTTGAACCTAGGATGTTGCAATTGTACTATCTGTGAATTATCTTTTAAAAGGAAAAATACATAACTATTTCAGGCTCTTTTTTTTTCTTTAGAAAACGTTAGTTTTACAACAAGAGAATATCCTAGTTGTCAATAATTTTTTCCTAAACTGAGCTTCAAATTATTAATTAAGTAAAAATAGTTGTCTAGTTATTCACTCCCTCCATTCCACAATGTAAGACGTATTTTGATTAGTTAAAACGAGACTTTCACCACTAGTTATTCTATTAATATATGTAGTTTATGTGATACAAAGTCACATGATAAGTAATGTTGAATACTAATATAATTTATATCAATTTTATGTCATAAACCACATATTAATAGAGTAATTATTGGTCTAAACTTTGTCTTAACAATCAAAATACACCGAACACTATGAGACGAAAGGAGTAAAGAAGAACCAGAAGAAAATCAAAATTATAACACGTCCACAATCTAGCTAAGCTAGCCTCAGAGCACCACCGATTGACATGGTCACGACACGAACTCGACACATGACGATGATGAGATCCATCCACCGAAGCTACCCACAAATGTCATCGTCATAACCCATCGCCTTGCGATCTAACGATTCCGACTTCACCCCGGATGACCACTAACACATCGATTACCACAATGCAACACCAAGTCCACGCAAGCCAAGCTATAATAGTCGTGTAACGCACCATTGACAAGGCAGCCGCGATTTCCATAACGAGCCTCGTAGGAGAAAGTTGCAAGACTTGCATCGATTGGGTCCACCACAACCGCTAGAGAGTGCCACCCATTGAAGCCACCCTTTGCGTGTCATCGTCACCGCCTCGTCGTCCACCACGACATGGTGGTTCTGACTTCACCGCAACACAGTAATTGCTAGACAAAAGACCCAACAGACACGCCGAACAGCCGGCGATCGAGCCATGTCATGACCCAACGCCGCTCGTCATCATCGTCATTATGCCCTCAATTCTCGTGCCCAACTCTATAAACAACATATATTATGACATAAAAGGGTGTATTGTCCTACACAAGCTAGGTTCCTAAACTAGCATATGCCTAAGTGATGAGAACCCTGTTAATTTAATACAGCAGCTAGCCAAACTGGCGCTCTTGCATCGGCTATATTAGAGACAATACAGACACAACTTACATCGTACCCAAAAGAAAGCCACAATATGTGGTGAAATCGGTACACACTCGTATTGTTAAGACCAACGAAAATCTCATTCAATTTAAACCCCCTTCTCTTATGGAGTAAAATAAAATTTTATTTTCAAACGCAATTGATCGATGCACCTAAAATAAAAAATTTATGGCTAAAATAGGCATTTGCAGAAGCTATGAAGTTTTTTCTTTTTTTGCGGGGAGAAGCTATGAAGTTTGCCTGTCACTTGCACAACAATATGATGGCTTGAGTTTAAAAGAAAATGGCGTTCTTATATCTATTTGAACCAGGGTGAATATCGCCATTTAGGGATGTGTACATTTTCTTTTTGTGGAGAATTTGGAATGTATATACTCTTCACAACAAACGAGCTAAGTGTTGTGTCGCTTCTAGAAAACTGGAAAATATATCTTTTACACCATTTTGTCAGAGAGAGCCGACGAAATTCATCAAGACCAAAAAGAATTATCTTCCCCATAAAATAGAAAAAAAATTATATTCATCCTTGGTCTTTAGGTGGCTACGTACTAGCAACCACCACCATGGGATGTCTCAGCTTTCACCGTCGAGCTAAGACGTTCACCACTTCTATCACATCACACTAGTCGATGCCTAAAATGACCTTGTTACCAGCCACGATAGAGCAATTCTGTTTCGCCAATCGTATGCTAAGATTTAACAGCTGCTCGATCGGTGCATACAGATCAACACACATCTCTTTCAACGGACAGGCGCAAGAGGAGCACGGATGGGTTGTCCCAATCTGAATGCAGACCCTAACCTATCCTTTCTGGGAGCACAAGCAGGCGTGGGTGGTGGGGACACGTGGAGCTCCGCGGGCCTTTTGAATCAGGTGGCAAAATTGCTCCCACACTTGTCCATTCTTTTTATATAAGAGTAGCTGCCAAGCTTAGGTTTTCTTTTTTCTCCCTTCTTCGTACGAGGGAGGGGCAAATTTGTCCAGCTATTTTATGCATCCGGAGCCAAAGAAAGGAAGAAGGAAAAGAAAAAGGTGACAAGAGAGAGAAAGAGAGACAGAAATGTCTTGATTGCCCCTCAGCTAGTGTAGAGTATTTTTTTATGTAGCCTGGGTGAGCATCATGATGGATGGCCCACCCCGCTGCCACATCGTCTACGCCTGCGCCTACTCGTGGTTTACATGACTCGTGGTTCAGGTTGTTGAGACTAGAACATGTCGTGCTTTTGAACATTTTAGAAAAGTAGGCGCAGAGATTGTATATAATCAAGATGAGTATATGACTTAATATTCCTACTACATCCATGGATATATTTTGTTGCTACATATGCAGATGTCCTCTCGTATTCCTACTAGATATCGAATCACCTGGCACTCCAAACAAACAAAGATTTTTTAAGTATCAAGAAAAAGTCAATACAAATAAATGGATAAAATAGAAGAGACACTTGGTTTCTTTTATTGGGAGAACCTTGCCAAGGACATATATTTTACGTAACGTGCAAACATTAACACACATTAGTTGCACTTGTCTATTTAGAATGACAAATAAACATTCACATATTTCTTCGTGTACAAGTATAACTTAAAAAGGCGAGCAAAAAACCCCCCTCATGTATACATGCCCATTTTGGGCGTAAGGATTCCAAGTAATTCAAGGGCATTCTAGAGGAGATAGCTAGATTCTTAAATGATCAATAAATTCCCAAGTTCATGTAATGAATGCATCGCATACATGGGAGGTGTTAAGGAGTAGGCATAGTAACGAGCTTCTTGGTAAGGGCTTTGGAGTGTCCTACCTTAGCCTCAACATACAAGGTTGACGATAGTACAAGCGCGTACATGATAAGGTTACATACATGCGTACCTATCATAGACTCAAGTTCTGATCATGGTGTACCCAACAGTAACCACTCGTCGCATTCACCACTACCTCTCCTCTTTCTGTTTCATTTGCACAATTGCTCTTAGCTCCTTTCTAGAGAGGGTATCTAGTGATACTATCTCCTAGGTGATACGATGATACCATTGCACGATATCACCTCCAAAAAGTCATGATTTTTTAAAATAAATTTACGACACTGACACTATATGTATCTACAATGACATGAAAAATAATAATCTAAATACGACCCATAGGTTAAGAAAGAAAAAGACGAATATGCATGTGAACAGTGCCAAATTCAAGTTTAGAGTGAATTGTATCCAATGGATACTATTCATAGTATAGTAGGATTTACCTTTTTATTCCTTGAGTTGTGGATTGAATTTCGATTTGAAAATTTATGGCATGGTAGATACATGTGACATCAATATTGTAAATTAACTTCAATTTTTCGTAACTTTTTGAAGGTGATACTATTTATTGGTGTGATCGTATCACTTACTTAAGATCGATATGACTAGATATATTCTCCTCCTTCCCAGCTTGAGCATGAGGATGCTCCCTTTTCCTCTCAATTCATGTCCAGTTTTGAGTTGATGCTTTACTTTTATTGTCATGCTACTTTTAATGACACAAACCGGAATATTCTGTGCATTAAATGTAGATCCACCCCTGCAAAATAAATAAAATAGATCTATGCGATAATAAATAATATAGTCTTACAAAGCATACAGAGACCAAACCTAGCTAGTTGTTATGTTAAGGATTGGACTTTAGCGGGTGTTAACATCAAAATTCATTCTAGAAGATTTTCTAAGGTCTACACATACCTCATGCCCAATATATTCCAACTTTAGGTAACCTTAATTAAATTTATACTATATTTTCTTTATATAGAGGAAAAAAGTGGTACCATGTAAGGCCGTGAGAAGTCTTTTCTAGGTTTGTGGATACTGCTTGTAGTTATACTTATTTTTTCTATGGTGCAAGCCAATACATGAATAGACGGTAAGTTATGACTAATTAGCTTTGAAATTAACTTATGAATGCTTAACTTAAAGAGGGTTTATAGTCTTTGCATGCTGAATAAATTATTTAAATCACTCACGGACACCTAACCAACCAACTTTTTTAATGTACACGCTATGTCGTAAGATGTAATTTTTAAAGAAAATAAAACCTCACATATGACACGCAGCGGCTAAAATATTTTTCCTCAGGCAATCACTAGCACATTTTTTTTCTTTTCTCTCACAATGTTTGAAATCAGTGAGGCACATAACCGCGTTGCCCACCGGGGTCCGTCACTCTCAAAACCCAAAGTGAAGCAACAGCATCACAGCAGCCACCATGGAGCCGCGGAAGATCCCACGTCCCCCGCGCATGTGAACGCCACTGCCGCGCAGATACGGACGGCCGCGATCGAGCCCTACCACCGCCAAAAGCGGCCGAGGATTCCCCCGATCGCGTCGTTCCCCGCAGTGCCCCTCCACCGCTCCCTCCACCACTCTGTGCTGCAGTGGCACAACCCGTAATTAACTCCCACATCCGTGCCCTCTTATCTCTTAACGTGCCCGCACGCTACAGCCCCCGTGTGGCCCCACAACAATCGCAGTCAAAGCGTGGCGCGGGCACGTGAGCAGGTGGTCAAGGCGCGCGCCACGTGTCGGTAAACAACTGGCACTGCGACGTCGTCGTGGTGGTGGGGAATTTTTTCCGTGCTTTTTTTTTGAGGGCTTAGAAAAGAGGGAAATAAATTCGGGACGAAACCGGATGGGTGGCCAGTTGTCAGATAAGTGCATCTGCTTATATAGGTCGACCTGATAGGTCCATGCACTTATAAAGACTCGACAGCTACTCGCGCATTACAACGCAGAGAGAAAGCGACAGCTCCGGAAATCGGAAATAATTGCGACCGGGTCCTGCCGCGCTACGGGCCCCCAGAGGCTCCCACATGCTTTTCTTTCTATCACCTTCTTGCTAGTTCCTTTGGTTTATTTGGTTTTCCAAAGGAAGCACGTAGCCTAGCTTGTTCTCTTATCTAATTGTCTACGTGCCAGGTTTTAGTATCATTGAGCGAACACTTACAATCCTAATTGGTTTTTGATAGCTTATATTATGTGCTCCTAGGTTATTAATTTAGCATATACTAGTCATCTTTTATTTTTGAATTGGAAAACACTTCCTTGTTGTTTATTTATTGCGCATGTCCAGATAGTTCTTAGTCGAGAACATAGTTAAGAGCACAATATACACTTACTTAATTGAGAATCCATGACAAGATCTACTACTATCAAGTTGACCGAGCATGACTTTGCAAACTCATGAAAGAGTTTTTTCTCCAAGAAAGATATACCATATTAAAATAACACTTTTGGATGATGTACTTAACGCGAAAAGAGAAACCTATAAGTAAATTATTTATCTCCGACCATAATACATGCAGCACAAAAAGAAAAAAACAAGAACACTAGCTATTTACTTCCTCAGTAAATTCATTCTTGCAATAATGTGAATCGAATACATTAATTCATTTGATATACTACTCCGGAACACTCTTCCATCTCTTACTCATCATGAAAATACGAAGTACATGCCTCAAAAGTTGGGTACCTTGTACGGGGTGCGGCTACCACCAACCAACCCAACCCACGAACCCCTGCCCGTTCAAAATTCGAAACCGCGCGGATGCGCGAGAGAGGAGAGAGAGAGAAAAAAAGAGAGCGAGAGAGAGAGAAATTAATGGGGGTACGAGGAAGGGTGACGTGGCAGCGAGGAACGCTACAGAAGCCAGCCACGAGGCCGAAATTACCATGCTAACCCCTCGTGGGCCCCGAACCAACCCCGACTCGGAGATTTACCAGACGAAGGCGATCTACCGGTTCTGCCCCCTCGCGCCTGCCCCACGCCCCTCAGTGGCAGTCCCGTAAATAGACCGGCTTCTCCGGGGTACTGTCGTAATTGCGCGGGCTGTTCGGGTCGCTATATAAAGGGGTGGAGACGAGGCGAGGTGGTTATAAACGCGGCCCCAGAAAACCAAAAGCAGCGAGAGAGAGAGGAAAAATAAAAGCGAGACTGGTTTTTGGAGAGAGAAAGCGAAGGTGGAGAGAGAGATAAGAAAGGGAAACGCGGCGGCTAGAGCGAAGGGGAGGGTGGAGGGCGAGGAGCAGCGGCGGCGGCGCCGGAGCAAACCCTATCCGCGGCGGCGGCGGCAGCGGGGTTGAAGGAAGGAGGCCCTCGTGGGGACGTTGCGCCGCCGGATTCGACGCGCCGGCGCCGCGCGGGACAGATCGGCGGTCGCGCCGCCGGAATCGAGGGGAGATCCCTCCCCGTGATGGGGCCGCGCGGGTTGTGAGCTCGCTCTCGCGCCGTCGATTTGGTTCCTCGATAGGTTTTTGAGCTGCTGGTGGGGTGGTTGGTGAGAGGCTATTTTTTGGGGCGGTTTGGGGCGGTTTTTGCGGGGGATTTGGGAGGGGATCTGCCGCAAAGGCGGGAGTTTTCTCTGGTCGTGAGCGCTGGAGACGCAGGGTGGGATCGGGGGAGCCATGTCGTCGCTGAGCAGGGAGCTGGTGTTCCTCATCCTGCAGTTCCTCGATGAGGAAAAGTTCAAGGAGACGGTGCA
Organism: Stipa capillata; assembly: GCA_019208055.1. NCBI lineage: Eukaryota > Viridiplantae > Streptophyta > Magnoliopsida > Poales > Poaceae > Stipa > Stipa capillata. The sequence goes on along the minus strand of JAGXJF010003269.1, from coordinate 491,176 downwards.
CAAGTAAGTGTGGTCGTGTTGATCAAGAGAGGGTTTTTGGAGCCGTTTCGAGTTGTCAAAAGCTGGGTTTTGATCTTTTTTCACCGTCCGTTTCGGTTGCGCAGGTTGGAGCAGGAGTCAGGGTTCTACTTCAACATGAAGCACTTCGAGGACCTGGTTCAGGGCGGGGAATGGGACGAGGTGGAGAGGTACCTCAGCGGCTTCACCAAGGTGGAGGACAACCGCTACTCCATGAAGATATTCTTTGAGATCCGGAAGCAGAAATACCTCGAAGCCCTCGACAGGTGACTCATACGGAAGCTTCTCGTGGTCATTGGTCGGTATGGCCTGTGATTTGTGCTGAATTGGATTGTTTATCGCAGGCATGATCGGGCGAAGGCAGTGGAGATTCTCGTGAAGGATCTGAAGGTGTTTGCCTCCTTCAATGAGGAGCTGTTCAAGGAGATAACACAGCTGCTGACTTTGGAGAATTTAGTATGGCTGTAATGGATCGTTTGGAGCATTTGGTATAGCAACATGTTTGTGCATTGGGCCAATGTGGATGTGATTGCGTGTCAATGGTGAACAGGCAAAATGAGCAGCTGTCCAAGTATGGGGACACAAAGTCAGCCCGGAATATCATGCTCATGGAGCTTAAGAAGCTTATCGAGGCAAACCCTCTGTTCCGGGACAAGCTTAATTTCCCTCCATTTAAAGCTTCGAGACTGCGCACGTTGATCAACCAAAGGTATTTGTTTGATTTATGTTTTGGCATGCTTTTAATTCCATGTCACTCTTCTTTTTTTTTGTCTGAGGGATGCTATCTGCATGAACACTTCTTGGTTGTATTCTAGAGCAAATAGGGATTTTGTGACTAAGATCCCGTATAAATTTGTGTACATAGCAGGCTAGCTCATGTTTTCCAGTGGCAGAGATAAGGTGGAAAAGACCTGTCACAAAACTGCTATACTTGGATGGTTTCCGTTTCTGTTCTTTGTTTTCTTCTGGTTGTGTTTCCATCTTTTCTAAAAATGATGGATGAATAAGACAGAGGTGTGCGGTGTTTATATGTAAACTTACTGTAAGTTTTAGCACCTAACATGTCATAAGGGACATTTATGATTCTTGATTGTCCAATGGACATGCTCCAACCAATTAATTTGGAAATTTAAGAGGATGGTTGCCTAAAAGGCTAAAACACAATTGGCATTGTTGGTGCTTTACCAAAACCTGGATGTACTTGTGAAGATGGATGGAGTTGCCCTGTCCATTCCGTAAATGTTGTCAATGCTTACTTGAGACATTTGACTATTTGAATATCTAGTGCTCAATCTTTCAATGGCGTATCTGGGAAATCTTCTTGATATAATTTTTACTTTCAAGATTTGCTTGGTGTTAGTTAGATACTCTGTATGTGTTTCTCCCAGTTAGCAAGTTCGTATGGAGTTTAACAAGATATGCAAGTTGGTGATGTGCCAATTTTTTATATGGGTTTCCTACTGTGGATTAATCTATAGGTGCAGGTATGGTATAATGCATGCAATGTTTGTGTTAATGGCGTATCTGGGAAATCTACTTGATATAATTTTTGCTTTCAAGATTTGCTTGGTGTTAGTTGGATACTTGTATGTGTTTCTCCCAGCTAGCAAGTACAAGGATATGCAAGTTGGTGATGTGCCAACTTTTATATGGGTTTTCCCACTGTGGATTAATCTATAGGTATAGGTATGGTAGAAATGCATGCAATGTTTGGTGTTCTGCTGTTTGCCATCACGAAGACCTACTAGGCTTTCAGTACCACCTTCTCTTGCTTTAGTTTCGTCTAAAGAGTGATGCTAATTGGACTGCTTTAATCTCTTATGCCGTGTAGTCTTAACTGCAACATCAGCTCTGCAAGAATCCCAGACCGAACCCTGACATCAAGACACTCTTCACTGATCACTCTTGTGCTGCTCCTACCAATGGAGCAAGAGCTCCTCCCCCTGCCAATGGTCCCTCTTGTTGGACCAATCACCAAGTCAGCCGGATTTCCGCCAATGGGTGCTCATGCTGTACGTATTACACCAGTAGTTAAACATTTGGCTTATCTCTATCATTCTATCATTCACTATATTTCAATCTTGTAGCCATTTCAACACTGTGGTTTCACCATCTCCAAATGCAATTGCTGGTTGGATGACAAATGCTAACCCCTCTTTACCACACACTGCTGTTGCACAAGGGCCACCTGGTCTTGTTCAACCTCCAAACACAGGTAGGATAAAACTGCAATTGAGCTAAATGGTGGCTGTCCCTGTTGAAATGTTATTTGACTTTTGGTTGGATGATATATTTATTGCAGCGGCATTTCTAAAACATCCAAGGACTCCGACAGTGCGCCTGGCATTGACTATCAATCTGCAGATTCTGAACATCTGATGAAAGAATGCGTGTAGGCCAACCAGATGAGGTATTGGGTGAACTTGGACTTAGCTGTTTTTCTGCTCCTGACGCATTTCTGCAACATTGTATGATCAAACAAATTTTGATATGTTAAAAACTATGTTAGGTGTCATTCTCTGGTGCGAGCCATCCTGCCAATGTTTACAGTCAAGAAGACCTTCCCAAACAAGTTGTCCGCACACTTAATCAGGGTTCTAATGTTATGAGCCTGATTTCCATCCTGTTCAACAAACCATTCTTTTAGGTGCATGCCTCAAACACACTCTTGGTTCTTGAATTATTAAGTGGTTAGTCCATATTCTGTGCACTGTACTTAACAGTTTCTGCTGTAACACAGTTGGAACAAATGTTGGTGACATTGGGATATGGGAAGTTGGTTCACGAGAAAGGATTGCGCACAAAACATTCAAAGTTTGGGATATTGGCTCCTGCACCTTGCCTTTGCAGGTAGGTAGTTCAATGATCAACTCTCGGTTTATTTCATTCTGTGTTATTACCAGCTTTTGTTGTGCTGTGAGCCTGTAATTAGCAGCATTGTGCCTTTCAGTAGTGTGTTCTGATACAAAATTGTATTGTTCTGTATCCAGGCTGCACTAATGAAAGATGCTGCAATAGCTGTCAATAGGTGTCTATGGAGCCCTGATGGAAATATTCTAGGTATGAAAGCGGGCCATTTAAGTGCCATTTTTCACATATGGGCATGACATTTTTTGAAAAAGATAACATTTGGGAATTGCTTTGTATCCTTGAGTATTCCATTTCTCTTCATTTTTCTTGCTTGTCTGCAAGATTGATTCTGTAAGCTTTTGATTTGATTCTCAGGTGTTGCATTTTCAAAGCATATTGTTCAGACATATACATTTGTTCTAATGGAGACTTAAGGCATCAAGCAGAGGTACATTTTTCTTGGATTTAGTTAAAATCCCCCTGATTCAAACACTCCCTTGGGACCTGTTTGGATAGGGAGGGGGGCGGGTGGTAGGGGAGTGGATTCAAATCCCTAGTGGACTAAACCCCCCAAATTCCCACAACTAATCCTCCTCATCCCAAACACCCCCTTAAAGGTTTCTAACTCTTGTAAATTGCACAGATTGATGCTCACATTGGCGGGGTTAATGACATTGCTTTCTCTCACCCCAACAAGTCCTATCAATTATAACATGTGGTGATGATAAACTCATTAGGTGAGGTTACTAATATGATGTGTCGCTGTTTTTAAAATGGAAGAGGATATCTTTAGCATCCTTGTACATTTGATTCGCAGGTGTGGGATGCTCAATCGGACAAAAGCAGTACACATTTGAAGGTCATGAGGCTCCAGTGTATTCTGTTTGCCCTCACTACAAGGAGAACATTCAGGTACTTTCTAGATGACTTCAATTCTGGTATTCTCGAGATATTCTTCTATCCATTTTGTACTGTCACTGTGTTGCAGATCTTATATACTTCTTATTCTGGCTGCTGTTCATGTTACTGCCATTTTCATGACGCCTCTCATGCATCTTGTTTATCATTAGCTATTTCATGTTCACTTGCTTTAATTTGATATGCCAATGCTCCTCATCAACTTATTTCATCAGTATTATCTGTCATCTGTTCGATGGTTTTGTACAACTTTAGCTTTCTTTGCAGTTTATCTTCTCTACTGCCATTGATGGGAAAATCAAGGCATGGTTATACGACTGTTTGGGCTCAAGGGTCGACTATGATGCTCCTGGACATTGGTGTACTACCATGTCTTACAGTGCTGATGGAACAAGGTGAGATGCTTCAAGTCTTAAATAGGATAGCTGTGAGAGATTAACAAATTAAGGGGCTGTTGGTTCTCAGCCTAAGTTTACCATGTCTAAGCTTAAGCGCGCCACAGTTTTTTAGGTGTGTGTTTGGTTGGTTGCCACAGTTATGGTTATCCACACTTTATCATTTATATGGCCCACAAGTCATAGACTCTTAACTTTTTGCCAAAATCTGCCACAAGTCATAGGGTCTACATTTCTGATTTCATCACTCGTTTCTGACGTGCCAATTCAATCTCTATGCTTCAATTTTAGCTTCTCACCTATTTGATTTGTTTGATTAAATTTTCCTTTCAGGCTCTTCTCATGTGGACTAGTAAGATGGTGATTCCCACTTGGTCGAGTGGAATGAGACTGAAGGGGCTATTAAGAGGACATACAATGGTTTCAGGAAACGATCACTAGGTGTTGTCACAGTTTGACACAACAAGAAACCACTTCTTGGCTGCTGGAGATGAATTCCTTGTTAAATTCTGGGATATGGATAACAACAACATACTAACAACAACCGATTGTGACGGTGACTGCTGTTAGTATATTTCTATGCTTTTTATTAAACTATTTCAAATGTGCAAACTGAGGGTTTGGCTTGACTTTTGCTGACTTCCACAGGCAAGTCCACGTTTGAGATTCAACAGAGAAGGCTCATTGCTTGCTGTTACTGCAAATGACAATGGAATAAAAATATTAGCCAACACTGATGGGCAGCGTTTGCTGAGGATGCTAGAGAGCAGAGCTTTTGAGGGCTCTCGTGGACCTCCTCAACAAATCAATACCAAGGTAACTGGGCATATACTTTTCATCAATATTTGATAACTTCCTAGGGGCGTTAGGGTAGATATGTTACATTGATTTGGTTCTTGGTTTAGTTTCTTGTATTCTGTTTTTTTTTCTTTGCTCCATACAGAAATTTTGGTTTGAGCCTATGACTGTTGCCTATTGTCTGAAGGACCTAAGTTGTTTGCATCTGGTGCATTCATGAGATGCACTCAAGATGGATCAATTGAAGGATTTTGAGACAATTGATTAACTTATAACTACAAAATGATCCACTCAAGCTGCCTTACGTTGCTTTCAGTAATGACTGGGCAATTACTGAATACATACAGGGTCTGTTAGTAATTTCCATATACTCACTCCTGTTTTTCGATGCAGCCCCTAATGATCAACACCCTTGGTTCTGCTTCGAATGTATCTAGTCCTATCGCAGTGAACTCAGAGCGACCTGATAGGATCATCCTGCTGTTTCGATGAGTGGACTGGTTAGTTCCCATAGCCTTTCTTGTTGTTAAATACATTGTTTTGCTAAATATGTCAAGCAAATTTGCAGGCATCTATGGATGCTAGCAGAACCCCGGATGTTAAACCAAGAATAACAGATGAATCTGAAAAGATGAAGACCTGGAAGTTGGCCGACATGTTGATTCAGGACATCTTCGGCAACTGCGTTGTCCAGATACAGCAGCAGCTCCTAGCAAAGTACATTAGCAATGCTTGCTTATACATCTTTTATACATTGAGTTTTACTGACCATGCAATATCAACCTAAACATACGATCTGATCTTTCTGTTAGGTAAGAGGGTAGTCATATTATCTGTTTGATGGTTGCCTGTAGTTTTTATTTCACATAGGTCTATGTTGACCTCCTTTTGATGAGGACATTTGATGTCGTTTGGATTTTTTGTGATAATAGGGTAGTTTAGTAGTAGTCAAGCAATAATGTTTATGCTCTGGGCAATGTAAAATTTCTGGTAAGTGATGTGTATTATTTCTTTTCTCCACAGTTCGTCCGTTTGCTATATACAAATAATGGATTGCACTTTTGGCTCTTGGCTCCAATGCTGTTCATAAGCTGTGGAAATGGCAACGCAGTGACAGGAATCCTAGTGGCAAGGTTAGACCGAAGAATGGCACTTATTTCAATTTCAGTTCCAATCTTTTTCTGCTTATGTTCTGATTATCATTACTATTTTCTGTTAGTCCACTGCATCTGTTTCGCCTCAACTGTGGCAACCAGCAAATGGATTCTAATGACAAATGACACTGCTGATGGCAACCCAGAAGAAGCAACTGCCTGCATTGCATTGTCCAAAAATGACTCCTATGTAATGTCTGCATCTGGTGGCAAAGTCTCATTGTTCATATGATGACATTCAAGGTAAATGGCTTCTTCAGCGTATAGCACAATAAGCTGTTTAGTTTCATTCTCAGTCTCTTAATTATGTCCCTTAATGGTAATTATGGTTCCTGATAAGTCACAACTTCCGATAACAAAAACTTGTTATTTCATAGTTGTGTCACTGCCTTTCTTCAGCTTTCCTGATTTATCTGTGAAATCTCTCACAGGTCATGACTACATTCATGGCACCTCCACCTGCTGCAACATTCCTTGCATTCCACCCACAAGACAATAATATCATTGCTATCGGAATGGAGGACTCGACCATTCAAATCTACAATGTCCGCGTTGATGAGGTGTGTGTTATTATCTTATGATCCTGACTGGAAGTGAAGTATTCCTATTCTTGGATACTTGTGCTCATTTTACATGATGTATCTCCTCTTGCTTCTGTCTGATGTATCAGAGCTTGTTAGACTTTGTAAAGGGTATTTTACATTTTTTGTCAGTTCAAATCATATAACAGTTCTAACGATCAGCAATCTTTTTCTTTTACGGGGGTAATGCTCAGCAATCCTCAACTAGCACATTTAAAGATTTGGGGACTTGTCTCTATAATAATAATAGTAATTTCCTCTTATGTTGAATTGGTGCTTAATGTACTCATACCCTTAATTTACATTTAGCAGTCATGTCTTGACATTATTCTACCTTTATGCAATTACATAGGTTAAAAGCAAGCTCAAGGGCCATCAGAAAAAGATTACTGGACTGGCATTTTCTCAATCAATGAATGTGCTTGTATCTTCAGGTGCTGATGCTCAGGTATGGATGTTACTATATTATTCTAATGGATGCTTAGTTAAATGTTAAAAGTTCTGAGTGCATACACAGCTTCATCTTCCATACTTCATGTTAGTCCCATGCCAGGCCATCCACTAGTCTGTTTTGTTAAATTCTTGTTTGTGGTTGGGCCAACAACTAGATTATATAGTTGTTTCTGAATCATTGATTGCTGGAATGAAATCTTGCAGCTATGTGTTTGGAGCATTGATGGTTGGGAGAAGAAGAAATCAAGATATATCCAACCCCCGGCAATCGTTCTGGTGCTTTAGTTGGTGATACAAGGGTGCAGTTCCACAATGACCAAACACATATTTTGGTAGTTCACGAGAGCCAATTGGCAATCTATGATGGGAAGCTCGAATGCTCGCGCTCGGGTTAGTACTCACCGAACTTCATTAATTTAATATATGTTCATTACTTTCCATATTCACATTGTGTCTTAGCCTCTTAGGTACCACATTATGCAACTGCTTGTTATGCTAACATTTATCAGTGGGATGCATATTCAATGTTCTCTTTTGAACCGTTACATTGTGTGTTGTCATCATCTCATTTATTTCTCCCTTTGTTACTGATAACGCAGTGGTACCCAAGAGATGCACTCCCAGCTCCAGTTTCGAGTGCAATATACTCATGTGATGGTCTCCTGGTGTACGCTGGATTCTGCGATGGTGCTATTGGAGTCTTTGAAGCGGAATCTCTTAGGTTACGTTGCAGGATTGCACTTTCTGCTTATATACCTCCTTCAATATCTAGGTATGTCTAGTCTCCTGACCTCTTGTTTTTCTTTTCCCTTCATATTTGTATTTTGCTAGTATTATTCCAAATGACAATATGTTAATAATGTTGCCCCCTTGTTGTATCTTCTTATAATATGTAATAATGTTGCCCCCTTGTTGTATCTTCTATCCAACAGTGGTGAAGTGTTTACCCCATGGTTGTTGCTGCGCATCCCTTGGAGCCTAACCAGATAGCAGTGGGCATGAGCGACGGTGCAGTTCATGTGGTGGAGCATGGACGCGGACCCAAAGTGGGGAGCTGCGCCTCCCCAGGACAACGGAGCCCACCCAGCGACGTCATCAGCACCGGCTGCATCTAACAACCAGGCGTCTGATCAGCCGACGAGGTGACTCAGGCAGTAGCGGCACAATTTGTTAGCCAAGAATGGTAGGACCGTAGGAGATAGGGAGAAAGAAGAAACAGTTAGATTCATGAGATGAGATGAGGTGATATATATCAAGTCCACACCATCTCCTTGCCCAGCAGCACAGGTTGTGATTGATGATGACATGTCTAAATTAGTTTTTGCTTCTTTTTTGGGCCCCCAAAAAACATAACCTCCTCACTTGGCGCTGCCGGCGGGAGATGGCTGGCTGGCTGGCATCTTTCCTCGTTTGTAAAGCTTTTCCTGCTCTGAGCTAGTGGTGGTACCTTAGAAGAAGCTGTTCTTTGTTCTGCCCCTTTCGTTGTGGGGCAGCTATTTGTAGCGTAAAATGTGGTTGGCATGTCGGATGGTGATATTTGCTTGGCCTGCGACGACAGATTCGATAAAAATATTCGGCTTATTTGATAGGTGTAATGTTCAGTGATCGAAGTGATTTGATTTGGCTTGTTATTCTGTCCCCATGTTCAAAATTTGGCATCTTGAACGACACGATGCGGTTTGCCAAGATGATTTTGTTTGGATGAATTACGTTCCAGCTTTTCATGACTACATGTGACAAGCAGTTTTCTTCGTTGGATACTAGGCGAGCGCACCTCTGTTTCAGCTATGAGTTTTTCTACTGGCCAAGATGCATGCTCAACTGTCTCCCTCCTTTTCCACTCCAGTTGTATTCTTGTATATTTCTGTCATCTTACGATTGTCAGGGCTGGCAACTGGACTCTGCCCATGTCTCTACACCACAAACGGCGGAGGCTACGGCGTTGAAGGAAGGATTGGGCCTTAGCAAGCAGTGTCGGCTGCAATAGGATAATGGTAAATTAGATTGTTCAGCTGTCATTGACACTCTGCTGCCCTGTACAGAGACTTTGAGCATTATCCGAGGGAGGCGCATGCTATTGCACATGAGTTAGCTAGGAGAGCTTATGTTCATCCTCCTCACTTTTTTGTTGATGGTCCTCCTGATTTTCTTTTGCCGTTACTGGTGGACGATGTAACTATTGTTTAATCTAAACGGAAGATCACCTGAGTTTTTCTATAAAAGAAAAGTAGATCAGCGGCCCAAGCGAAAGCTGCTCTGAGATTTGAACACGATGGTCCAATGTTTTCTTCTGAGCCTCCTTGGCCAAGATTTATTCTAGCGTGGGCATACATGGATGAGCTAGGTTTCCACCACATATACGCTGGGCTTTGGGTCGTAGGCTTTGTGCACTGTTTCAACAGATCGAGTCCGCCGTTCTTCCCCCGCACCGGCTGGTTCGGCGGTGGTTTGGAGATGGCGGCTGTGGCCAACGAGGAAAATCTTTAGGTTACTCTTATATATTTACTGCTGTGTAAGTTTTTCTGAATTTACAGCCGATAATTTATATAATATCTCTATGTTCATAAAATAACTTAGAGCCCCACTTAGCTTCGGGTTTTTTTTAAAAAAAACAACCAGAAATCAGTAGCCTGATCCTAGCATAGAACGAGACTACCGTAGAAACATAAAAATCAAACTATCGAAATGTTGTTTTTCTATACATGCAACATAAAATTTGTGCTATCGTAGTATTATTTTTATGTTGGTTGTTCTCATGGGATAGTCAGACTATCACAGCAAGTTGTTTTGGATCCATTTCCACGTTGGAAGTCCCACCCATCATGATTTGTTTCCAACTCAGAATTCTGATAATTAAGAAAATCATATTTGATTTGTTTTCATACCACGTAGTATTAAATATATATTTTTATAATGGATGTAAATTTTATCAAGTAAGATCAGACTATAGGATTAAGCGGGAAGAGCTTCCCTTTTTTTTCCGTTCTTTTGATTTCTTTCCACTTTTCCAGAATGTCTAGACCACTGAGAAACCAAAAACCGGCGAGCATGTTTGTGCTGGCTCTCCTGCCGGGAACGTAATAAGTCGCCGGCGACGGCGAGGATAGGCAGCGGCCTATCCATGCCGACCCCTACCGCCGCCCACGTCAACTCGCCGTGGACGCTGGCCATCCGCGCCTCCGCGGACCAGGGCTGCCCGCGCCGCGCCATCGCGCTCTACCTCTCGTCCCTCCGCTCCCACCGCCCCTGCCCCTTCGCCCTCGCCGCCGTCCTCAAGTCCGTCTCCCGCCTCCCCGCCCATGCCGTGGCGGTGCCGCCGCCGCCGCCTCCTCCCTCCACGCTCACCTCCTCCGCCTCGGCCTCCTCGCGCACCCCTACCCACACGCCGCACTCGCCCACCTCTACTCCCGCCTCCCCCACCACCCCGACGCCGCGCGCAGCCTGCTCGACGGAACGCCTCATGTGGGAGCACGGACACCGCGGTCCCTCCTCGTCTCCCGCAACTCGCTCCTCGCTTCTCTCCTCCGTTCCGGGGACCTCCCCGCCGCGCGCGAGCTGTTCGACCGGATGCCCGTGAGGGACGTCGTGTCCTGGAACTCCCATGGTCGCCGGCCTCGCCAAGGCCGGCCGCCTCGACGGCGCCATCGAGCTCTTCACCCAGATGCCCGAGAGGAACGCCGCGTCCTGGAACGCCGTCATGTGCGGGCTCATCGCCCATGGCCAGCTGGCCCGAGCGAGGGAGCTGTTCGAGCAGATGCCCGTCAGGAGCAACGTCTCCTGGATCACCATGATCTCCGGTACGCCAAGGCGGGCGACGTACACTCCGCCGCCAGCCTGTTCGAGCGGATGGAGAATAAAAAGGACCTTTATGCGTGGAATGCGATGATTGCATGCTACGCGCAGAATGGCTGCGCACGGGAGGCGATTGCCGTTTTCAACCGGATGCTCAGGCATCATTTTTGTTTGCTGCCCAACGGGAAGACTTTCTCGTCTGTCATCTCGGCTTGCTCGCAGCTGGGGGACTTGAGGTTTGCATGTGGGTGGAGAGCTTCATGGGGTCTGTGGGAATTGAACTGGATGATCACTTGCGCACCGCTCTGGTGGATTTGTACACCAAGAGCGGACGGATTGATAGAGCTTTCAGTTTGTTCAGAGGCTTGAGGACAAGAGATGTGGTGTCTTACAGTGCGATGATTGTGGGCTGCGGGATGAATGGCAAGTTAAGCGAAGCTATTGGTTTGTTCAAGAGATGTCCGATGCAAAGATTGTCCCTAATGCAGTGACCTTTGTGGGACTGTTGTCTGCATACAACCATGCTGGGCTAATCGAGAAGCCCGAGCTTGCTTTGCTTCCATGTCAAGCAAATATAAGATCAGACCTTCATGGAACACTACACCATCATGGTAGATCTTCTTGGGCGTAGCGGAAAGTTGGATGAAGCGTTTCAGCTGATCACGCAGATGCCGATGCAGCCACATGCTAGTGTTTGGGGTGCTTTGCTTCTCGCTTGCAGGTTGCACAACAATGTTGAGCTTGGAGAAATTGTTGCTTCCAAGTGCTTTGAACTGGCGCCTGGAGATAGCGGATATTACATACTGTTGGGTAACATATATGCACAAGCAAACAAATGGGACAAGGTTACTAGGTTAAGGAAGACAATGACGGAAAGAGGGTTGAGTAAGATGCCTGGGAGTAGTTGGGTGCAAGCTGTATAAATGCATTCTGTTGATCTTAGCCATTTTGATCAATTGGGTCAGTCAATAAATGAACGTACAATTCTTCAAACTGTAGGGTGGTCAATGGCACCTTTGTATAGTCGTTCACCTTCATCTTTCCTGACTTCTCCTTGCAGGTTTAAAGAATACTGGATTCAGTTGATTCTGCTGACTCCTTGTTGGGCAGCTTGATGCATTTATCCGTGGTACCTGAGAATATTCAAGCATTGCTAAGGAAGTTCATAATTGGTATGTTGCCATCACCCTCGATGATTAACACTAATTTGCCTCTGCATAGAGAACTGTTCATCACATACTTTGGATATCTTGGAAAGATGTTTCTTCTGGCGTGTAGAGAAACAGCTTTTATAAAGTCATAGGCACACCACCTTTTGAAATAATCGAATAACAAGAGCTAGTTTAATTCACGCTGATTGTACTGACCTGTTTCCTGATGGCCTTTTTCCTCCCTGTAAGAATTTTGCTATTATGTAACATCTGTCCCCGAAATTTGACAGTGAATAGTACAACTAAGATTACAGATCACTAGTTAAATTGATGGACAGGAACCTTCTGAGAGGCTTTGACCATTAGCTAGCCCTCTTATAATGTCTTTTTTTTCTTTCTTTCAGGAGTCATGTCTGATGAAGGTATTGGCCATTTCGCCCCAAAGCCTTTAAGTTTGCAACCGTGACATTGACCTGTCCACTTAGTTTTGAGTGTGCCAGGAAAAGTGCTTACCACTACCATACAAGTACAAGCTACAGTACCAGCAAGTATATTATAAGAGCATCCGATCCCTACTGTTACTGCTCTGACTCCACTTCTTAATTTTTATGTTATCTCAATCAAATTACATCAGGTTAGAAGTCAAATCAGGGTCCTTTTTTTAGGAACAAAATCAGGGTACCAAGGAAAAGAAAACCTGAATTGGAATTTTCTCGATCAACTAATTGCTTTATCTTCATGTGCTAGTGCACAGGTATGAATTTTACGACATCAAACTCTTTCAGATGATGAATTTGTAGATGTTGAAAGCTCCACGTTTGTATACACAGCTTTCTTGCTTAATTCCTTGTGACTCCCTTCAGTACACAAAAAGCTGGTTTTTTAGACATATACACGGTCTTGACAACACATGTTTGACCACTAATTCCTATTACAATATATTTATAAAACTCAATAAACTTTAGATGTTATGAAAGTACTTTTCAAGATAAATTTACACATATGATATACAAGTATCCATTTTAAATATTTTAAAATTAAATAGTCAATATTTAAAACTTGACTAGACAAATATCTAAAACGCCACGTTTTTATGAACTGGAGGGAGTAGTTCCCATGTTAGGACATCACTATTCTATACTACATTTTTGCAAAAATCTTGTTTGTAGTGAATGGTATTATATATTTGTTTCTGAATATTGGTTGCTGGACTGAAATTTTGCAGCTATGTGTTTTGAGCATTGATGCTCGGCGAAGCAGAAATCAAGATGTCCAAGCCCTGGTAATCATCTGGCGCTTTGGTTGGCGATTGTATGATCGAACAAGGGAATCTTTAGAAGCTGTTCGTCATCCTTTTTCTTTTGAGGCAGGTATTTGGAGTGTAAGATACGGTGGCATGTCTGATGGTGATATTTGCTTTCCCATATTCTGCTTATTTGCTAGGTGTAATTGTTCAGTGTTTGACGGGTGTAATTGTTCAGTGTTTGACGGGCATGTTTGGTTGGGTACCACAAGTTACCACACCTAAGTAGCCACTTGTGGCATGCCACACTTATTGTGGCCAACAGATTAGCCAATGTGTAGCAAAAAATTTGTATCGATGACATGTGGGTCATATGGCTAAAAAAGTGCAGCATGCCACAACTTAGGTGTGAGAAGTTGTGGTATCCATAAAACATGCCGATATGTTTTGATCTGACATGCTAATCTGCGTCATGTTTGAGATTGGACAAATTCAAAAAATGGAAAGATCGTAAATAATGAGAGAAATATCGGAAATATAGGATAACAAAATCCTCGCTCAAAAGTTGTACATGCAAAATGGTCGTGTGGTCAACCTTAGCAGAACATGTGAAAGTACATGTAGATGCAAAATGTGAAGAAAGTACGGTCAAGGTTGTACTCGTTTACAAATATAGTACATTCTTTTATGTACATATATGATCTTATATTTGTACAATCTACGTATGATCATATTATTGCATATTTTTTTTAGTTTGCATATTTTGTTTTTAGTATGTACATAACTTTCACATGTTGTACTAGCATGATTCTATTTTTGGCATTTTAAAAACTTTTTGTGGAAACCTCGAAAGGGAGGCATACGAGCGTGGATGCACCATATCTGCTTTGCTCCAAAACTACCGTTTTGTGTACCAAAATAAATAGATTGACACACCACACGGCTGGTGTGGCTTGCAATTTCAAAAGTGATGATATGTTTGGATAGTTTAGCTTAATCCAGCAACCCGTTAAATCTGTAATATATATGTTTTGTATATACTAGCTAAATATCCGTGCGTTGCTACGGTTAAACAAATTAAATTACTGAGCATGTAAATTATTGTTGTCCCGTTTCATGCCACGTTCTTCACTTTGTCTCAATTCTCAGTTGAGTTTTGGTTCAGGTAGAATTGAGAGTTATTTGGGGGAGTATCACCTGGATGAATTTGAATTTAGAGTCTGTGGATGATGAGAACATCTATTGAGGTTTCTATATGGGCATATAGATTTTATCAAAATTTTAAAATAGTCCTACAGTAAAAAAAGAGATTAAAAGATATACGGACATTGAAATTTTTATAGGAGTAAAGATACACACATTATATACGTGTACAGTATATCAGATATGGACACAGGTAGTGATAAGCCCAGGCAACCCATTGGTAGTTTGACATCCATCAACAAGCCCAACGTGCAAGCGGCAAAGCCCAGAAGGCGAATCACTCTTCCAGTGCACTCCACCCACCGCTTCCCCATCCCCAAGCTCGCGCTCGCATCCATGGCGGCCTCTCTCAGCTCGTGAGAGATCCATCCACGGAGTTTCCTCGCCTCTTCAAGCTCCACCTCGGCCTCCTTGATCCAATGAGTCATGGTGGCTAGAGCGTAAGACTCACACCTTGGGCGTCTGTGGGGGATAGGCGAGAGCAGAGGTGGGGGTGCTGCGCCGAGCGACGTGCGTGCCGCCGGCGCTGCTAGGGTTAGGGCGGCCGTGCCTGCGCCCGCCCCGCATGGTGGCGTGAGACGAGGCGGACAGGCTTGTGAACAGCCAGCCCTACTAGGGCACGGGCGTGCGCGGCAGCTGTTCGACCACTGCCCGCACTCATGCTGATGCCGCTGCGCTCGCTGCTCCGGTGCCGTCGGCCCGCCGATCCCCTCCGCCGCTGCTGCCGCCACCTTCTTTACCAGCTCAGGAAGCGCCCCCCTCACGCCTGCTCCTCCTCCGTCGGCGGAGTCCGCTGAGGAGTCGGAGCAGGAGGGCTCGCTGGCGCAGCGGGTGGAGCGGGCGGCGTCGGTGTGCGCGGCCATCCGGGGCTGGATGGCCGCCGGCCGTGCCGTGCACCGCGGCCACGTTTTCCACACCGTCAACCGCCTCCGCCGCCGCCGCCTCCACCGCACCGGCCTCCAGGTCCCCCTACCCCCTCTCGTCTTGCCTCATTTTTTTTTATCGCAGTTTCCGGCTTCTTGGCTCGGATTCCTTGAGCCTCCCATTACTGTCTGCTTCGTGTTCGTGACTAATTGGTCTGAGTAAGATAAGACATTAAAAGATTCACCCTGCCGTCGTCGTCTCTTGGCTTTTCACGATGTTGCTTTGCTTAGTGTGTAGCTTCTTCTCCCTTTGATGCATTTACTTGTGTTCTTGTGATCTCTGTAATTGTGCATCAGTGTGATGAAAAGATTAAAGCTTCTTGCTTCTGTGTTTCTGGCCTGTGTAAAGATGCAGAGAGGATCTGAATTTTCTCATTGTGTGATTGACCGTTAATTTCTTTCTACTCTTCCATGGCATGATTACTCGGCTCATTGTGGTGAATAGCTTCTCTATATTTAACAGTGAGCAATGTATATATGAATAGTGTCAACTAAACAAAGATACTAAGGATTTACTGCCTTTCATTTGTTCAAGTAGTGACATTGCATTTTGCAATTTCTTGCCACAGGTCATGGAGTGGGTGATGAGAGAGAGGCCCTACAAGCTGAGTGAGCTTGATTACTCGTATCTCCTAGAGTTCACAGCTAAAGTTCATGGCATTTCTGAAGCCGAGAGCCTCTTTCTTCGCATACCTCAAGAATACCGGAACGAGCTGCTCTACAACAACCTCGTAATGGCTTGTTTGGAGTTGGGCTTGATTAAGCTTTCATATGGTTACATGAGGAAGATGAGGGAATTGTCCTTGCCGATTTCGCCGTATGTTTACAACCGCCTGATCATCCTCCATTCTTCTGAGGGGCGTAGGAAGACTATCTCCAAGATCCTCGCTCAGATGAAAGCCAGTAGAGTGACCCCTCACACTTCAACCTACAACATCTTATTGAAGATACAACAGCCAATGAGCACAACATTGATGGAGTGGCGAGGGTGTTCAATGATATGCAAAGAGCAAAAATCGAGCCAAATGAGATCACTTATGGCATTCTAGCAATTGCACATGCTGTAGCAAGGCTATATACTGTTTCCCAAACATATGTAGAAGCCATCAAGAATTCTATGACGGGTACTAACTGGTCTACACTGGAAATTCTTCTCATCTTGTATGGATACCTTGGAAAGGAAAAGGAGTTAAAGATGACGTGGAAGCTCATGCAAGGCCTCCCTCATATTCGATCCAAAAGCTTCACGCTAGCAATTGAAGCATTCGGAAAGGTTGGCTCCATTGAGCAGGCAGAGGATATATGGGGAGAGATTAAATCAACAAGAAAGCTAAGGCTTACAGAACAGTTCAATTCCATGTTATCAGTTTACTGCAGGCATGGTATTGTGGATAAAGCATCGTCCGTGTTCAAAGAAATGAGAGCAAGCGGTTGTCAGCCGAATGCTATTACGTATCGCCACTTAGCATTGGGTTGCTTGAAAGCAGGTCTTATGAAAGAAGCTTTGAACACAATGGATATGGCAAAGAAAGAAGTCATCACCAGGAAGGTGAGAAGTTCAACACCATGGCTGGAGACCACACATATGTTGCTTGAAAACTTTGCAGAAATTGGTGACTTGGAAAATGCAAAGAGAATTTATGCAGAACTGAATGAATCAAAGTACTGTAGGAATTCCTTTGTGTATAATACCCTTCTAAAAGCGTATGTTAAGGCAAAAGTTTATGACCCAAATTTTGTAAGGACAATGATTCTTAGAGGAGCAATGCCTGATGCCGAGACACATAGCCTACTGAGACTGATTGAACAGTACAAGACATGATGATGTCCGTACATTAACCAACTGCTGCGGTTTTGAAGGATCAGGATAAAAGGAAAACATTAGCTTGTAATGAGCGATTTTTTGTCACACGATCATCCTATCGTCATTTCATGGTGGATGTGGTACATGGCCATCCCAGCATGTGCACGATCTAATTGATGAAGTCCAGCTTTCTTTTGCTATCCCAAGCAGTTTCTCCAAGGTAAAACTTGCACAATCCCAATATTGAAATGATGTTTCCTACTGTGCAGAGTTACATATAGCGGTCAGCTAGGTCAATTGACTCTTGGTAAAGAACCATGAACCATACTGTAATTTGATGTTTGTTTTCTGTAAACATTGCAGGAGATCTGAATTATATTTCAAAGTATGTTACAAGGGTACTGGGCAAAAAATTACATTAGATGGAGAACAAAAACTCCCAAGCAGGAAGGGAAATAATCAGCATATTACGATTAGAGTACTGCATAGATGACATGTTACAGATGCTGAAGACATCATTGTGCTACTTGTAACAGTCTTTGCAGGCCCATGCCCCCCCCACGCGCAGCTCACTACTGTTTAGCTTCATCTTGTGCAAACGAGGAAACAGTAGAAGCAGTCTCTGCACTCGCTAAGCCAAGCTGAAGACCTTGTCCCCAGGTGCTGGTCACATAACGAGCAAACATGTGCGGATCTGACTGCAGGAGGTAGTTGCATGTCAGCAGCCTGGCATTTTACCTTTATTAGAGACCATGCAAAGACATTACGATTCAACATTGCATGTAGCAGGGGATTGGATGCATTAAGATAGACCTATTTTGCCGAGTAATTACGTTGCCTCCAAACAATATCCCCTTGAGTAGGTTTTGCTGTGATTACCCATTAAAATGGTTTGAGAACCAGGCAAATTCCACAATGGCTTCTGGACCACCGTCCCATCCAACCATCTTGATCTCCAGGCATATCTTACCTTTGTCAATCATGATCCCGTTGGATCTGCAATCAATATTATCATGATTCATGAGGGATATCGTTGTAATTTGTTTAAAATGTACTGATAATCAATGAAATGCTGGATGTAAATGAAAGAAAATTCATCTGTTTGCACGATTTGATTGTCTTCCCATTGCAACTAAAGGAGGCTGGTTTCTGATATGCAGGGTGTGATGATGGTGATGCACCATGAGAGATTCTGTTCAAACTAGTCAACTGCTTTCTTGTTTAGGACAAAAGTAGATTGCCATGCCAGTACGGAACATGAGAACATGTTTGTGTGCTATCCATTTATAAAATGTCACTACATAAATAGTGAGACCATTACAAAATAGCAGTGGCAAATCCAGGACTCTCCATGTTCTGCAGCAGCATATATGTAAATTTTCCTTTTTGTCAGTGGCATGCACTACTTATATACTGCAAATTTGCTATCATTCATATTGGAGAGGGGATTTCATTTCACTTAAGGAAAACAAAGAAAGATATTCATCCCACTCTTGATACCATAGTCTTTCTTTACTCTAGATTAATCGATTAAGACAAGGGGACACCCTTGAAATAGAAAAAGAACAGCGCACTGGTTGCTACCTTCATCAGTATTATCAGTACAAAAACTGTAGCTGAGCAAATGAATGCACACCTGACTATCTCCAATTTCTGAGTTTCAGTATCAGGAAACATAATGGCATACACAGCGCAACGGAAACACTTAATAAGCCACCGTACTAGAGACAGATGTACTACTGTACCAGAAACAGATGCAATACCAGAAAAATGTATCCCAGGATACATGACAACAACAACATTTAGCCATGATCCTGAAACTGAAAGTTTGATTCCTTTGCCATGAAGAGGGTACGTATAGGAGCAAGCAATAGCATATACATTCCTACATTATAACCTGAGATGTTTTGGAGCTAATAATGGTACCAATGGGGCATGGTCTATAGGTTTTATTGGAGAAAATGACAGCACCACGTTTACCTACTGCTGCCTCCTCCTTGTTCTCCTTGTAGTTGTGGACTCCGAAGGCCTGGACCTCCTACTTTGGGCTGCCTGACCCACTATAACAGCCATAGTGCTAGAAGTTGACGCCTGCTCCATAGATGATGACTGCTGAGGAACAGCTGGTGCGGCATTATCAGCATTAGAAGACGGCAATGCGGCCTGATTGCCACTCTCAGGGCAACATTGTCCACATGCAGCAGTATGGGGGAAGGGGAAGCAAGATTATCATGTCTTTGCTGTCTCCGAACCCTAGCCCTTGGTCGGGCTGCAGGAAGCACAGCCACCTCAACCCCACCTACAGGTGGAGCTGCTTGGCCTCTCACTATATCCTGGTTTTTCTATCAACCGCCTCACCATGCTTGCAATGCCCCTAGGGTCTGGCATTTGCAGCTGCTGTCTCAAGCTCTCACTCTGTTTGCACGTGGTCTAGGAGGAACATCATTGCTGGACGCATCCAGTTTCACCACCTCCTCTTCCATAAATTGGTATGATGTTTACTTCGAGCACCTCTCCCTTGCAGACAGGACACTCAGAGTGAGCTGAATGCCCATGGAGCCACTGGTACAAGCATGGCCAGCAGAAGAGTGGCCGCACGGTGTAACCACGGGCTCTTTAGCTGCTTCAAGGCAGATATTGCACTCAAAACTGGAGTTGCATCCGCAGCTCCCGTCCTTCTTGACAGCACCCATTCCTCCACCTTGCCATCACCATCCAGCTTCTGCCGCGTTGAGGCGTCTAGAGAGCTATGAGACTGCTGGATGGCCTGCGCCAGTCTTTCCGCTTCTGGACTGGTTGGGTGCTGGTTGCGGTTCACTGGCCCTGGCCTCACAATGCGGTGCTGTTCGCTCACCTGGATCAACCTCTGCAGGCGGAGCTCAGGTGTCATCTCTTCAATAGCATCCCCTTCGCCGGCAGGAGCCACCCGAGCACGGTGCGAAAGCCTTTCCACCCATTCAAGACCAACCCCTTCCAACCCAGCAAGAGGCGGCGGCGGTGGCGAGACATTGGGAATCATCTGAGGGCGCATCAAGCGCACAGCCGGCTCACCAGCATCAAGAGCCTCTTCGCTGTCCGTGCTGTGGCCATCGAGCCACTCAAGGAGCATCGGATCTATCAGCGATAGCTCCGGCGTGGAGAGCGCATTGGACGGCGAGTAATCGCCCGGCGCCTCCTCTGGGGCCAGCAACCCTGCTGGCTCATCCGTGCTTGGAGCCTCCGGCGCAGGAATGCCCGAGTTGGGCATCGGCGCGGGCAATCCATAGCTACACCCAGCCGGCCTGGAGGCCGCGGCAATGGAGGGAGTCCCAGGTACAGGTTTAGATCCATAGGCGGATCTAGATGGTGTGCCGGGTGTGCACCGCACACCCAAAATTTGATCGCGGACAGCAGGGACGCGATGAGGTAGAACGGGAACGGCGATGGCGGCGCCGCGCGTGAGAGGCGGAGGGGTTGGGGCGTCGGCGGTGACGCTAAGCTACGGCACGGCGGCAGATCTAGGGCACAGCGGTGGAGAGATTTTTAGAGCCGCAGTCAGGAACCAGAAAGACTCGGGAGAGGAGAAAGTCCACCGTGGATGCAGAGAAGAAGGGAGATTTGATTTAAAGGAAACCAAACTAGCTGATACTCTTTTCGCATTTTAATTGATTAAGATAAAATTTTATCAATAATTATTTATTTAATATATAATTTATGTGATATAAAATCATAATTATAAGAAAACATAATAATAATCATATTATAATAATTGTTGGTCAAAATTTTATCTTAACCAATCAAAATACGTCTTATATTTCTGGACGAAGTAAGTATTATGATGCTTTTTCTTTTTAGACTAAATTTTTTCACGGTTATGTTGGTTAGACCAAATTAAAATACGCCTTATGTTTGGAGGATGAAGAAGAGGGCGGTGGTTCTGAGGAGGACGCATAGGAGCTAGTTCAGGAGCAGGGTGGAGGAAGAGAGAAGGAGGCGAACATCTAGGCAACAACAGCAATCACCACGGGGGAGAGGAAGGTGCGCAGCCACGGGGAGATGAGTGTGGCATTCGGGTTGGGAGTATATGGGAGTGGCATTTACAGGTAAAATTAGCACGACTTTAGGGATATTTGGGTATTAGGGGGGCCGAGTGAGAAGTAAAGTTGGTGAGGAACATTTTTCCAACTCCACCAAAATTAACAAGGAGTGGCATCAACTCCACTCCACTTATTTGGTAGAGTTTAGGTGTTTGAGATAGTTACACCTGATCCAACAATGGATCTATGGAGTGGAACTCTCCCAAACAAACTCTTAGATCCACCTGCCTCCTGCTCTGGCTTTCCGTCGCAGCCTCCTCCCCCGCCATGCTCGCCTGAACACACACCTCCTGCAACAGTTGCTTGTTTATCCCCTGATAAAACAAACCAAACTAGCTTGACTCGCTCGGAGTGACTGGAATAGCCGGAAGACCGTATTGCATAGGACCAAAAGAGCCTGCACAAAATCGGATATTCTAGCAAAACATTACAGAGATTCTCCTAGAATTCCTCAGCGCCGGCTGTGATCGGCGGGAAGTCGAGGCTAGGTTTTGTACAATGACCATGACTAGTTTTTGTAGTTGAAAATTGCCTGGTATAAGAGCTTGTAGCAATCAGTTGGAGGAGGGATTTCAGGAGGAAGCCATGTGATCGAGGTGATAGGGGAGGAAGCAGATTGGGATTTGGGGTTTTGGGGGAATTGGGAGTGGCTGGAGTGGATCGAACAAAAAAGGAAGAAGAATAGGGATGAAGAATAGGAGGGAGGTTTATTTCTTATTTTCACCCCTCTCTTCCATTCTCCCATTGTCTTTCCTCATAAAGCCCGGCTGGAAGCCATTTTATAGCGTAGTTTGGATTTAATTTTTTAAAGAAGATTTGAATGATTTAGTTGTATAAAATATCAATATTTAATAAATAGTTATGAATTCTTATGACATTTAGTTCTTGATCTTTCAAAATTTTGTTATTTATTATTAGAGATTATGATTTATGCACGGACCTCAAGGTACACACTCTATGTTTGAGATCGTGGGAGCACTCACCCGTACAAGCACAAAATCCACTGTCTCATAATAAAAGGAACAATTGAAAGATCGAAAAATAAATGTTACAAGATGAAAGTGCATCTAGACCCTTTATGGGTTTTGATGATTGACAACAAGCGATTAAGGGACTAATTGTTTATTGAAGATATGAACATGTCTTAGTCCCTATGATGAGATTCAACGGGCATAGACACCTCTAAAAATGAAGAACAGAGAACGTCATCGTAATTCTACTCCTATGCATGAGTCTCGCACTTTCTTGAGTAATAGGTGTGTCGTTCTATTAAGAGGGGTGCGTCATATATGTTAGTTGATGCACTTAGTTTCTCTCTTCAGATAGTCTATATTTGTAAGAGGACACTTGCCAAACACGAACACATAGGGCTCCTTTATCAAGGTACACTAGAAGTTCCGATTGGAATATCAGATGTTCCAATAGCTTCGGAAGTTCCAGAGTACCCCTACTTTCGGGTGCTTGGAAAATCAGAAGATCCGATGTTTGGGATCGGAAGATCTGATGTGATCCGGACAATTCAAAACTCCACCTAAGTCTAGGCACTATTAAGACGGGATGTACCGGTATTTGTGATCAGAACTTTCGATAGGTTGAGAGGTCCGAAGTGCACCCTCTTTTGGAGTCTCTGGAAAAACCAAATATTCTGATATTTATACCAGACATTCCAATTTGTCCTAGTGATGTGCAGTGGGTGGATAGGAAGTTAGCCATTAGGTTTGAAGACATCGGATGTTCTAATGTTGAATATCAGATGTTCCAATATGTGGTTTTTGTGCATAACAGCTAGTTTTTTAGGAAGCTATATAGTGGTTCTTCCCTTTTCCACCAACAACCCTTGGCTCATTTGCTTCTTGCACACTTGAGAATTATTCCCCTCTTCTCTCTCAAACCCAAGTTCATCCTTTGTGAGAAAAAGAAAGAACGAGAGTTTTGTGGGGGGTTTGAGTGCTGAGTGATACATTGAAGATCTCTCGAGCACTAGGTCACCTTCAAGCATTTCCAACGAGCTTGTTATTCTTGGAGGGAGTTGCTCACGATAGATCAATCGATTATGGTGCACTATGAGAAGTTTCTGAAGGCTGGTTTTCATCTCCATGAGGAAAGAATAACTAATAACAAGTTGAGAAGATGCAAGAGCATCCTCGAGGGATATAGGCTTGAGAGGAACCTGGCTCTTGATTACGAGTGATCGAGCTCCCCAATGAAGATGTAGGATTCCCTAAAAAATCCGAACTTCAAAAATAAATCATTTTGTCCCCATTTGGTTATTTCTTTCCGCACTTATATTAATTTTGCAAGTTTCACTTTATTCATATATTCAACTTGCTTATGTGATATCTAGTTTATAGCTGTGATCATATGGTTCTTGCTTTAGATACATTTAATTCCGCATTATTGTAGAATAATTTAAATTTTGATTAAAAATTATTTAGTTGTCTATTCACCCTTCCTCTGTAGACTGACATTTTAATTCTTTAAAAAGAACTGATAAGCATCTAGTATAGACTAATTTTATTATACAACTAAATAATCCAAAACTTCTTAGCATAAATAAATGCAGACCCTATAGAAAGGCTTCCAACGGAGCTTCTTGAGGTAAAACAATAGGACAAACAATAATGTATGCACAAGTCTCAATGTCCATTCCATGGTTTAACAACCAAGGGTTCTTTTGATGTTTTGGGCGATTGCGAGCAGCTAGAGTGGATCGAACAGTGTAATGAAAAATATGGTAGAGCCACCATCGTTTATTAGTAACTTTTATTCTTCTCTTTTTTCTTTTCTCAAAAGCTTTGGATGGACGCCATTTTATAGCATCATTTGCCTTTATCTTTTCCAAAAAGAATTGGATGATTTAAACTGTACCAAAAACAAATATGTTAATAACTAGTTACGAATTATGTTAACATTTAGTTTTGAATCTTTCATATTGTTATTATTATTATTAGAGTGGATCTTTTTTACAGTATTCAAGGCACATTCTATGATTGAAAATAGTAAGATCGCACACTCGTACAAGCACATAATCCACTCTCCGGTTAATAAAGAACGACAATATAAAGATTAAGAAACAAAATGTCAGAATAACGAAGCATCTAATAAAAGATCGATTCTAGATGCAACTAAATCATCCAAATCTTCTTAGCCAAAATAAATGCAAAGTATCCTATGAAAAGGTGGTCTAGCCAAGTTTCGGCAAAACAACAGGAGAAAGATGAAAATAGAGTGTGGATAGATAGGATGACACATTTTTAAATTAGTGGGAACACTACCCGTACACAATAAGGATTTTCCTAGCATGGACTTTCGTGCATGCGTGTGGCCACACCCTTGTTGGAAATGCTCCTATTACATTCAAAAATAGTAAAAACATTCACAAAGATACGACGTGCTATAACTATAGTAAAAACATTCACAAAGATATGACGTGCTATAACTGTGCACTTGTAAAAATCATACTTAAGAGATCTATAAACCTATAGTTGCTATATTACGAAAAAAGATATTGTCTTTGTTGTACAATATATAAATGAGCATATTTTTGCACAAATTGTTTCAAGTGTACAAGTTATTGAATATTTCTAAGTCTACGAATTTCTTCATATTTTTGTTTAAATGTAGGAAATGCATTTCTTTTGTTTTGCAATAGGTTGTGGAAAGTCACTTTGTAGGTTTTCCCTTATTATCATTGAAGGTTTTCTTTTCATCTTTCAGAGACGACAATAGTGGTGGAAATATGTTGCACCTATATTTTGATGTTGCACAAGGTTTGGCATGAGCTGGTGTCCCCTTGACCCCCACAATGTGCCACCTCTGCCTGTAGTATCAAGTAATGACTCTCTTTGCCTAGCTTCTCTTCTGCAACCAAAAAGGGATTTGCCTCTACACTTAACATCGTTCACCATCAATATAGTCATCTCTGGTGACTGCGTAAAATTGGGGGATCAAATTGTCCACAAAGAAACTCAAGGGAAAATAATGTTAAGGAGGTGAAAGCAATGATAAGTACAAAAAAAGAATCTAAGTGGAAATTTTTAGACTTTCTAATAAATGATTGTACTTTACTACAGATAAAAAAATGTATACCTGGCACACCGAGCCACGTTCGTCAGGTTGGCCAGTTCCAAGCCTTCAATCTGTTAATACACTTGGTCAAGCTCTACCCTATGTGGTACCAGCCTTGGCACCGTGCGGGGCCCACATCTCTTAATGTGACATAGTTTATTTTGCCACAGGTTGCTCCACCCCTAAAAATGAAGCTATTGCTCAAATACATTCAATTTTATCTGCTTTGTGATGAGATAGTTTCTTGTTTTTACTACGCCAACCAATAGAATTTGGAAAATTTTCATTTTCTGGAGAACAAGGTGGTGGATTTGTACAATACCTGCACGTTCACAGGAAACTAACGATTTCTGCTCCGTCAAGGCCTCCTCGCTGACCAGCTCCTTCCCCACCTCCCATGATGGCTGATGATAGCAGCTGCCAACATGCTAGGTTTCGGTGAATTTGGTCGACGACCTTGTTAGATGTTTAAGTGGAGATGGCGATGGCACACGAGAATAAGGAGGGAGCACAAAGATGCAGGAAAGGGCATGGTGGGTGGATAGGGAGTAGGAAAGATAGATAGAATTAAGACGGGACGATGGAGATATTATATGTAAGCAGACAAAACAGATGCTACAGGATCTTGAGCAAGGTTGAGAATTTACCCTTCACTCTTGAAGAGGAGGTTATTGATAAAATGTCCTATTTTACATGAGCTTTTGATCATATACCTCATCTTAGATTGTAATAGATTATATGCCCACGTGAAAAAGACCAAACTACCCCTCCTTCTTCCTCTCCTCAACCCCCTACCCACAGTGCAACCCAAGAACAGTGCACCCCTTGCCCATGACGCCCCCGATCCAGCCCCCATGCTCGCGCTCCTCTTGCCCATGGCGTCACCACACCCCCTGTCATGCAATCCTCTTCGAGGCGAGGCTGCCATCATGCCTCTCTAGCCGGCGAGGGCCGTCTCTCTCACCGTTTCTCTTGACACTAGTCACCTCCTCGGTCCCCTGTGCCGACCTCGCCGCCCCTCACCTTGTCGTTGAGCATCTCCCTCCCTCCTTTGTCTTCTCCTCCTGCGCTCAAGGACTACCAGGCATGGCCACCACGAGCATAGCTGAGCTCAAGGCCGAATGCGGTGGGCTCTGTCCACTCATCGGCTCCTCCCAAATGACCATCGCCGCTACCGACCACCACGTCCTAATTTGTGTGCACCAGGACCTCCACGAGCTCAACACACTCCTCACCCTACGTCTCTTTGACGTTTGCGCTCTGCCACATGCATCAGCCAACCCAAGGAGGCCTCCCAGGGCGTGCTCCCGTTGCCCATGGTGCTGCAACTTGAGCCTGTCGACTTGAAGCCTGTGGAGGGTGGGAGGTGCTAAGGGTGGCTGATGTGGTGTTAAGGAGGCGAGGCACGGCAGCAAGGGGAGAGTGTACTAAGACCAGCGTTGTCCAGAGCTTGCCTGCCCGAGCTGGCTAAGAAGATGTGTCCATAATAAGAAATAATGAAAGAAGAAGGACTTAAAATAGAAATAAATAAAATAATAGAATAAGACATTTCATCAAGAAGATAAAATATGATAGGATATAGAATCTATTTCAATTTAAGATGGACATAATACCAAAAAACCCGCAAGGGGCCTCCTCGAAGAAAACCGAAACGAAGCAAGCCACTCCGCCGGAATTCGAAAATCTTTTCTTCTTTCTTTTTGAGAGAGAGAGAGAGAGAGAGAATTCGAAAACTTAGCCAGCGCCACCACCTCGCCGGAGCCCCACCACCGATGGCGACCCGCGGCGGGGAGGTACGGTAACCTCGACAGGTCGTTCAAGCTCGCCGCCCGCTCCCTCCTCACCGCCTTCTCCCGCAGAGGGTCGGTTCGCTTCCTCCCGTCCTCCTCATCCTCCTCGGCTCCCGTTTCTCCCCTCGACGACGCCGGTCTCGCTAGGGGCGTGCCTAGCGGAAAGCTTGGGGTCTTTTATGGGGATGAGATCCGTCGGTTTCTTATGCTGTCGAGACTAATTGATTCGTGTTTCTCGTCGCATTTTAGGATGTTAACAAGGCTTCTCGTCGTTTACGGCTGCCGAGAGGGAGCGCCTGTACCAAATGTTCATCTATGTGAGTGTTATAGTCTTTTCTGTTCACAATACTGCTAAGTCTGTGATTCATTGCCCTACTTTCAAGTCGAATGCCATACGAAATTATATTATGTATCTCTACCTGAATGTGACTCGGATTCCCTGTGACTTTTTATCTTTTTTTTTCAGGTGATCAAGTCTTTGCATGGCACATAGAGGTATAGCTTTTGTTCTCAAGCTGGTTTTCTACTGTAAATTTGTAATACAAAGTTCAAGGTTGCACTGAACACTTTTTAAGCAGATTTAACCATATGCGGTGTGGTTGTGTACATCGGAAAAACACATATCTTATGTGCTCTTT
The DNA here is from genome assembly GCA_019208055.1 of Stipa capillata. Classification (NCBI taxonomy): domain Eukaryota; kingdom Viridiplantae; phylum Streptophyta; class Magnoliopsida; order Poales; family Poaceae; genus Stipa; species Stipa capillata. The sequence goes on along the minus strand of JAGXJF010003269.1, from coordinate 463,321 downwards.
GGATGCGCTTATGGTGCTAACTGGGCGGGACACAGTCTACCTCAGAAACATAAATACCCCAGTAGCTTTTCTTGTCCTTCTCCATGCATTGTATTAACAAGCTGTGCAAGTACTTGCAATAATGTTTCATTAATTTGTTTTACTAAATGATTTCCTTAGGCATGACAATATACTTTTAATCTCTAGGCTTCTCAAACAACATTTCTGATCAGGCTAGAAACAAAGTGATGAGCTATTAATTATATTGCACCAGAAGATTAATTAAACAGTTAGTAACGCCTAGTGTGCTACTATACGTCTTCCCTGTGCATGTCGTATGCTATGTTTGCTGAACCTAATGCTGTTCTTTATTTCTTTATTTCTTGCATGCGCACTGTATTAAGCGTTTTTATTATAGTGATGCTTGTTCTTCATGCTGCAGGAGGAGTTTCAGACATTCTGCCAGAAATAGAAGTAATTTCTCGAGCAATACTTCACCATCATGTTGATAGATTTCAAGCACACATTTGGGTTCAACATAATCAGTTGCAAATTTATTAGCACCTGTGATAAATTTTACGATTTGTATGTATATGTTATAGCAGCATTTTAAATGTTTAATGCCAGGACATCAATTGCTTTAGGTTTCTACTGCCCTTGAGAAGGTGGATCAGTTTGTTGAAGAGCGAAATCTGGACGTATTATCTTCAGACAAGTAAGAGCTGTTTCCTTTGCCTTTGAGACCTGTTTTGAAATTTCTTGGGTTCCAAATAATGTTCACTTTCTAAGAAATACGATTGCATGTACAAATAGGCTGGTTAGGATTTGCAATTGTAGTTGATGTTCTCTTTTATATGCTACTCAAAACCCATGTAAATGCATGAATATGTTCTTTCTGGAAATCAGCATATCTTTCTTGATTTATCCTTTGTTCAAAGTGACCCAATATAGTTCACTTGGAATTGGGATGGCAGCTTATTCAATTACAAACCTATATAAAGGCATGTATGTTCTTTCGGGAAATTCAGTTATCTTTTCTTGACTTATTCTTTGTTAAAAGTGACCCAATATAGTTTACTTGGGATGATAGCTCATTCAATTACAGGACTCAGCATTGAAGAAATCAAAGAAAGGATATCACAGGTGAAGAAGGATGAAAGTGACATTTGAAAGGTTATTAGAGAAGGTATTATCCATTTGAAAGCAGTTTTGTAGAATATAGGTGTGACAACCTTTTAGTTCATCATCAGACCTGGGCCTTTATTCCCTGTCATTAATTTCAAAGACTACTCTGAGTATTCTTCCAAATCATAGATTGATGGGTTTTTACTTGATCATCGGTGTCAGAGCTTAATCTTTCTGGTCATATCTTGAAAGCTAGGAGCTATGTTCTTCTGCAAGTAAGAATACCAGATCTACATGCCAAAGGATTTCAAATGTTACACCAGCTAGGGTTCATACTGCTGTTGTTTCTTTCTAAATAACACTTCAGTTCATTTTACCAAACTTCAGATGACCTGATGACTGCCGTTATCATGGCACTTATTGCATGAGGAAGTAACCCACTCATTAAATTTCTGGTGCTGAAAGTGTTAGTGTATGCTCAGGTAAGAAGTGTACACAAGACACATTTTTGTTCTGTCAAATTCAGCTACCATATTTCTTTTGGCGAAGAAACATTGAATTTATAGGTGCCAAGTCCTAAGTGCTTCTGTTCACAACAATAACGCAGGCTGAAGAAAGAAACAATGCCATGAAGGCCCCGAATCAAACACTTGAAAGAAGGGGAGGATTTCAATGCCTCAGGAAATGTCCTCGATAAGGTTTTCTTAGAACACTAGCTGCTTCTATCTTGTTTTTTGTCTTTATCCTTCTCATTTTGATTTGATATGTTGGGACTTCGTGGCAGCTCAAGCAATGGAATTTCGCATGTCAGGCTATAATAATCATGAGCTTGTCTGACAATTACTCACTGGAGTCAAAGACATCTACTGTACATACAGTAGTTGCTCCCATGAACCATGGTCCATCTGTATCTTGGACATGTTTGTTAGGTTATAACCCAATTGTAGTATGATGAGAAAAGAAATGTAGTAGTGTACCATCTGAATTGAAAAACTTGGCTGTTGTATTACTTGCTAGTAATATATGCTGCTGTTTGTTGTGTTGCTATATTTCTTTGGCTTATGTCTGTCTTGTTCAGTTGTTCTGTGCACCCAGATTTGATCCTTGTTAGTGATCATCCAGATGACACGTGCACTGTCCTGGTTCCACTGTCTCTCCTTCAGATTTATTTTCAGTCTGGGTACCAAATCATTATGACAAAAACCCCCGAGGACTTCTAGATGTATTTCACAATTTACTACACCGATGTATAAAATTTCGAGTTCAAATTCGTTCCACGCTAAGAGTGGTAGAAAATGAGAAAAATCCGGCAAATGACAAATCAAAGGAAATGGAGAAAGGACAAGACAATGCTACTATCCATAGCAAACTTATCATCTATTTTGTTCCTTGCACATTTTGAATTTGAAGTTGAAATCTAAAGGACGCTAAAAACACTGTCCACTACGTCGCCGAATTTTTCCCCTTCAATTTGGTGCCAAAACCGAAAGTTAGTTGCATGAGTGAGAAAAAGAAATGCTTCGTGGAAGTGTGAATGCCATGCGCCTCTACAGTCCGCATCACTCGTGTTCTGAGGCCACGAACATTACTCCTGTCTCAGCCACAGCATCACCATCCAATGGCAGCCATCCTCTTCCTCTTCCTCCACACCACCACCACCTGCCACCTTCCCAGCCCCACACCATGGCCGCCACGCTCTCCTCTGTGTCTGCCTCCTCCTCCAAGCACTGCTCCATTGTCAGGGCTCAGCACTCCCAGACTCCTTCCCATCGTCCTCATCATCGTCAACCGTGAGTGCTGCTTAATCCTCCCTCTGATTCTTGGCTTCTTTCTGTTTGTTCGTGTGGTTTTATTGTTGATGCGCTCCTTGCCATGGTGCAGAAGAAGACTGCCTTCCATGGGCTGGCCTTGGTGGACAGGCGGTGGGTGGCTCTGCCAGCCGGCTGGGCAGAGGCGGCGGGCGCGGAGGCTGATGCAGGTTAACGCGAGGACCGCCGGCGCGGCCAAGAACATCGAGGTGGAGGTCGACAAGCCGCTTGGGCTCACCCTCGGGCAGAAGTCCGGCAGGTGGCGTCATCATCACCGTCAGTACCAGCCACGCTCCTCTCTAATCTCTAGCTTTCTTTGCTTGATTTGCTTCATGTGTCTCCTTTTCTTATGCTTAGAGAGAGAAAGCAGCTGACTAAGATTAACCTGATGTCATAGGTTTAGTTGCTTTTAATAGATGTACGAGAAATAAGGAATGGTTGCTTCGTATAATATATGTCCCGCGCGCATAGCTAGAAGCACAAAACTCAAATAATAGTTGATGGATTTGGACCATGACCATATAGATAGACATTCTACTACTCAAACTAATGGAAGCAATCTGAATCCACCAAATATATTAATTAAATATGTGCCTCTAAGTATGGGTGCGATAGATATTGTGGAACGGAGGTAGTAGACAACTTGATTGCCTGAATAGAACTAGAAAACGCAGGATTGCAATTCGTTGCGAGAATTAAAATGGCTGCTTGGCATTATTTTAGGGTGTGGAGTCTGGAGGGAATGCAGCAAGAGCAGGGCTGAAGTCCGGTGACCAAGTGCTCTACACAAGCAGCTTCTTTGGAGATGAACTCTGGCCGGCAGATAAGCTGGGGTTCACCAAAGACAGCCATCCAGGCAAAGCCAGATTCTGATACTTGTGGTAAGCAGGTAAGCACCTGTTCTCGTCACTGTTACGGTTTAATTTGTTCAGAGATCAGATGGCTTTACTCTGAAGTCTGAACTTCAGGAAACTAATTGCCCTGGAAGATGATGTGAATTTTCAATGTTTCTTACCTTTTACACCAATTCTCATTTCGTATATAACATCAGGGGAGCTGAAGTTGATGTGAAGCGCCTACGAAGAGGGCCAGCACCGCTCGATTGGCCGGAAGATTGACTGAAACACAGAAGGCAAGACCAAGATAGTCCTGGCTGCTTCATAGTTTTTTCTGTCACTAAAAATTTCTTCTAAGCCTCAATTTGTATGTAATAATGACATGGCACATTCGATTTTTCCAGGCTAGGGCAACGCACATCTGGCCTGATTGTGGATACATATACTCCTACCCAAGCCTTTCGAGGAACAGGTAAGAAAGACATGCTTCTCCTTAATTCGATTAGCAGGAATCAGCTTTTCGACATGCGGAAATTGCAATATAGTTTATTTTTGTAGTTTGGCTGATCACTTATGACCATTTTCTCATTCTTTTCAGCCTGAAGAGTATGGCTGTCCCCAGTGCATGCGCCAAAAGAAGCGATTGCAAATATGATGTGGAATCTGGAGCCCTCGGCGTGCACTGCACTATTACGCTGATTGTCAGTTTGGTAATCGGCATCTGTGTTGGGGAATGGGCTTGCGTGTGTATGGCCTCAAATAGGTTGTTCACTTCTTTAGAATTTTGTTTTGGCTCTGCCATCATGAAGCTCGGCAATTGCTGCTGTATCTCTATCTAACAAAACATTCTGAGTGATATATCTATAACAAAGGGGAAAAGCAATATGGTATCGTTTGAGGCTAATATAGCTTTACGTATCCAGAATTTTCGAAGAATGGAGATGGTTTATTGACACCTCTATCTTGGATCATTATGCAGTGCGTCCCAGAAAGGCAGCCTACTTTTCAGAAATGCTTCCAGTGTCATGTGGCTCTTAGCATTGAGGTCATTTTGCTAAATTTTATGGACTTTTGTGAGGTTGTTGCTAATAAAAAGATATACTTCATCTTGTCAGGCACATATGTTTCTCTTTCTCAACATGTGCGCAAAATTGAATATGCTAGAAGCTAGAATCATACAAAGGCAAAAGCCCCCTTTTGATGACTGTAGCTAATGAAGTGATGTGCTAAATCTCACTGAACTTTTAGGAATTCTGAATGAACTGCATTTTTGGCACGTGCCTGATTACATAAACTCTATCACTACCCTCTTAGATAACCATAAAAACAAGAGCAATTATACTGAAGTCCATAACTACCTCCACTACGGTTTGTGTGGTTTGAGGACTTGAGGCATGTAATGTAATCCCTGGTCCAGTTCATGATATCAGCCATCAATTTCGGCTATTTAATCGTTTTTAAGTCAAACGGAGGCACTAGAAGAATCAAACCCCATGGAACGCTATCAAAGGGTGTGATTCATGCATGAAAATGACCTGACTACAGCCGCCCTATTTCTATGTCATCTTCTCTAGGATCAGTTCATCTACCGGATTAAAGTAGGCCCCTTGCCTCAACTACACCCAGGACAGTAGACATCAGCACATGAGCAGGTAGTTAAAATTAGTTGGAACCACATCTAGATGAACCTGTTAATTCAGAAAACTGATCGAACCTGCATTGCCATCTTCTATAGCTAGTCTACTACTATTTATTAGTGTAAGAACAGAAGTGACATAGAAAGTAAACTGAAAGAAGAGGGATCATGAGCTACTGGGGAAGTCCAGGTACCTCGCCGGCATGGGGACCGGCGCGCATGGGCCGTCTCCGGTGGTAACCCTCGTGGTGGTGGTGGCCCGGGATGGGTCATCTGCAATGAGACCCTGATGGAGTGGTACGAGCAGGGACCGAGGTCCAGGAAACCATGACAACAATGCCGTCGTCTTGATCCTCGCCACCGGGTTCCTGCTGCTCGCTGCCGTCCTCCTCAGCACCGTATAGGAGGTGGTCCTCGTGGCCGGCGGTGCTGGTGCTGGTCATGATCCTGATCCAGAACATCCTTATCGCCGCGCTCCTGCTGCTGCTGGCGGGTGTACTTCGCGGCATATACACTATCCGCCGGACCGGGGGTACGGTTGCCGTGGCGTCACCGGCGGTGACTGGGCAGGCTCTGGGCTGGGGGTTCTACATGCTGCTGCTGTTGTGCCTGGTGCTGTGCGCCTTGTTCTCCGAGGAGGGGCAGCTGGTGGATACCAGGTGTGCTGCTGGCCGCATGCCTGCTCTGCCTCAACATCTTTCAGGTGGGAAAGTATTGGGCTATGAATACTTCTGAACATGTTTCCCCTTCAGGACATAGCTTGGCTATTGTTTCATGCCGTTCTAGACGAGATGATGCGTGTGTAGAAAGAACATAACTAGTACAGTATATCAGCAGGCAGCTCTATTAACCTAGTATATATTGTGTATGATCAGCATAGCTTTCTTTTTTCCTTTAATTGTGTCTTCAAAATTTACTACACTGTTTTGTGATATGAGGGGTTTATGATTTATATCAGTTATAGTAGAAACTGGATACAGATCAGTCTGTGATCCAGCAGGAGGTGGCCTGGAACTGGGTTGTATTGCCAACCATTCTGCTATGCAATTGGACAGTACACAGAGATATTACCATATAAAAATTTAGCAGTGTCTCCATAGATAGTAGACTGCACGAAATAATACATTAAGAGACACATGGTTCAATTTTTAGATAATGAAGATCACTCCCCAGCCTCTGCATTATAGAATGCACAGTCCTCGAGAGGTACATGGTTCATATCCGGTGGATAGAATGATCTAGCTTTCATACTCAGATAGCTTATTGGTCAGTTGACAATAGCTGTTGGACCAACTTTTAAGAGGCGCCTGCGGCAGCTGCTTCCTCCTGGAGTTGCTTCACCTTGGTGATGTAGTCGTTCATGGCTTCATCCTTTGATTGCCTGAAAATATCGCAATGACTTAGCTATGTCTGGTGACACCGTGCGATAGGACTATAGAGTAGCGACAAGATATAGTGTGACATGACATAAGGATCTGAGAAGTATATGGACCTTCGACTGCCTTCCATGCATCCATTTGGCCCTGTCCTTCATGTTGAACATGCCAGGCCGAGCTTCAGAAGATTATAAAAAGGATTGTAAGTATGACTGCGGTGAATACTAGCATGAACCACAACACATACTGAGAGTGAGAATACAACACACAAACAAAGAATAAACACACAGAATGCAGCAAGGAGGACGATAGCAACCTGTTGCTATGTGGAGTTAATGCCAAGGCGGACAACTTCAGATGGAATCGCCTGAACAGTTCTTTTAATACCACATGGAGAGCTACTGTCAATACGACAGGAGCACGGCCATAGGTCTCCATATAAAAAGAGCGTGAAACGAAAGGTCACAATGAACAGTAGATTATTTACACTGTTTAGCAGTGAAGTGGAGCTTTGTCATGTGTATAACACAATAACAGGCTTGATTTAGCACAACGCAGCGATATGTACATGTCTTTACTCATGCACCATGAGCAGATCAATTACACGTAGTTAGCATGAACTTGCTTAAAGTGTATACTACAGTCAAAGTGAGAGTCCAATGCTGTATATATTTAAAACATTTGGTTTTCTATGCACCAAATGCAAATGTTTCTTAGATCAGAGGTTTGAATAGCATGACAAGCCTTGTGTAAAACGCAACACGTAGCACTCTGTCCATGAATCAGCGTCATTAGCAGCTAGATGCAGCAAGTTTTATCATAAACAGTACTTCAGCTGAAGGAACGTGCTCAGGGGCATTGGTTGCACGTTGTAAGGATAACTAATACTACGCAGTTGAGGCTGTAATCTACTACAGTCCCATCCATTTAGTATTCCACTATTCCCATATCACCAGGCGGTAATCTGACAGCAAAGTGAGGATAGGACGCAAAGGCTCTGATTCTGCTATCTACTATCTTGCAAAGTTTTGGTTTTTAGTCAACGTAATGTACGCAATGTTAAATTTAGAAGTCTAAACTCACAGAAGAAGCAGTGACAGAGACTAAGTAGGTGTTGTTCCTTTTCCGTCTTCACAGGGTGCCCTGCTAGATGATTCCTCTAATTTCTATTTTACGATCTCAGCCTGAACATTTTAATCCCGGAATTGGATCTCTAATTAGCTAACATTTCGTGATTATTTGACTATCTCATGCTACATACGTGCTCTCTACGTGACCAACACAAAGAACCGTATAAGCTGATCTCCACAATCCGAAAAGAACCAAGAGAAACATGACACATAGGTGCTCGTGTTAACACTGTAAACAATAGACATACACAGTTATTCACAACTCAACAGTGGCGTGCTTGTAGAGTCCATAGAGGATAGCTTGTCGCTCGTGTGGTAGTGCTCTCGGGCAGGTCTTGCCTTCTCGGCGTGCGCTGCAGAAAATCCTCCTGCAACGGATATGATCCCAGAACGTCCGTCAATCTACACTCAACATAGCATGAGCTAGAAGTATCCCCAGCGTGCCCCAAACAGATTCGACAGCATCCACTTCGAAACAACTACAAATTGCTCTATCTTAAACAATATAGTCCAGAGATGACTAACACGAATGTCACAGACATCGATTCAAATTACAAGTTGATGATGCTACTATCAAAGTAGATCTACAGGACCAACAGGGATTTTCATATCTTGCATCCGCAAACAACCTCACACACGGATTGCTCAGACTCCATAATCCCTAGTAGCATGATTTCAGCTGCGATAGCATACAGCAGCTAAAGCATCTACGATTTGCGTCTAATGCATTGCAAGATTCAACCTTGCGAGTCCGATCTACTGCCGCGGATCTCTGACTGGCGAGGTAATCACATCATTCACATCAGAACAGTCTACTATGATCTAACAGATCTCGAGAGAACCCTACAAGAATCATCGAGGAAATATAGGCCTAGCAGGACTGGACTCTCCAGCCTAGATCCGTCATCACAGGAAAATCGTACGCCCTCACCAACTGACACTCCTACAGATCGAGACGCGAAGATCTAACGGAACCAGGGAAACAAAACAGATAACATCGATGCCAAGAAAGACAGATGATGCGAGACTGACTCGAGCCATGTGAGATGTTTAAGATCGCATCTGTAGCCGGATTAAATCTGAGAGAAAGACACAATGCTGATCTAGGAGAGTGATTTCGTATACCTGCAGACCCATGGCATTCTTTGTTCGTTCTCTCTTTCTTTCTTTCTCTCGGTTTTAACGATGATACCGAGCGTAGATTTGATCTGGTTATATAGCGCAGTCATCGGATCTTGCAATTGCCGACTCCCTGACTTTTAGTGTAATTATGGACTTAGTCCTGAATTTGAGAATGTTTTGGCAGGAAGGCCCTCATAGTATATATTTTGTGCGGAAAGATAGAGCTTTCTTGAGCTCCGTTGAGCAGCTTAGCTGTACTCTTTTACTAGAACTGAAGTTTTCTACGAGAATTTTTATAGATTGCACAAAGTAGAGAGCATTTGCATTAATGATGGATTATAGAGATCATATTTAGTATTCAAACTGTTTATCATATTTTTACCATTTGGCTAACTACTTTTGGTATAATCTACTGAAAAAATTATTCACCATCGCGTTCAGACTATAGTAATAATAGACAGGGTTAAGATAGTATTCACTATTTGTTAAGTGGTATGTTTTTGAGTTTAGTGTATTTAGAAAGGAAGTAGATATAAAAATTAGTTGTATCAACACAAACGCTAACTTACAGCAATTCATAGAAGCGATACGTTTGCGGAGGTAGCCATAATGAGAGTGCGTAACATTTTAACATATTGCTGGTAAGGGTAAAAGATAATTGTTGACTTGACAATGACAGAGCAGCAGCTGTCGCATTCAGCATGTGCAGAGTCAGGAGCTATTCTTCGTGCATGAATTGTTTGTGTGTGTTATCTTGGCAAGTTTCCATGGTTATTTGACACGCCGGACACAGTCGAGCTCGTCGTCCCGCATACACGATATCAGATCTGAACTACTGAGGTCATTGCAATATGAGAAATCTTGCCACATGCAAAGACGAGGACGCGAGCAGTTTGGCCGGTGAGAAGAGCGGCGGCAATCCATTACTGCTATGTGGGCAGAGACTGCAAACCTGTCATGTTGTTATTTGTGTATTCTGTATTTGTTGGTGGTATGAGGCGATAGATGAACAGTAGAAAAGATAACAGCAGCTACAACCTCAGATCCGTTAAAGTGAGCTGATAGTCATTTTCCTAATTAATTCCTTTTTATTTTTTATTTATGTTAACTTTTACGTGATAATAAAAAATTTCAATCTACTCTTCTGGTCGACGTCACAGCCGACGGCGTCACAGATCTACTTTGTGGCACCACAGTCCTCCGCGTCACAGACCCATGAAGACGTGGCGTATCTAACGTGTGGCCGACTCTACGCGTCAGGAATCCTGGCGCTGTAGCTGTAAGGACGCCATTACACTGTGGCGCCGCAGTCTCTGTACAACCCCTTCAATCTCGGCTCGTGCAACTTTCTTTCATTCTTTCGGTTCCATTCACTTAGCCCTCTGGACCTTCCTTCCTTGCGGTTGTAGCCAGCCTCGCGTTCATTCCCTCCCACCCTGGTGAACCTTTCGGTGAACCCTCCAAGTGAGCTCCCTTCTTTGACCACAGTCCTCTCGATCCTAGTTCTTAAGACGTCACCATCATTTCGTGCCCATTAGGTTAATTTGCTACTTAAACATTGCATGTATTTTTTGTCATTTCGTGCATTTGGCGTTCGTAATGAGTTGTTTGAGACGATAACAAAGAGATGGATAGTGCTCGGGGTCGATGCACACCCGTGTGCTCGTCGATATGTTTGTTGTGGTCTGCCGTTGCAAGCATAGACAAATCGGTGAGGCATATGGTACGTACAGTCTCGGGAGGTATGAGTCATGCGAATGTGTGGCGGACTATTGAGTTTATGTCTCTCTCTCCTGCAGCTCGTTTCGTGAACGCTCCGCATTTCGTACGTATAGAATATTGTAGTTATAAGTAATTTTCGCATGCGATACTGAAATCGCTATTATTCTGTTTTAGGTCTCATGCTATACCGAGTGTTTTACAGAATCTCGATAGCTCCACTATGCATGTTTGAGAGTGGGATTGACACGGAGATGACGTGCAAGTGGACATATGCCCACAGGAATGGTAGGAAGATCTAGGAAGGTCGTAAGGAAAGCATGAGGAGCTTACGACTAAGCGGTTGCGACGAGAGAACATGAGTGACGAGAGAGCATGCCTTGGAAGCCCTGAAGATGAGCGGAGCGTGAAGCCGAGAGGTAGAGGATGCTGACGAGGCATAGACGTGCGAAGAAAGCCGAGCTCCATGAGGCTATTAGAGAAGAGGAAGTGTCGTGTTGCTATGCAGTAGAGCTATGTGTATCACACATGTTGAGTGCAGAACATTAATTAGAGCAGACTAAGACATTTATTAAGGTCTTGTTCTATTGTATTATGTATATGTACTCGGATGTCACTGTGCTTCAACCTCGTAGTACGAAACGTGAGCATGCACTTGCGCATGGTATTATTGTAGCTCACGCGACTGTGTGTACAACGATAATCAAGCTTGAATCGTCTTCCTTCTTCCTTCGACCAGAAAGTTCATCAAATTATTATTTATGCATATGGGAAGACATACGTGAAGGATTGGTTTTATGATGCACTTGTAGCATTGCTTACATAGTTGGTCGGGATGTGTTCTAAATTGGATAACCTGTTTTATCCAGCACACATACATACCACTGTGCAGGACTACATGTGTAGGAAAGGAGCAGATATCACTATTTTTGAACATCAGCACGGAGTTGGACAATGACTCGACTCATGCATGTTCTGTTCATCTCCAGTAAACCCTAAGCAGTCTCTCATTGTCAAACGCTGAGTAACAGCACTATGAAGTAAAACCATAGGGCCCATGCCTTATGAATAACATGTAGTAAACAGAACATAGAGTCTGGACCATAGTTTTTGTCATTGTGCATACACCATGTCTGAGCCATTCTCGTCATCTACGATAGACATGACATATCTCAACCCTAAAACTAGAGCAAACCGACGAGCTTCACGTCGCCCCTCCTGCGCCCACTGGAGTTCGGTGTAAACTTCATCCGCAGCTTGTCCCGCAGTTTCCCACCTTGGCCTATCGCCTAACGCACTTGTATGTGGAGGGGTTCCATCGTGTTTGTGTCGATGTGGCCTTCAATGATTGAAGACGAGTTATGTGTTAGTACTAATATTTGTGACACTCGACTATGATTTATGTACACTTAGAGTTTTTTTTACCTGGACGGCTGCGAGGCTGGAGGAGCACCCGAATCTGTGAATGTCACGTGTAGCTCCGAATCTCGTCTTCTATCCTCCCCCCTCTATGCTGTCTTCGTCGTCGCAGTAGATTGAGGTGTCCTTATAGTATTGCATCCGCGCACTGGAGGACATACTACCTGAAATCACCAGGAGTACGGACGTACCATATGGTCCATGTGACCGCATCACCAGGGCGCGGCAGTTTAGCTTTGTCGCCAAGTCCTCAGGGTCAATGTCGTCTCAATCAACCTGCGATCATCAGAGGGTACCTCTTCAAACCAAATCCGGCATCCTCAAGGGTACCTCTTCAGAGTGTCCCAATCACGAACTGATCGAATGTGCATCATCAGAGGGAACCTCTTCAAACCAAATCCAACATCATAATGTCCCTCCACTTCAATTGAACTTGCTGAAAGTCCAAATTCACAATCATCCTTCCTAACAATTCACTAAACGTCGGTGCCTCCCCAAATATAACTACCCTTGTTGCTATAGACTCAAAGTTATGTTCTTACTGCCTCTCTCCCCAAATTCCTGACCAATTGTATACTCCGACAATTCTATCCTCTATATTGTAAGAGAATATACTAAATTCGTCAATAAGATATTGACTTACAACCCCTATATTATAGTCAACATAAACTAACTACATTTTTCAATAGAAAAAATCATGTGTGACATATATATTTGGGATAATTGGCATTACAAAAATTTCATATACGCCGTACAATTCCCTAAATGTTTATGTGTTTGTCTAATTCCCTACATATGATCTAATTCGCTAAAATGTTTCGTATAATAAACTAGTGTGTCATAAAATTGTTATGCATCATAGCAAAACAATCGCATAAAATTCATATACGAGAGGGAGAGGAGGATACATTTGGCCCATTCGCCGGCGTCGAGAGTGAGCAGCGGTGGCTGGCGCGGAGGAGCGAATGAAGCCGTGGTGGTGAGGAGTGGAGGAGGAGGCGGCGCGTGGCCACCGCGGTGGAGGTGGCGACGGTGGAGGCAATGGGTGTTGCAAGTGGAGGAGCGGCGGCGGGCTACGACGCACAATTGCCTGAGGCCGAGCGGTGGACGCGGCGAGCGGGAACGAAGGCGATGGCAGACACGCTGGCGGCTTGGAGACAAAGACTGGGCCCGACAGAGTTACAGGAGCGACGCCAAGTTCATAGCACACAGCTGCGGCGCCAAGATGCCTGGCCGCCACCTCCCCGGCGCCCGCAGACCCGTAGCATACGATGCAGATGCTAACGCCGCCTGCGTCGGCCACATCATCCACACGGTTCTACGGCGCACCACGTCCCCATGGTTTGCGCGCCGAAGACTGTGGCGCCACCAAAAGGGTTAGATTTGAAATTTTTTATCAATGCAGGTGAAATTTAAAATAACGATAAAAAGATTAATATGCAAAAAATTATCTATAATGCCTTAATCCGCTATTTAAACGAGAAAAATTGTACAGATATAGCTGTTTCTTACTTCTAAAAGGACATTCCTTTGGTCCACTTGAAGATAGAATTCAGATGCTCAATATAGATCTAAACAAGATGATCAACAAGATAATATCGACAAATGTGCCATAATTATGGCAGTCATGCACCATGCATGTCGCATCAGACAAGGCAGATCACATGGCAGCCTACATCCCCTATTACATTTGTAAAGCACTTAGACGTGCAAAGCACATGATCATCAGAATCTACCAGCAACATTTCAACAGCACACAAACATAAGCTTCTCATCTGCAGAGTTCTTCATGCTAACAATAACTAGCTTTGAGATACGACAAGCATGCAAATCTGTTGCATGGCATGGCAAGTGCATTTCAGGAATATCGCAGTAGCTGCAGAGGATTAAGACACAGATTCACACAAGGATATAATCCATCAGACTCATAGAATGCAGAGCATGCAAACAAGTACCAGTGATCAAAACGAATTGTCTGGTCTCTATTTCCAGCACCAAAACAAAATTTGGAACAAGTACTTGATGATGGCATCCACTAGCTGCTGACTAAAACAACATATCAGATCACTTCTTCTCTTTCCTTCTCCGCCTCAGCAGCCTCTTCAGTGCGGGCACCACTGCGCTGATTCATCCTCTCGACTAGCGGACATCTTGCCATGAGGCCTTGAATGCCTCCTATCATCAGTGACCTTCACAACCTCGACCAGCGCTGCTCACCACGAGTAATAGGCAGTGTAGTCACCCTGGACCTGGTGGCGGTGTGCAAGCTCCTCTGGTAGAATCTCCAGCCTGAGAAAGAGAATAATGAAGGTTCATAACAGAAGAATATATCATGACATATAAAATGTACACAAAGAAATTGCAGCCCTACTTTGACTTGCGAGCGCGCCTGTGGGTAAACGATACCAGCTTGCCTTGTAGTCTTGAGCCTCTGAACATTAGACTGCAGACCCTCAGTGATCGTTTCTTGCGGCGTGGTCCACAGAATGCCATGTTGGAGCACGCTTCTTTGGACTGCCTGCTGCCTTGCAATTACAGCAAAGACATCAGCAGAAAGAGAAAACAATGTTACATATACAGGGAAAATCATAATAGCTTCTCATAGATAGTCAGATTGCAAGGATACACTAAAAGTCCACATCAGCGAGCATCTGATCTAAACACTAACACTAAACGGCTTTTATAGAAGGGAACAACAAGTCAAGTAGACTTTTTTTTTTGGTTTTTTTTTTTTTTTTTTTTTTTTTTGTGTTTTTTTTTTTTTTTTTGGTTTTGTTTTTTTTTTTTTGTTTTTTTTTTTTTTTTTTTTTTTTTGTTTTTTTTTGTTTTTTGTGTAACAGTTTCTCTAAATAATAAAGTAGACTTGTTAACATTTTCTCTAAATAATCTAAGTAGACTTATAACAGTTCTCTAATAAGTAAACTTACTATCCATACATAATATACAAAAGAAGTGCATGCCAGCCACTGATACAAAAAAAGAAGAATCTATCACTGATGCAGAAAAAGAAGAATCAATCAACTTATTGTGTACAAGTGTATATTTATTTCCAAACACAGCGAGCCAGGTTATTAGAATTTGTGCATGTCAGTAAAACGATTTGGGGAGTATGGCTCAAGTATATCAAGGCTAGAGAGCATGTAGAAGAAACCACATACACAACTTCAGCTCCTCAGGGTAACGCCTCTCCCAGCCCGTGCACTTCATGTGTACTTGCAGGTCTAGGCATTGCACGATGGGCTGAAGAGGGCCAGATGTATGGGCGAGGGAGATCTTCACAGCCTTCTTTTGACGAGCTGATACACAGATCAAAATGTCAGCTGATTATTTCAGAGATAGTCCAAACAAGCAACAGGAAATGCACTAAGGATGACAAAAAGAGAAGTGTAATGTAGTAATAATGATTCGGAGCGTCAGCTGGTCAGTAAAGAACCAAGAAACTAGTGATGCTGCACATCAGCAGTTGTGTTAAGATAAAATGTGTTCATCTTATCAATACTACAGAGCAAACTTTATTTGTATCTCGACTCCATGCTTTAGAAGTACACGCGATATGCATTTCGATATGGCACTAATCGATACTTGCATTCAGTTTTACAGGTGTTTCAGGTAGTGTCCAAGAAACAATTAATCAGCCTGGCGATTGATAAAGTAGTTTGCAGATAAACAATGGCTGCATAATAAGCAAGAATACCATATAGTAACCAAAATCACACCAACCTCCCAGTATTATACTAGATCATTTCTCATAGGCCATAACTTCAGGACATAGCATCCATTACTATATTACTAGCAACATGCATTGTAATTTCAACACAAGCAGAGATAAAACTATGACAGCGTAGAGAACAAAAAAGCCATGCCAATCATACCACGAGGGATAATATCACTAATCTAGTGCAGGATCAGTTAAGCAATCACAATTTAACCGCTCATTACAACTACAAACATCACTAGTACCGAACTAGGAGAAACATATCATGGTAGTATTGTAAGATCACCAGATGCGCGTGAAAAAGAGTCGAGTGTACTCACCGATGCGCGCGCTCTGCTTGCGGCAGGCTGGTTGAACCAGTCTTGGACATAGTTCTGCCACCTGCTTTTTGGTAAATGCCGCGTTGGGGATAACGTGTTGTGCTTCACCATTTCCGCCGTTCCTCTTCTTACCTGCACGACGATCAATTTCCCCAACACTAAGGCAAGCACATCACCAGACAGCAAGACTAACGAGCATGTGCTGTCACATCTGCAGACTCCGACAACGAGCACGGCACGAATGCGCAACCTAACGAGCGCAGATGAAGAGACGCGTGGCGAGATTATAACTACTGTCTACACCTACACGGCGGCATCCATAGGGAAATCAGAACCTACTACAACCGCACCAAAGAACCAGAGTGGGCTGGACCCCGAGCAAGATCTAGAGGCATCAGCACATCCCGTCGTTTGCACGCACTACCAGTTAGCTGAAAGTACCTCGCGATACCAGAGAAGGTTTCTTGGGAGCGGGCGAGTAAAGCGGAGGGAGCGAACAACCCTTCGCGGCGGCGGCGGCGCGCGGCGCGGACGAAGAGGATGCTGCTGCGTGTGGCGGCGAGGGGAGGAGAGGGGGGTTTAAGCTAGGGTTGGGTGTTTATAAGCGCTCCCTAGCTTGGACGGCCGAATCATCTCATCCTCCGAGCTGCTGATCACGTGGCCGAGAGGCGGCCCAATGTCCAATTGGATATCTGGAAATGGCTGAAGCGCGCCCAATGGGCCTCCGTTTCCCTCTGGGTACTTTCGTCTTCCCTTCCATTTTCTTCTTTTCGAATGGCAAAGGGAATTTGAGCTCCTATTTTTACGGCCACGGCGAGCCCGCTTCCTGAGTTGACACGTGTCCTCTCTTATCTTCGTCTTCAAAGGTTTCTCCCCCATCCAATATTCCTACTCCCATGTAATTCAATTTTACTTGTGTATCTGAAGATTCTACTAATAGATTAGTAGTATGTCTACATAATAAGAGTAAGCAAGATTTAATTTGATCAAATATTACTTAGCTTTTATACGACGTAGATATGCTCGAGACAGAGGTAGTAATTATATATATGAATATTAAGTCATATACTCTTTGATAGCATCACGCTTGCTCTCACGTTTCTAGGTGTGCAAGCATGCGATTTCTACCTTCTACATCATGTTTTTTATTTGACTTCCTTCTCTTGAAGTTCCTCATCCCTGGCGCCACACCATGCATTCATCTCGTCCCCCCATCTATGTTAGTCCCTCCGTCCACATAGCTAGAATGGAGGTTGATTGGTTTGAAGTCAAAATTTAGCTAGCAGTGCTTGGTATGTTAAAATTTGTTAAAAGTTGACAATTTTTATAGACTATCTTAAACTACAATACAGTCAGTGTTAAATATCATTGTCCGATACCACGTCGGTGAAATCACCGTCTTAACCTCAGCATAAATTAACCAGGGTCTGAAATAGTAGCCGAAGTTTTCATCAAAATCAGGAATATAAGATGGAACTATTTCTTTTCACAAATCAGCATTATTGTCTCTTTCTACCTAGGAAATGAGCATATCTGTCATGACCCATGAATATCCAGTTTTGCTTTGCTGCGCAGCTCAGCCCACGGCTGTGCAGGCTCAGAGTCATAGCGGTGTCCTGTTGTGATCGAGCACACGTAAGCTCGTCAGAACTCTGAATTTTGTCGCCCACCTCACTGTCATGCTCCTCCTCCTCTCGCGATCTTCGCTCTCTGATCCGCAAATCGCGCTCTTTCTCAACCCCACTCCTCCTCACAGTTCGTCGCGCCGACGGCGACGACAGGACACACCCCGAGCGAGCCGTCCTGCTGCTACTTGTACGTGCCTGGATTGATTTCTTCTTCTCTTATCGGTAAGGACCCCTATCTTGTTTGGATGATTCTCCCAGAGTTCGTCTGTTCTTGGGGATTATTTCATTGTTGCGCAGTGGGTGAGCAATCAAGATCAGAGCATTCTTCATTCGGTTAGTTTCGCCGATTTGTTTGCTGCGTGGTACCCTGCGAGCCTGATCGTCCGTCCATGGTTCGATTATTAGGTTCTTGCTCTTCCGCGCGCGAGGTCGATCCTACTTGGGTCGACCCCATTCTCGCGCTGCATGAGCCTTGACCCAGTCTTGATCAAGTTTACAAACTCTTCGGTTGTCCGTTTGCTGTGTAATCTTGATGACCGAATCCGCCTGTTAATCACTTCTGCACTGATTTGTGAAGTGGAAAGTTTTGATTCGAAGGGCCCCCCAACAGATGCTTTCAGCTCGAAGTAGCTGTAGCGTGTTTGACTTCCTTCCAAGTTGGAAGTTGAGTTGTTGCAAGTTTGCAGCATTGACTATTTATGTCAGGCTCAGTTATTGGAAATACTTTCTTGGTGGAGTAGTAATAATAGACATAGCAATGCTACAGTTAATCTTCTCAAACCTTGGTTTTATGACATTCGTGAGTTGTTTTAATTCAACTAGCCATGGAGTTCCAATTAATAATGCTTGTAACATCTCTTTTAAAGCTGATATATCAATCTATTTGTGTTATATTGAAACATCCCATTATTTGCCGATGAACTTCTCTTATGGTCGGTGTCCTTTTTATTGCCACTGTGTGCTGCAAAGGTTTTGACATTGCACTTTGCTTTCGCTCCTTTAAGATATGAAATTGATATTGTGTAAAAGAGACACAACCTAATACCATGAGTAGGTGTGGTGATGTCTTGAGGTCTAATGCTTCAAACCTTGCTTGTGCTTGTGCATTCTCATAGAAAATTATTCTTCATCTTCTTGGCGATGTATTTATTGCTGAGCTCAAGACTGCTTACCTTGAGAGTTTCTTTTGGAGGCCATTCTCTTTTCTTGGTTGTCATGTGTTATTTTTGAGCGTAAGGTTAGCTAGAATTTGCTAGGATCCTTCATTTGAACTTACGCAGTAGTCATCGTAAACTCAAATATGATAAACAAAATCAAACACTTCTAGCTAGGCATGTCGATAACTCAGTTGGATACTTGACTGAAAGTTCAATTCTAAACTAGGCTTATCCGTTTCAATTCAGACAGCTAGATATAATGTTGATTTATCAGATTCGATAACAAAATTCTATGCAAGCTGACTAATTATTCCCACTGTTGGTGCAACCTAGTAAACATACCGATCCTCCGTGACCAAATAGTCATTTGATTTGTTGGTTCTGATTATCCATTCCAATTGTTTTGATGTGTACATATCTTTCAGAGCCTTTATTTTATAGTAAAAGTTTGGCTTTGCACCACTCAAAACTGTCTATTTTAGCAAAATACCACTGAACTTAAGTGATTCACTGTAATACCATCGAAGACCACTTCGTCAGTCTTTTTAGCATCCCATCGTGTTTGTGTTTGGGATGACATTTTTGCCTCGTTCTAATGTGCTGGAGCCACCAAGGCCATGGATGATGAGTTGGGGACCTCTCTGCCAAAGGCCTGTCCCACCACAGTTGTAGCCTTCACAGCTGCGATGAACTCCTACGCTACAATTATCCACTTCTCACTATCGCAAGCTGCCTTCGCTTGAGGAGGCAGCAAGCTGCATGTCAATGAATTTATCCTTTTCATGTATTCAGACCATAGATTGACGGAATTGTGAAGGAGGTAAGCGATTTTTATGTTATTGAAGTGCCATTCAAGTTCAATGTGTATTTTACTATTTTGCTAAACTGAGCATCTTTTGAGCAAGACAAAGGCCATTTTTTTCCCTTTTAGTAGTACATGTAGACAAGCCATGAAAGTGAGATTGGAATTTGTTTATACTATCTTCTAACAGGTACAACCTAAGGCTTGCATTTTTATTGATAATGGCTTTCAAACTGCAGAAATTGAGGAGCACAGCAATAACACAAGCAAATTCAACCTGTCCTTTCTATGGGGATTGTTTTGATTTCAAGTACGGCTTTTGGGAAATGCAAATATGACAGGGAAAAAGCCTAACCTATGTTGATGGAATGGTAAAAATGCTAACGGAGTGATCTTTTAATGCTATTAAAGTGAACCACTCAAGTTCAGTGGTATTCTGCTAAATTGTGCATCTTTGAGTGCACCAAAGCCATTTTTTTCCTTTCTAGTATTACATGTTGAACAAGTTACCAAGTCTAAGACATCAAAATTTCAGCCTGTATGTATGTGATGCTGCATGTTCTAACAAGAGAACAAACCTAGGTTTGCATATTTATTGATAATTGACTTTCCAACTGCAGAAACTGAGGAGCACAGCAATAACACAGCAAATCAGCCTTTCTTCCTATGGAGGACCGTGTTTGGTTTCAAGTATGACGGTGTCAATGAGAACGAATGTGCGTAAGGGAGAGCATGCATCCCAAAGGTTTCCATGGTCCCCCTCATCTTCCTCATATTCTATGAAGTTCGGGGGGACCCTTTGGGATTGAGGATAGTGTCAAGGCTGCTGGGCCACTCCTAGCAATTGTGGGTTTTCTTCTGTTTGCGCTTATATGGAGTGTTCCAGAAGCCCTAATCACTGCTGAGATGGGCACTATGTTCCCTGAGAATGGTGGTTATGTTGTCTGGGTTTCTTCAGCTCTTGGGCCCTTTTGGGGTTTCAGCAAGGCTGGGCGAAGTGGCTCAGTGGTGTCATTGATAATGCTCTCTATCCAGTCCTTTTTCTCGACTACGTCAAATCTAGCATTCAGCTCTTGGTGGTGGGCTTCCGAGGACCTTCGCAGTGCTTATCCTGACAGTTGCCCTTACTTACATGAACTACAGAGGGTTAACAATAGTTGGCTGGTGGCAGTCTTTCTTGGGTGTTCTCTCTCCTCCCATTTCTTTGTAATGGGATTGATAGCTATTCCCCGGATTGAACCTTCAAGATGGCTTGAAATGGACTTGGGAATGTGAACTGGGGCTTGTATCTGAACACGCTGTTTTGGAACCTCAACTATTGGGATTCAATCAGTACCTTGGCTGGAGAGGTTGAGAACCAAAGAGAACCCTCCGAAGGCACTTTCGTATGCTCTCGTTTTGGTAGTTGGGGGATACCTCTACCCTCTGATCACCTGTACAGCAGCAGTTCCGGTTGTTCGGGAGTTCTGGACAGACGGATATTTTTCAGATGTTGCAAAAATTCTTGGTGGTTTCTGGTTGCATTCGTGGATTCAAGCGGCAGCTGCATTGTCAAACATGGCAACTTTGTTACTGAAATGAGCAGTGATTCTTACCAGCTTCTCGGGATGGCTGAGCGCGGCATGCTCCCTGAGTTCTTCGCCAAGAGATCACGCTACGGAACCCCGATGGTCGGCATCCTGTTCTCGCGTTCGGCGTAGTCCTGCTGTCCTGGATGAGCTTCCAGGAGATCATCGCCGTGGAGAACTACCTCTACTGCTTTGGATGATCCTGGAGTTCATTGCCTTCATCAAGCTGAGGATCACCACCCGGGCGCCTCCCGGCCTTACAGGATCCCACTGGCCACTGTTTGGCGCTGTCCTGATGATCATCCCTCCCACCATCCTGATCGTCGTTGTGATGGCGCTCGCGTCCTTCAAGGTGATGGTGGTGAGCATCCTGGCAATGATCTTCGGTGTCGCACTGCAGCCTTGCCTGGTGTACGTGGAGAAGAAGCGGTGGCTGCGGTTCTCCATCAGCGAGGACCTGCCTGATCTGCCGGACACCTCGCATGTCGTCGCCGATGATGACATCGCCCCCCTTGTAGTCTGATTTATGCAATCCCAATCGGAACATGCTGCATGGAGGGAAATGGAGTTTGCATCTTGCTTCTCTCCATCATCATTACCTGCAAATCCAGTGATCTTAAGCCCGCCGTTTATAATGTAAGGTTGCATCATGCTGTCGTATACCATGGTAGCTTGCATTGAATTAGCGTTCCTCCTCATTAACCTGGGCCGTCTGCTCAAGCATCGTTTGATGATACGTTTGCTATACTAGTGATTGACCCATGATATGGTATCACATTAGGATTAGTACAATTACGTATCATTAATCTGACAACAGAAATAATCATATCTTTTTAATCTGCCATTAGATGACAGAACTTCGAAAACAAGATAATCGCTGAACCGACGAAACTAGCTTTCGCCCTTTCATAATTACATTTGCACGTCGGTCCCGCACACACTCAATTTCCTACAACCGAGAACAAACATACAATTAAATTTTCCATGGATGTTAATGACTCAGAAACAGGCACTCATCCTCATCTCCAGATAGTACCATCACAGCAGAAAGTTATCATAGCACATTGAGATGCTCAACAACGATTCGCATACATATGAATGTAACTTGTCTCGGCAAAACTTAGTTTAAACAAATAACAGTAACCATTACATAGAAGCTTTGTCCATAAACTTAAGGTACCCAAGTGTAGAATTGCCCTTGCTTATCATAAGGATAGAAACCTAGCTAGAACCGAGGACAGCCCCAAGACTCCAAAAAGATGTGACATTTTCATGATGCCTTCTATTAGGCTTAGACCTCGACCAAGGATGGAGGGCGCAGCTCGTCCTCCTCCTTCGGCGGGTGGATGGTGACAAGGTCAGGCAGCGGGGTGGTCGGGCCAAGCTTGCCCTTGGGGTCCCAGTCAAGCATGATCTTCACCTTGATGCCAAGAACGCCCTACACAACGCAACCAACATGTTCAATCTTATACATTGGCACAAGGTATAAACTAAAGAATCATGTATCCATCCTTGAACTTCATGAACTAAGCAGCACAGGAACAAACCTGTCTGAGAAGCACGTGTCCTCACAGCTGCGTCAATGTACTCATTCACTGGCTGACCAGATGAGATCATGTACCCGTCCTTGAAACTTCATGGACTTGGCTCTCTGGGCCCTGAGCTTTCCACTCACAATGACCTAAATAACCACGATAAATCAGTCAGCCGCCGAAAAATCATAAATGCACACATATAACAAATCTTAACATGTATAGGAAAATTACCTCACAACCCTTGGCACCGCTCTCCATAACAAAGCGGAGACACCATAGCAAGCCCTGACATGTATACAAGCATGTCAGCACATGGAAAGGAACTGATGCAATGAAAAGAGACAAACAACAAGAGAAACTTCTAAAACGTAAAAAAACCAATACAAATCTAAAAAATGAAACATAGATAGTTTCCTTGCATTTTCTGAGCAATGCCCAAAAGATCTCATTTCAGCAGATAATGAACTAGGATTAAAAGATTTCCATTAGGGCCACAAGCAATGAACTTCAAAGAAAACAGAGAGGCATTCGTATTTAAACAAAGTATCACTAAATATAATATGCGATAGAATTAGTAGACAAAGAACAGAAAGATTGTTCATCTGTGGATCTATCACAACGGTTGTCTGGCCGCCACTGCTTCAGGAGCAGCATTTTCTTTGTGCACAAGGTTCAACATCCCATGATCATAATATGAAATCAGGGCTAAAAAATTTCCAAGTGCAGTAATAAACAACTGCACAATAATATTCACAACAGTCACCAGTAATTATTCAAGCATTTAGATTTGTAGCAACAATAGCAACCCATATTCCGACAAAAACATGGCTTAATGGCAACAAGAAAGCACAGAAAGGCATTAAATAAAAAGGAGAAAGGAACATGAATTTGAAATGAACTCCAAATCAATCTCATCACCACTTTCCAGACTAGTTAAAACATCAGATCAAGGGTAGCCACTACAATAGTGCATACTACAAACCTAGTTGCAATCTAACAAGCACCTTCGCATCCTAAGACATACTACACTGAAATAAACAGGAGCAAACATGCAGAATCAATGGCACACAAGAAATGTGAAATAGAATTAGTAGACAAGCAGCAGATTAGCCATTCATCTGTGGATCTATCTCTACGGTTGTCCTGCCGCTGCTGCTCCACGGAGCAGCTTTTACTTTTTGCACCCAATGTCAATATCCTACTAGCACGGCTAGAAAGCAGGACAAAACGAAAGACACAGGTGCGAGACAGCAATACTATAATCTTGAAGCATCCTCGACAGATTGCTCTAAAACAAAAGGGGGCAAGCAGGCAACACTAATGCAAACGAAAAAATGTGAGATAGAATTAGTAGACAAACAGCAGATCAGCCATTCATCTGTGGATCTATCTCTACGGTTGTCTGGCCGCCGCTGCCTCAAGAGCAACTTTTCCTTTTTGCACCAGTGACACTATCCCACTAACACGACAAGAAAGCAGGGTAATACAAGAGAGGTGTCAACAATTCTCACTTCCTAAGTATGTTGCATATACACATACAATTGGCTACAAAATTCCAAAACTATTGCATATATACAGAAGCATCATCGTAATATGTTTAGATCTCATCGTCTCACAAACGTCAAAACAATGAACAGTATAGTATATCCACATATCGCCAATTAGAGCAACCATCTACGCACATTTACCAATCACCTACATGGAGAAGAACAGTCAGGATCGGCGCGTTATTATACCTGCGGACAGCGAGGCCTCCGAGGAGCTTGTAGCGGAGCGACTCGGCCTGGGCGATGGCGCAGAGGCCGCGGTTGACGACCTTCTCGGCGTACAGCTCGACGCCGTTCTCCGGGAAGTTGAAGCGCTTCTGGACGACGGAGGTGAGCTCCCGTGATCCTGCGGCCCTTCTCACCGAGCACGTTCTGCGTCCGCGTCGCCCGGATGATGACTCCGTGCGCATCGGCGTCACGCGCACCTCCACGCGGAGTAGCCGTCCTCGGCCAGCTCCCGCGTCAGCATCTCGTTCAGTCTCGGCGTAGAACACGCCATCGCTCACAAACTGCACGAGCGCAAACGCAGAAAACCATTAGATCGACAGATGCACCGATCCAGCCACAGGATGGCGAAATCCGCTTAGGTTTTGTGGTTGCGTACCTTCTTCTTCTTGCTGATCTGGTCGCCATGGCTGGTTGTGGTGGGAGGCGGAAGAGCTCGCGGCGGCGGCGAGCTCTTGTGCGCGAGGGTTAGGGTTTTGTAGGAGTGGGAGGGACGGGGAGTGGCGGCGCGAAGGAGAGAGAGGAGGCGAGGGGAGAGGACGGTATTTATAGGTGGTGCGGCGAGGTAGGGTTTGCGGTGGGAGACGTGCAGATGCGAGGCGAGTTGGGACGTGGGCTGCTCAGGGCCCACTTGTAAGTGTAGCCTGATGTGGCTTGGGATGGGCTTTGATGGGCACATCTGGTTAACGCATGAGTGGGCTTTGGTGTATACAGTATTGTTTGGGATGTTATTTTGGGCTCTCGTAGGCCGGTGTCATGTTGTTAATCTGCTATCAAGTCTCTGTTCTTTTCATTTCTTGAAAGAAAGAAAAAAGGCCATTCTTTTCTCTCTTCTATTGAGAAAAACCATGTCTTTTCCCACTCCAAGATCAAGATTTTCACTTGGCGACATCACCGAAATGTAAAATATGAAGCAGATAGTGATACTTGGGGAAATGCTTTGATTAACTGTAACAACGGCACCGTGTTGGTCATGGTCGGTGAAGAATGACGGATATTATTGCCTGTTTCGATATCAGCAGTTTCCTAGGGTTAGGGAAATGATTATTTTCCTAGAGTAATGGGGACTTCATCAAAATTCTGGTGACTTGTTGGCTATTTGCATGCTACGAAAGCTCTCCATGAAGAAGCATTCCGAAGATCTCAGAGCCAAATGTGATATTACGTATCCAGAAACTAAGAAGGTAGCCCCAAGATGGATCAAAAAATAACAGGCGTGTATGAGCTCATCATGTTGATGCAGTTGTAGGATTGCACGCTGTGGTCATCTGCAGAGATGATGAGACAGTGAAGTTTATTAGCGGCTACAGTTAGCATAGAGTTTAGAGAGTGCTAAGCCAGCTTTCGTAGCACGAGGCGTTTGGGTTGCTTGTGAAGCACCTGTGCACGCTCGCCCAACAGCTGCAATCTGGACTGTATTTGCCACCGGTGTTCTGAACCGCACACCGTGCTACACGAGCGTCTCTCCGCGCTCACGAGTTCCTTGCTCCCTTGCACCGTCGCGCCGTTGCCCCGGCAGATCTCCGCATCGACCTCAATGACTCCGTGTGCGTATTGATGTAGCCGGCACTCAGCCACTCACCGCGCCCCTCCGTCCCTGCCTACGGCTGGACGCGTCTCGTCACGAACTGTCAAGTCTTGCGTACAGCTGGACACTGCCACTACACCTGATCGTAGGAGAACCCCTCCTCGTACGGACCCATATCTAGCCGCCAGTTCCTCATAGCCTACGCAGGAATGTGTGGATGAGTCCACTCCGCCCGACACCCCATATCTGGCCGCCGCCTCCGCATTGCTGTCAAGCCGGACGGTCGCGGCTCCCCATACCTGCGCGCTGATGCCATGGTCCTCAGACCCCTCACACCCTCTTACAACGAATTCTTAGAAGATGTATGCGTACTGATCTAAAAGCTTGTGGCAGTACTTGCTTGTTTCAACGACAAAGTACACAACAATGCTTTATACATCGTGTAAATATGATAAATATGTTGAGACTAGGGAGCACGTATGCAGTATGTCAGTCATGTATATTCTGTGAGCATACTACGCCTATACTCCATTTGTTCTCTATCAAAGAGCATATATGTTCTTCAGAGTCTCGTTACGTTGTAGAATTGGTCATCACTGAGTCTATGTTCGTCAACTTCAAGAAGCGCTTGATCTTGTGCAGATCATCTGCAGAGATGCGTGGCTTGTGGCTGTTGATTTGTGCATCGTGTGTGCACTGATGTACTCTGGCTTGGATGTCCATGTGATTTATGTGTAGGTGTATGTAGAGGCTGTGAGTACCTGTGAGCGAGAATTGTGGTATGCCATGATGGTGTTGTGCTCCTGAATGTATAGAAAGGATCATGGTTGCTGATTGAAAATGCATTGCTGCGTCTATGCAATTGACGAATGTTTGTGTATAGCTTGTATGTTCAGAGGTCCAATTTCCCTAAGATTTTGCAGTTTGTCTTAGGTCTTTGTGAGTATTCACAGGATTTGTACATGGCAAATTAGAGTTTATTCACTGTTATATCAACTAAATAACGAACGAATAACTCCAAGTGTATTTCGGCTTTGCATCCTTCACCATGGACAATAAGCCAAAAATCCATAAACACTTTCAAACAGGCAGTTAAGAATAAGCTGATTATCACATTGCAGCTTATCTGGACAGTTAGCTTATGCCCAAGTCGAACTAGTTTCAAAGGAACCCAATCTGTTTTTGTTATTTCCTCAGAATATGACCCCCTCTCAAAAGAAAAAAAAACACGATACCATTAATCAGGAAAAGGGGTATGATCCTTTTAAGACAAATTCGAAGAAAATCTGGTGTCTGATTAAGCCATGTATACCGTTATCTACTACCACCATCAATACCATGCCATGATAATGGACCGGAGCACGAAAGAAACTTTGAAGCCTGTTTGGTTGAAACCTAAGAAAGCCTAACCATACCAAACTATTTACCTAACCTGGTAACTTGTGGACAAGAAAAGGAGCCACACGTGTGGCAAGTTTAGCCAAAATAAAGCGAAAATGAGATGTATGTATGCAGTATTTGCTCCTTTTTGTAGTTCCAACAGTTGACAAGAACATGAGGTGTGTCACCAAGTCACAGCAGCCAGGGTGAAAAATTAATTAGTATTAATCCAATCAAAATGCCATCGTAATGTCACGGAGATTAATCTTTGTTTACTAGTAGTAAACAAACAAAGCGAAAATTCCACTAACTGCAAGCGCAAGTGTAATGCGATGTGAACACAACAAGAAACTGCATCTCAGCTCTGATAAAAAAACCAGACGCAAGGACTGAAACTTGCAGAGTAATATAGCATCGCATCAGATAGATCACATGACATCTCACGCAGCATCATCGATTCAGATGAACAGAGAGACACAAGAGGGACAACATGAAGACTGAAGAGATCACAACACTAGTAGAGGACTACAAAGGTCGAGTAGTAGTAGCAGTACCACGAGGAGTGGTAGGTAGAAGCAGCGGAACAGATCGACGCTGCTGTTAGTTCTAGACGCGGCCCTCCCAGAGGCAGGGCTGGTCGTCGATGGAGCAGAGTGCGGACGGCGGCGGGGCGAGGCCGCGGACGTTGCATGCGCGCGGCACAGATAACTAAGCGGATAAGAGCATGACGGCGACGCCGGCGGTGATCGGGCTGAGCGCCGGCAACCGCCTTCTGAGCACGCCTTCGGGCCGCCCACCGACCTGCTCTCCGACAGGTCAAACACCCACCTGGTAGGCGCGGGGGACGGCCACGGCCACGGCCCCTCCTCGCTGCAGTACCACGCGCCCCCGGCCGCCTCCAAGCTCACCGTCGCCGCGCACAGGCTCAAGCTCTCCCCCCACGGCCGCGCTCGGTCATGCGTGCACTCAGGCAGAGCGCTCCCGCGGCCGCGCTCGCTCCGCCACCGCCGCGACGGAGCCCGCCCAGACGCCCGCCGACGAGTTCTCGCTCGAGGCCATCGTCCTGCTGCAGCGGTCCATGCTCGAGAAGCAGTGGCAGCTCCCTTTCGAGGACGACATCGATGACGGCGGGACCACCACCACGTGGAGGCCATCGGTACGGCCGACGATGACGACGACAGGAGCAAGACCGCCGTCGTCGTCGTGGCGCGCTCGGGCGTCTCGGCGCGGCAGAGGAGGATGAGGGCCGGAGGCGGGGGAAGTCAAAGAACGGCGGCGGCGCGCACCTGAGCATCAGCCCGGAGCTGATGCAGAGCAGGAACCGGATCTACCTCAGGGGCACCGTCAGCAAGGAGCTCCTCACGCACAAGCAGGTCGTCACCTCTCAAGAAGATCAAGGACGGCATCTGGCTGCAGCAGCAAAGATCGAAGTACGTACGCCCAGTACAAATTCACAACGCTATCTACGAAAAATCCAACTGCTCTTTGACAAAATTCAGTTATCAATTAAGCATACGCTGTTCTCTGATATCAAGAAACCATTGCAACTGCTATATTCTCTGCATTGTGCTAATGAGTTCCAGTTCCCTTTTGCTAACCTCTGAAACATTGATTCAGGCTGAAGGAGAAACTGGGCAATGAGCCGTCATACAAGCAGCTGGCGCAGTCGCTCCGGATATCGACGCCCGAGCTGCGGTCGAGGATGCGCGAGTCGTTCCTCGCGAGGGAGGTACTGACGATGAGCAACATCCGTCTGGTCATATCCATCGCCCAGAAGTATTGATAAGCTGGGCGTTGAGTTGGCCGATCTGATTCAGGTAGTGACATGTTCATTCACAGTATCTGTTTTGTTTCACTAGGAAAACTACTGTGCCTGAATTCTTAACGTGTCTTGCAATTCGGTTGATTATGTAGGGTGGTCTGATAGGGCTACTCCGCGGCATCGAAAGTTCGATGCGTCAAGGGGCTTTAGAATCTCCACTTATGTGTACTGGTGGATTCGTCAGGTTGGAGCTCTATGCTGATCTCATCAGTATTAATCAGAGAATAGATCAGCTGAGATTTGATAGTCTTTATTCATTCATAACAGGGTGTTTCAAGAGCATTGGCTGAGAACTCGAAAACATTCAGGCTCCCTACTTACCTGCATGAGAGGCTGATCGCGATTCGTGGTGCAAAGTACGCATTGGAGGACCAAGGAATTTCTCCGACAACACAAGTAAGGCGGACTATGCATATGTTTTCTTTAGTCCAGAAAAAATTGCATCAGGTTTTTTAAAAGAAAGTATTATCATCGTGAAATGATGTTCGTTTTATTTCTGTGAAAGCATTCAGCTGCATGTCTGTGTTTCGTTCTTTTGCTTTGTTAGTCGAATTTGACATCACGTCTCTGATGGTTTGCTATGACCTTCGACATGGCCCTCAGAACATCGCAGAGTCGCGCAATATATCGGCAAAAGAAAGTACACACATGCAACAGAGGTAATTATTTTACCCGGTAGAAATTGGATTTGTCTTAAATTTTTGACATTTACTGGCACATTCTCAAAAGCATTTTCCTGGTGAAAGTGCAGGCTGTCCACCAGGTGCTTATCATTGATCAACAGTGGCAATTTCCCGCTCCTTAAACGGTCTACTGGAGATACACTCCGTACTGTGGTATAGCTGCTTGCATGACCGTCGACTTTAATTGCCACTACAACTTTTGCAACGTTGAAATATCCCTCGGAATTAACATTGATTTCCTTTTCGCTTGTTCTCAGTATATAGAGGACCAAAATGTCGCAAATGATCCATGGCATGGATTCGAGGAGTGGTATCTCAAGGTACCTTTACCGTTGTTCATTTGGAAGAGAATTCGTCTCACTCGTCCGTGTTCCTTTGTTTTTCATAAAGTAATTTTCAGTTAATTATTGGTTATGCTTCATGGTTCTACCTCATGCCCTCATAAAAATTTGCCAAATATGTTTTAACTTAAACATTCTGCTGATAACAGGAGGAAGTCAACAAGCTTCTAAACTCAACTCTCACGGAGCGCGAGAGGGACATCATTCGGTTATACCATGGTATAGAAAACAATGCCATACATGGGAGGATATTAGCAGACAGTAAGTACTACTTCTTGGACTGAGAAGATTTTGGGGTGTCTTGTACTTATTAAACTTACTGTAACAAGCAGATCATCGACACAGCATAACAACTTGCAGAGATATTATTTTTTGCCAAGGCTATTCTTATCAATGTTTCTATTTCACAATCAAGTCTATTTGCTCACCTGAAAAGGTTCTGAAATTGCTATTTACAATCTGTTCATATTCTTGACACGGGCCACTACTGAAGCGCAAACCCCTCTGCGGAGAATTTCTTGTCATACGATGTTCTTAATCCTGGCTTAAAAACATTTCAGGTTCGGGTTGTCGAGGGAGCGGGTGAGACAAGTAGGACTCATCGCGATGGAGAAGCTCAACATGCCGCGAGGAGGAAAAAGTTGGATGCGTTGCTTGAGGATCACTGAGTTGAGGTGTTTTTCGTTTGAGTCAGATCCAATCCACACACGCAGTGGTTGTATATACTCGGAAAGAGAAAACATAGGGTCAATCTTGAAAAGGCTTTACTGCCACTCACCTGCAGATAAATCGTACTGTACTTTTGTGACAATAGCATGCCATGATCAAAATCTCTATGCCTGTGCTATCAAGGCGACCTTTTTCTTGGAAGCTTTACAAATCTTCTCTGTTGTATATGCAATGTGTCATTTAGCTTGGATCAAATAGAGCAACACCTATGTCTGAATCTTTCCTTTTTGGCATGGCGTATGTTCTGAAGCTTTGTTCTACTGTAGTGTTGTGTTGTGTCTGTTGAAGTATATTGCCCAAACGACGAAGCTAGCAACCGAGTCTGTTTTTTTTGCATGACATCTGAATGATTCTATCGAATATGGGTTACCATTGAAATCTTCATAGAAGAGGATTGCCATTACCTGGAACTGAAGTGTGAGGCACAAACTGTGTATCTGCAGCGAACTTCAAGGAATTCAACGAAGGTAAGATACTTGGAGGAAAACAAACTGGACAGTTCAGCAAATTCAGTTTGATTTCCTCCAATTCTTACATTCGATGCCAGTATTCTGGATCCTATTTATATGTGCGACTGCGCAAGCACAATCATTCCCAAATGGACTATTCAAGGTGAGATATTAGAGGAAACTGAACCCTCTTATCTTCATCATCAGTAGTTCAGTTCCATCTAACTCTCACTTGAAATGGCACATGCATGTCCTTGGTTTCCTCCATAAGTAGCAGAAGCAGTAGTACTCGATCATCAAGCAACCTACAGAAGGTGAGATATTGGAGAAAAACAAGCTGAACATGCTGTAAACATCGATCAGTGATCAGTTTGTTTCCTCCAATTCTCACTCTCAGTGCCGAACAACAATATTGGAAACACTTGAAAACCAGGGAGTGAAGCTAGTGAATATTCAGAAGCTAGATGTAAAGTGCGAAGATGTTTGTTGATCCAGGTAGAGTATGATTTATAGCCGTGTTTGGGAGGATATAAAATCATCCAGAAGCACGCAAGCAGCCGCTATGGTCCGTCACTTTCTGTTACACCAGCTCTTCATGCACATGGTGATGGTCGTCCTGACACATGCACCTTTTGCTTTCAGTTTCGAGAACGAGTCTAAGTATCAAGCAATGCGCACGTGTTTGGACGCAGACATCTTTCCGAATGAGCCGATTCTTGTGATATTAGCTGAGAATTAAAAGTCGTTCAAAAAATACTGAGATTCAAACATGCCCTAATCAGCTTGAGCGGATATTACGGATTACACACCGTAATTAATTGTTCCACTGAGATGTTTTTTTGACCTGACACACACAGCACACAGCAACACTTTTTTATATGGTATCTCGAGTTTAATTCCTGTCTGTTATCTCGAGTGGACTTAATTAGACTGCTGACTCAGATCGGCCCTAGACCTTGCCTCGACGTGAACGCAAGAATTTCAGAATTCACAGGAATGTGCAACCGATCTTACTAGGGGACACTATGCTGTTGCGAGGTAGGATGGTAACGTGCTCAGATGTATGAGTATTTAAGTGTCTGACTCAGTTCGAACCTTTATTTCATCACTAATTTGGTGTGTCTAGATCCTATCCTCATCAGAAATTGTTCGAATCTCATCTAAAAATAGATTGGGACATACAAATCAACCGATAACAGTGCCAGTCGATCGCGCTTCGTGAAATTGGGAACACTAGCTAAAGTTCTTCAAATTCTTGGAGTTTCATCTGTTATATTTGTTGCAAAAACCTGTTGGGTCAGTTCACTCCGTTGCAGGTAATTTGTGAGCTCGCCATTATCTATCGTGTCGCAGGGGTGTGTCTTTCGAGGGTCGAATAGCGTGCAAACTTTGTTAGGCCAAATGAAGGTGTTTAGGTCCATTTAAGCACCCTAAAGTGCGAGGCACGGAGCTTTCCGAGAAATAAGAAGGAAAACATTTTATTACTATGATGATGATGATGATTCTCCATTAGACGCTTACATGAATCGTGCACAATTCCTCTCCTCCGCCATAATTTATTTTAGCGAATCTCAAAAAATCAGTAAACTTTCATTGACAAAAATAAACCAAAATACTCACTCTGCATAAAAGTTTACGTTGTTTTTATTTTTTACAGCCTCCGATATGCGTACTTTGACTATGTTATATAATCATGGTATATTATAAAAACTATAAGACATCGCGAAAGTTTCTACAATACAACATATCCAATGCCATCATTTTGATACAATCGAGCTATATATTTTGAATAAATTTTGCAAAACTCCAAGTCTTTTTGCACAAACTATTCATAATACTGTAGGTTAAGGCTAATCCGTATCACAAAACTCTAGGTTTAAGACTTTGACAACACGGCCCACCAATCGTGTGTGAATCCATAGGTTAACCGTAACGCCGCTGCCACCGAAGCAAACCAATGTCAACTACATTTTATAAGTTGCATTTACATTGATGCGGTTAAGAGAGATGATCGGATAGAGTTATGAGACAACATGTGATTGGGCAGAGTCTTCATCCCTTGTAGCTGTGATCAGCCAGCATCGGAGCTCTTGGCATCAATGCAATGCATGGTTAACCTAGGTATACACAGCTGATAGTTTTGACGGTGGCAGAGAAGGAGGACCCCGTAGAACGGGTCGAGCGACCATCCATCTAACCAGAAGTCGTGAGTACCTGAAGGGAAGAGATGATATTAATTAACCAGAAGGGTACAATCACGAGCTACCACAGGCTCAATGTCAGCCGAACAACTACCAAGCCAGCAAGCCGGCTGACCATTACGTTTACCAAGACAAGCAAGCTCATGACTCACCCTATTCTACTACTCGTCTAAATGCCATAGTCGCAAGCTACTCGAGCTTCTCCCGGGTGGTGTCAATATAAGCGGCATCATGATTTTACGTCATATTTTGGTATATGCTTTAGATTTTTCTTCACTAAAATTTAGACTAACCTCTGTCACGGGAGGGTGTGTAAGTCGTAAAAATCTGGAGTTAAGTGATAGAAATTAGCTTTAAAAATAAAGTTTTTATAAAACAGTGCTTAAATCTGAATTCTCTGATAGTCAATTCTA
Organism: Stipa capillata; assembly: GCA_019208055.1. Taxonomy (NCBI): domain Eukaryota; kingdom Viridiplantae; phylum Streptophyta; class Magnoliopsida; order Poales; family Poaceae; genus Stipa; species Stipa capillata. The sequence goes on along the minus strand of JAGXJF010003269.1, from coordinate 429,128 downwards.
TAAAATTTACTTATATATCTTTACACATAACACACATTGATGGTTCTTCGGAAAAGAAAAGTATCTTATAACGCCTACATCTGTTGACCGAGGGAGTAGCAGACCCAACTGAAGACAAAGTGAAATAGCAGTGCTCTCGAGAAAAAGAAAGTGTGAAACAGTAGAAGGAAAGGGAAATCGAGGAGAAATGGGTTGCTGTCCGTGCCGGGCTGTCGGAAGCGAAGTCGCAAGTGGCCGCTGCGCTAATGGACGCCAGCTAGCACACCGATCATTAGCCCGTCGTCACGTACTTTCCATCCATGATCCATCGCCTAATCAACCGCATCATAGTATTTATCATGCGTGCTTATGTTAACTAATCACCGCGGTTCCTTGCTCACGTCGCTGTCTCGATTCCATCTGCCTGCCTGCTCACCGATTAGTTAAAGCTAATGACTTTCCTTCTCAGGGTAGGAGCGATCGCATTGGGCAGCGCGGTACGCGATATAAATAGTCGCGGTCGTCGCCGTCGCGCGTCGTCGTCGTCGTCTTCCTCTTCTTGCTCTCTCTAGCTTACTACTAGCAGCAGCCTTCTTCTTTTCCTCTTCTTGCTCTCGCTCCGTCGATCGCGCTTACCTCGTCCTCCTCTGCACACCTTCGATTAATTCGGCCGCCGGCGACGATGAATTTCGTCGGGATCATGGATGACGGTTTGCGCTCGAGTTGGACTCCGGGGTGTTGCTCGTCCGTCTCGGAGGAGGAGCTGCCTGTAGCTTAGACAAGCTGCTATAGCGTTCTGCTGCTTCTTGGGTGGAAGCGAGGAACAGCCGAGAAGCCATTTAGAAGAACAGGTTACAGGTACAGTTTCGATTTTCTTCTGTTCCTCTGTTGTTCTTGTTCAATTTTGGACATCAAGTTAAAAGTGATACGTGTGTGCGTGTTGCTTAGTTTTTGTGGTGTTGATTTGAGCTTGGGAGTGTGAATCAATGGATGAGCTTGAGATTCTTGGGATCTGGGTTTTAAGTTTTCTTCTTGAAGAAAGGAAGCAGAGAAAGAAGGATCAAGAGAGGAAAAAAGGAAGAGGAGAGCACATGCTACAGGAAGAATCTGAGTCAGTAGCCAGCTAGGGCCCCAGCTAGTCACGTCACAATTCTTACAATTCTCCTCCTTTTCTCTCTCAATCTCTCTCGCATCTCCTCAATATCCCCTAACACAGAAACGATTTCGATCACATAAAATTTGTTATAAAGATTTTACAAAATAATATTCTGATAGTATTGCATAGAATTTAAGGTCTAAATTTGACCAACAATTAAACCAATATTATTGAATTATATAACATAGTAGTTGGTATCATTGGATTCATATTCAAACATATTTTCAAATGGTAATCACATTTGTATTATATAATTTAATATTATTGACTTAATTGTTGGTCAAATTTGAACCTAAAATTCTGTACATGGCTTACATTTGTGCACAGAGGGAGTAATTTAGTTTTAGATGTTTCCACGATAGTTTGTTTCTCAATGTCTCTTTTATCCTTTCCCTTCCATTTGTCCTTTGGGAGTTAAAAGGCCTTGGGCTTTGCTTTGCCTTCTTTCCCTCCCTAGCATTTCCCATCCTTCAATTCAAGAAAGTCTGGGAGAGATGAAAAGAAAAGGCACCCAATCTCCCAAATCTTGTCACCGAGATTAGGAGCTGGAATTTAGCAGTCTAGTTTACACAACCCTGATGATCGGTAACTAATTGCACAATTGATTTCTTTAATCTACCAATCTATACATATGTATAGAAACTCTACTAAACAAGGAGAATCCAAGAAAGCAAGTAGTGGCTGTTCTTGATCACAACCAGAATTCATGGATTTGGATCGGTTAGGACCCCAGAGAGGTGGTTCATGGCGACGTGATGTCAGTACCCTGGGACTTGGACTTGGAGTTGCAGGTGAAGTCGAGCGCCGTGCCGTTGGGCCAGAAGAAGAGGAGCTCGCAGGCGAGGCGCGTCCAGTAGTTGACGGGGACGAACCCGCCCACCTTCCACCGCGTCCTCGCCTGCCCGGCCACCGCGAACGGCACCACGCCGGCGCTCAGCGCGCCCCTCCATGGCCTCCCTCCCGGTGCCGTCGAGCGGCACACCGGAAGACCGCGCCACGTAGCCCAGCGGCAGCGCGCCCCTGGGCGGCACGCCGAACGGGTCGGCGCGCAGGATCGCGATCACCACGCGGTGGAAGCTCAGCCGCAGCTCCAGCTCCGAGAAGGATACGCCCGCGCGGGCGTTGCCGTTGTCGGCGACGACGCCCAGGGAGAGCTGCGCGCCGAGGACCCCCTGTTGGTCGTACACGAGGCTGTCCAGCCGCGCCGACTGCACGGCGAGGTACGGCGCTCTGGGCTGCAGCACCAGCACCACGAGCAGCACGGCGACCGCGGCCAGCAGCACCAGGATGGCCAGCACCGTGAACACCACCGCCATCGCCCACCGCAGCACGCCGGACCGGTCCGCCCTCCGGCTGTGCGGGTGCTGCCTACGGTGCTGCTGATCGTAGCTGTTGCGTTGGCCATTGCCGCTGCGTGTGGCGCTGGACATCGGGAGCTGCTGTTGCAAGGAAGAAGCAGCATCAGGGACGGCGAGCGGGCGAGGCGGTCTGTGTGCGGCGAACGCCACGGCCTTATGGTGCGCGGCGCGGCCGGCGACGTTGCCTTGCCCGGCGCAGGAGGAGTTCTCTCTTCTCGGTGGAGCACCGCGCCGGGGCAAAGGTTTGGTATCCCCCTCTGCGCACGCTCATGTGTAAGTATGATTCAGAAAAGCATCCTCCTGATGCTGGACAAAGCTTTGGTTATCGGCTAAAGGAAACCAAAGCAAGGGAGAGTTCTGATCCTGGGCTACCTCAGCAGCACTGTCATGGCCGCGCTTTCCGCGGCAATTAGTATTCTAATCGCGGCACGCCATTGATACCCTCTTGTGGTTTGTTGCTTTGGTTGTCCAAGCTTTTGCACAGCTTCAGCTCCAGCTACAGGGTTCAGTTAGCCCTGTGCCTCACTGTCACTTTCACTGATGATAAGCCTTTTCAGTGAGCTGGCATGCTAATGCAATTGCCATTGTCATTGCCATTGGAACTACTCAGTTCCATCATAGCAAAATGCAAAGCACCAGATGCCTTTTTTCTTTCTTCTCCTTTTGGTTGTTTAAGCTAAGGGTGCTGAGTGAGCCCCCTGCGAAAGGGTGAATATGCTGGATCAACATTCATCTATTTTCAGTTTTGTCAATGATCTCTAGGGTCACACACAAAAAGAAAAGAATGCAAATCTGTAGGCAACGGCGACCGTGCTATTGCCGAAAAAAAGTTAATCCTTATGCTCAAGTGGAGCTGAAGTGGCTAGATTGTGGGAAGTTAGAAGAAGGAAATGCAGATTTCTTTAAGGAAGAATTGGGTCTTTTGTTCAGTGACATAATTTTCAAGTGTTGAAGGAATATGTAACCAAAAAATGGCTGTGGTCATATGTGGTCAGTACAGCTGCCAGATTCATTAGTAGAGCTCTTCTGTGAATGGATCATGCTTTGCCTCCACCATCTCTTAGAATGCGTATGGCTGCTTTCTATCACAAAATCCAAAATTGCTCATGTTTTGGAGTATCTAATGTCATGTCTAATATTATAATTACCGAGATAAAATTTGAAATCATCTGCACATCTATTTCTAGTCTAACTGCATGAGCTGCAGATTTCATTTCCTGCATTTGTACCCTCCAATTAAATCTGACAGCATGGATATGATATGCCAAAATTTTCAGCACAAGCCATGGGAGGAGCTAGTTTCCAGTGACACACAGCATGGATCCCCAGACATTTGTGAGGCTGTCAGTTGGGCAGCTCGGCCTGAAACTCCCTGGACCAAACGCCAGAAAGGCGACGCCGGCGCGCGCCTGCCACTGCGAAATCCGGCTCCGAGGCTTCCCGGTCCAGACAGCTCCTGTGCCCCTGATCAGTTCTTCAGAGTTCAACCTTGATCCCCACACCAATGCCGCGGTGTTCTCCCTCGACGAGGCCGACATGAAGGCGCTGTCGACACCAGGGTGTTTCCGAGCGCCCCGGTGCTACCTTGAGATTGTCGTGTACATGTGCAGGCGTGGCGGGCGTTGCGGCGGCGTCATCGCCGGAATGAAGCGGCTGGTCGGCGCGGTCAGGGTGGACGTTGTCCGGCCGGAGTGGCGCGACGGGAAGCCTGTGCTGGTTTCACCATGGCTGGACGGGCATCGGCAGGGGGGAGCAGCTGCACCTGAGGGTGAAGCTGGAGGCTGACCCCAGGTACATCTTCCAGTTCGAGGACGAGATCGCGCTGAACCCGCAGGTGGTGCAGCTCCATGGCAGCGTCCGGCAGCCCATTTTCAGCTGCAAGTTTATCCGCGACAGGCGGTGAGTGCCGCGCCGCGCCACCGTCTTCTCTTTGATTGATTACACCTTGCATTGTGAGGTTGATGAGGTTGGTGATGTTCGATGTTGTTGGCAGGGCGTCTCGGACGGATCATTTGGGCGGGCAGTACTGGTCGAGCTCCGGCAGCGGCGGCGAGGAGGAGGAGAAGGAGACGGAGATGGCGCGGAGGAGGGAGAGGAAGGGCTGGAAAGTGGCGATCCACGACCTGTCCGGCTCGGCCGTGGCCGCGGCGTTCATGGCCACGCCGTTCGTGCCGGGCGACAGGCCGCGACACGGTGTCGCGGTCCAACCCGGGCGCGTGGCTCATCGTGCGCGCCGACACGACGGGCTCGTCGGAGAGCTGGCAGCCGTGGGGCCGCCTCGAGGCTTGGCGGGACGGCGCGCCGGCGGGCACGGGCAAGGGCAGCAAGGACGCGGTGTGCCTGCGGCTGCACCTCCTCCCGGAGCGGCAGGAGGCGTGCGTGCTCGTGTCGGAGACGCCCCTGAGCTGCGACAAGGGCGGGGAGTTCGCCATCGACATGGACAGGCAGGCAGCCGTCCCCGACGCCGCCACTGCGGAGGCGGCGCCGTACTGCGCGGCGAGCATGCGGGCGTCGTGCTCGGGGGGCGGGTTCGTGATGAGCTGCAGGGTGCAGGGGGAGGTAGCGGCGGGAAGGAGCAGGCCGCCGCTGGTGCACCTCGCCGCGCGGCACGTGACGTGCATGGAGGACGCCGCCATGTTCCTGGCGCTCGCGGCCGCCGTCGACCTCAGCGTCAAGGCGTGCCGGCCGTTCCAGAGCAAGACGGTGCCCAAGAAGAAGGCGGCGGGCTCGTCGTCGCCCCTCGATGATCCCCTCGAGCTCGACACGTAGCCTAGAGCTACCACAACACGGGACCGTTCCCTATCTCTGTAAATTCACTAGCTTGTTTCCAAGAAACTGGACAGATAACAGATTCAAAACTCTGCTCTTTGAATCTGACGAGGCAATGAACTCCGTTCTCCGCGCAGATTAACTCGACGGCGAACCAATCACGCGCCGTTGAGGTCGCCGGAGTTACTGACACGGGACGCCGGCGTGCTGTATGCCGCGCGGTCACTGGCCCCACTAGTCACGCAGCCATACGGTTGACTGCCTCTCGCCAGGCACCGCATTCGGCCCCACCAGCCAGCGACTTCCGTTGACCGCTTCTGACTGGGGGGCTCTGTACTCGGCCCCACCGGTCAGCGACCAGCCTTGCTCTGCGCAGCAACACAGCAGGCACCTTGAAATGATCAGCTTCGCGGTTCGCGCCCAAACGAAACCGTCGTAACAAACTCTTCTTCTTCTTCTTCCTCGCGACGCCAAGAAACCAAGAAGCCGAGGAGAAGCCACCCGCCTCCGCCTCCGCCTCCTCTCTCTCTCTCTCTCTCTCGCAGCAAGCGATGGAGGTGTTCGAGGGCGTGGAGTTCGTGCGGCTGCGCGGGCGTGGAGCACGGCGGCGCCGCCGCGAAACGCCCACGCGGCCGAGGACGGTCGTCCGTCCGCCTCGACCGCCGCCCAGTACCTCGGGGCCCCCGAGGACGACTGCGCGCGCGGCTGCCTCCGCTCCCCTTCCCCTGCCGCGCCGCCGGGCAGCGCGACTTCGACGATGCGGAGGTCCAGGCCATCATCTGGCGGCCGTCGCGACGGGGGGACGCCGGGGCGCCGCCGTCCTGCTGCACGACGCGTCCCGATGATACCTGCGCGCCAACCTAAGGTGCTGCCTGCCGTGCCGCGGCGGCGTCTCAGTATCAGCCTGCGGTGACCTCGGCAAGGCGATCCAGTGGGCGGTGGAGGCCGTCCCCCGGGCTACTTTCGGCAGGCGGAGCTCCCGATCGCACGTGATGTGAGCTCCTCATCCCGTTCCTTCTTCAATCTTCTGATTGGATTGGGTTCTGTCTGGAGCACGCAAATCTTGAGCTTGTTCGTATTGGATTTGGGTTTGAGCACGTGATCGAACACATCTATCGCTGTTAAAACATGTGGGTTTGGATTCTTTCTTCCTTGCAAGAACTTTAAAAATCTGTGAGTTTGAGTTCTTTCTGGCGCAATTCTTGGTACTGTTCTTGGCAGAAACTTGAACTTTGAACTATCGCTGAAAGTTTTCTTGTTACATTGCTCCTATGGTGATGTGCAGTCGCAGTTGGGTAAGCTCTTCGCCTTGGTGTGCCCGCCGCCGTCCCGCCTCTGCGCGCGGTGGTCCTTGGAGCGGGAGGCACGCGATCCTCCTGGGGACGAGGCTGGTGCATCTGCTGGGCCCTCCGCTGCTCTTCTCCCGCCTCACGCTCTGCGTCCGCGCCGCCCGCCACGGGCAGCCGAGCCCTCTGGCCATCGACCCTGCCCTCGCAGCCGGGAGCCATTGGACATCGTGGTTGCCAGGGCCGGCACAACAGGTCAGTGTTGACAATGCTGTATGCAACCATTCCATATTTCTGCTTATTTGTGTTTGTTTTGTAGTTCTGAATTCGATGTGACTGGCATGCACCAGTAGAAATTGTTGACAATGCTGTATGCAACCTTTCCTTTTCCTGTTTAATTGTGTTTGTTTTGAGTAGACCGCACTGTTTTGGGCTTGCTCTTGAAAATGCAGAGAAGGTAATAAAATGCAGCAGTCCTATGCTTGCATGGGAGTTGGGACATATCTGAAGAAGAACGTTGTAGATAGGAAGAAGTAACTGAATGCGATATTTCTCTAAACTTATTGAATAAACTGTATGCAAATTGCACAGTATTATTTGATTAGTACTGTTCTATGTTTATTGAAACATAGAGATTACTTTTTTGTTTGATTATTTGAGAGTACTATGCATTAACAAAGCAGTACCATGTTTGTTTGACAGTTTGGGGCTTATCTGAAGAATGTTGTAGATCAAGAAGTTATCTAGCTAAACATTTTTTCTGTAGTTGAATTTTCCTTTAACGCATCCATCAGTAGAAATATTGATAATGCTTATGCAAAATTTCCTTTTTCTGCTTATCTTTTGAGTAAAGTGCATTTTGAACTTGTTCTTGAGAATTCAGAAAAATAAAATTGTAATGCAGTACTGTGTTTGCTTGGGAATCAGGTCTTATCTGAAGATTTCTGTAGATAGTAGAAGTAACTGAGTGATACATTTCTCTGGTATCGAAGAATGTTTTGGATCACCTAAAATAGATGGTCCTGAAGCTAGTTCAGACCCTTGTCATACGCATATATAAGGGTTCACCTTTAAGTCTGAAATGTAGCATTTTCAGCATTACTGTCTATGCATTGTCTTTAGGTCTGTTACTTGAGTGTGAAATGTAACTTGTTGTAAATAACCTTCTTTTGTGTTGTTCATCAAACAGTGAACTTTAGGTTACTAGGTTGCTTGCCATTGTTTCTACTTTCAATGTTGTGTATGACTGAATCCTTATTTTGTCCGTGGCTACAGCGGATGATCAGTTGATATTCCCAGATGTGGATGCAGGGACGACAGGGACAGCACACGACGATGGAGCGGCACTCTGAGGATCAACCGCGTCGCAGTTCGCCTCTTCGAAAGCATCGTATTTCGTCCCAGATTTGCTAGCATGAGGATTGGAATTGGATGATGATCCCCTTTTGTCCTGAACTCTTGATAGGTTCAGAGAACTCCCACAGCAGTTCCAATGTTTCTGCCGGTCAGCTAGGATTAGCGCGCTCGTTCTACCGTTTTGTTGAAGTAGAGTTTTTCGATCGAGAAACCCAGTTTTATGCGTCTTCCGGCTATAGTGCATAATTGCTGAAAAGCCTGAAATTGCTAAGGTAGAATGGTTGTTTGAATGCAGTGACATTGATTGCTGGTTTTTTCTGACCAAAATATTGGTTACGGACTTACAGTTACAGTTCTAGGCTTCACGTGTGAGACATTGCAAATGTGGCTTAATTCCTGCAACACATGGTTCCTGCTGAACTAGGTAGGGTGTTGTAGTACTGCTCTGATGATATCACCTGAATTTCCTGATGCCATTTATAAGGAACACATATCTCTAGTTCCATGCTGCAGATACAAAGACAGAAGAAAACAGGGCTCACATTTCCATTGATTCTGCACATTTAGGTAGCTTGCTTGTGTTTTTTCTCCTTCAGTAAGCCTTGATTAAGACGTTTCAGTCTTGAGAGATCAAATGGATTTGTCAAGCAGAACATCGGAGTGGTAATGCTAGCCAGTCTTCAGAACATGTAGCCAATCTTTAAACGACCATGTAGTAGGACTAGGACTCCTGTCCGACCTGATCGTGCCCAACAAAATATTCTTTCAACGCCCACAACATGATGTGGCATTCCAACCTGAAATGACTGAAATCGTCAGGGCAGCCTTTTTATTTTCTCTTAAAAATGGTACGGTTTGTAGACTACAAAATGCCACATTTACCTATTACTATCTCGCTCCAGAAATAAACGTCATTCTAGAAAGCGTGTACATTACTCCTCTAATTTTAAGAACAAATATAAAAATCCTATTTACTTTGTCTAGGCGAAAATGTAGTCATGCTTTTTTCATAATATAACAATTTTATAACTTTTACTAGCATATTTTTAATTTTATAAATTTATACTACTATATTTGGCAGTTACCAATTTTGCAATTAACATGGAGTAGAAAGTATCGTAGTTACAGATCGGAGGCCGTACATATCTAAAATATAATCTATTTTTGAATGAGATGATATATTATTATAACAGATTAAGGCCCCTTCTAGACAGCTTCTAGGCTGGCTTATGGCCCCTAGAAACTATAAGCTGTCTAGAAGGCAAAACTTAGCTTGAGCTTAAATTTTAAGCACTCCTTATTCCTGTTGGTGGGAGGAAGCCTTAAAATGGGGCTTCCCGAGCTTCTCTTATCTCCCTTTGCCCTCTGTGACCATTTTATCCCTGCTACTTTGTATTATTTACCTGCATTCTACACTAAGTATATAAAAAAAAACTCTTCACTTTTTTCCCTATTCCATCCTCCTGCCTGCCCTCCGATTCCCCTCACCCGAGTCACCCTGCCGCCGTCCCCACGCTCCCATCCGCGCCGCCCCTTCTCCATCCCTCCGCGCGAGCGCCGCCCTCCTCCATCCCCCACGCTCCTATCCACGCCGCCACCCATCCCACCCCGCCTCTCCCCTCCCTCCGGCGACGTCCGCCCGTTGGCTGCCCCGCCGACTCCTGCCCGAGGCGGTGTGGCGAGCTCTGCCCGAGGTGCGACGCAGATCTGCCGTGGCCGCCGCTCGAGCCGTCGCCCCCGCACCCCGTCCGAGGCCGCCCAGATGCGCCATCGTCGTAGCCCGACCTCCCACCGACGAGGTCAGATCCGCCATCACACCGCACCCCGTTGCTGTCCCCGCCCTCTCACGCTTCCGGTGCCGCGCCGCCCTCGGCCCCTCCCACAGCCCCATCTGCTCACGCGCCCTTCCCACCGCCCCATCCGCTCGCCGCCCCTCCCTCCGCGACGAGCTCGGGTCCCGCCGCCGTAGTCGCCACTGCCTTGACCACGACGAGCTCGCCTCTGCCTCGACCACGACGCCGATGGCCAGCTCTCCGACGCCGGCGGCGACGTTGTCCCCTCCCCCACGACCGGCCTCTCAGTTGTATGGATCATGATGCAGAAGTATTTGCTAATGCAATATTGATTCATGTTTTGATGCTGCATTGGGTGTATAAACATCGAATTTTTGTTAGCCATCCATGCGTGTGGGGAATTATCGAGTTGTGATCTGAAGATCTATGAGATTGCTTTGTAAATGTGACCTTTGATTCTAGAATGTTTACAGAAAAGAGAGAAAGAAGGGAAAGGAAAAATACAAGTCTGAGATTATTGGTGTGTGTATGGAATAATTGGTCTATGTATTGGCTGTAACATTTGAGTGAAATTTAAATAGTGTCATTCATTGTAACTTTTAGGTTCACAAATTCAGTAAACATTGCATAAGTTGTGAATGAAAACAAACAAAAATAGTGTTATTATCATTCAAACAACAAATGAATAAGGCAAAGGGTATTACGGACTTTCTACAATCCACCTCTGTCTATAAGCTCAAATCTCAGAAGCCGTCTAGAAAGGGAAGGTGGGGCTTATCAGGCTTCCCCACACCGCAGCTTCCCCACACCATTAAGCTTAAGCCGGCTTATGCACAAGCCGAAGCCGTCTAGAAGGGGGCCTAAAGTGGGATTGTACATCTTTTCTAAGATGCTAGAATCTCACATTAATACAGGAACAATAGATAATTTTATACCATATATTTCGGTGGCTCCATATTACGATAATCACATATAGATAAATACGGTTGTAACTGCATACAAAATATGACCGCATTTCCAATCAAACAATTGCATAGTGAGAATAACTCTATTTCAACCATAAACATATCTAGCTGCCTTGTTCCTGAAATAAAAACGGAAAAGAGATCCATAGCTCTACGATTCAAGTCCCCATGGAATGCCTGAATGCGACATGAACCAATAAAAATTATGAAAATTAGTAGAACGTTTCATGTGAAATTCATGCAAAGTTACATGAAACTCATGCGAAGTTTGTGCGAAAACCTTTCGCTTTGGAGGTGTTCGTTGCTCAATTTTAATCAAGCTAAATGCGGGGAACTGGGATGACACACCCGAGGACTGGGGTCCACTGTGGCACAAGCAAAAAACTAGAGAGATCCAAAACGAACAAGAAAAAGAGAGCAGAAAGCCAGAAAGATCAAACGAGAGCAGAGCGCCGCGCGTACGGAAACGGCCGCTTTCTCGCCGGCGACCAAGCAACTCTCCCCTCTCTCCCGGGCCTCAGACCGTAGCAGCAGCAGCAGCAGCAGTCGAGCAACCCAAAGGTACCGCCTTTCGTCGTCCTCCCCAATTGATCGATCTCCTTTCCTTGCATTTCCGTTGGAATCTCAAGTCTCACCGGTCAAATTTCTAGGGTTCTTGCTCCCCATTTCAGCAATTGGAGCTGCTCGCTTGCAGTTTCTTGGCGAAGTCGTTAAAGCTCCGGATTTTTTGCTTCACGCCCAGCAGTTGGACTGGCGTCACAGTGCAAGAGTGAGAGAGAGAGAGATCTGGAGTTGGTTTCTTGGTTCTTGGAGTGGGGAGTGGCGGCGGCTGCTAGTTGGTTTCTTGGTTCTTGATTTGCTGGTGTGGTGGAGGAGAGGAGACAGAGGGAGGGGATTGGGGGCGGGGTAATGGAGGTCGGGGGGCAGGCGATGATGGAGCCCCAGGCGGTGGAGCTCGAGGACGACAGCATCAATTTCTGGGCCTCCCTCGGCGTGAGCACCCATGTCCACGGCGTCGACCAGATGCTGCTGCATAATGTCCAGATTGTCGACCACCAAGGGCAGCCGCTGCCGGCGGCGGCAGTGGCTCAGCCGCAGTCCGTCTGCAAGGAGCTCTTCCCGGTCGAAGCCGACCCCTGCCTGGAGCCTCGGGTGGGGATGGAATTTGAGTCGGGCGAGGCTGCCAAGACCTTCTACATTGCCTATGCCGGCCGTGTTGGGTTCTCCGTCCGTATTGCTCGGTCCCGCAAGTCCAAGTGCAGCGAGTCCATTATCATGTTAAGGTTTGTCTGTTCAAAGGAAGGTTTCAGCAAGGAGAAGCGTGGTTGCTGCGGGGAAGAAGACAAGGAAGAGGCCTGCCTCCATCCGGGAGGGCTGCAACGCCATGCTTGAGGTGCTCCGCAGAGGTGATAACAAGTGGGTTGCCACCAAGCTTGTCAAGGAGCATAACCATGAGGTTGGGATGCCCAGCACAGTGCACTATATTGCCACTGAGAATGACACTGTGGTTGTTCCCTTACACTGGCATGGAGTTTGAATCCCTTGAGTCCGCCAAGACATTCTACTACTCGTATGCTATCCGTGTGGGATTTGAAGCTCGCGTGCGCCAGTCCCGAAAGTCACAAGATGAGTCACTCAAGATGCTGAAGCTTGTGTGCTCAAGGCACCGGTACCATTCAGGGCGGGAGAACAATGGAGAGGATACCAAGAGAGTGCAAGCCTCGGGTGCCTCCAAGGATGGTTGTGATGCACTGTTTGAGATAATTCGGAGGACAGAGATGTCTGGATGGTCTCCAAACTCATCCTAGAGCATACTCATGAGCTGAACCCTGCACCACCAAGCAGAGTTCGCTGTATTCGCTCACAAGGTGAGGTACTTGTCATTGCAAAGAACTTCGCTGACACACGTAATCTCCTATTGAACGGCCAAGAATCTCAGCCTCCTAGAGAGATCCGGTATAATGATTTGGGGCCAGAGGATGCTCAAAGCCTACTTGAATATCTTGAAAAGGCACAGTTTGAGGATCCTGCATTTTTCTATGCCGTGCAGACTGACAAGAATGAGCACACGGTCAATATCTTCTGGGCTGACGCTAATGCTAGGATGGCTTATTGCCATTTTGGTGATGCTGTTAGGTTTGAGACAGCATACAGGAACAACAGGGAGCATATACCTATTGTCATATTTTCAGGTGTCAATCATCATGTACAGCCTGTTGTTTTTGGCTGCGCACTGCTTGTTGACGAATCTGAAGAATCATTGCATGGTTATTTGAAAAATGGCTTGAAGCAATGCATGTAAGGCCTCCTGTTTCCTTTGTAACAGAGCTAAACCAAGGGATGGCAGCTGCAGTTGCCAAGGTATTACCTGACACCCATCATATTTTCTGTGAGAAGCATATCTTAGGCACTATCAAGGAGGAGTTACATAGCATGCATCCAGAACTAGACCATTTCATAACTGATCTGAGAAAGTGCATTGATGGATGCAGAATAGAAGAATCATTTGAATCATGTGGGAATCAGTTCTCATAAAATATGGCTTCAGGAATAATGAACTTTTACAGTCTCTTTATGATATTCGCCAACAATGGGCCCCTGCATACATGAAGAAGGCATTTCATGCCACAAACCTGCTTCCACAAAGCTGTGAAATTCTTGAAAAGATTAATGGCAAGTACTTCTCGTCCAAGACCCAATTGCAGGTGGCTGTCCGGCAACTTGGACAAGCTATTTGTAATTCTTATGAGAAAGAAGCTCAGGCGGATTATCTGACACTGTTTCAAATGCCAGCACCGAGGACTGCTTCGCCAGTGGAAAAACAAGCGAGCATAGTATTCACTAGGACAGTGTTTGATATGTTTCAGGAGCAATTTGCTGAGTCCTTTGGATACCATGCAGATAGGCTCGAGGACGGGATGCTACACAAGTACCTTGTCACAGTAGATGATGGTGACGAGGAGACAAATACTGTCTCTTTCAGTCCAGATCAAAGTATAGTGTGTTGTAGTTGTTGCCTGTTTGAGAGCTGTGGAATCTTGTGCAGGCATGCTCTTCGAGTTTTCATCATCGAAGGAGTACGTTTCCTTCCAAAGGCCTGTGTGTTGAAACGCTGGACAAAGCATGCAAAAAGTACTGTGACCTTGGATAACTACATTGATCTAAGGGGATACAGTGAAGATCCTTCAACTGCAAGGTACAATGATCTTTGCTATGATGCAACCAAATGTGCAAAAGAGGGTTCGACATCCTCCGAGCTCTATAAAATTGCTAAAGAGGCACTGCAAAAGGCTCTTGATGCGGTAATGTCTTTAAGGAACATTAGACATCAGAATATGCAACACTGTACAACGTCATTAAAAAAGCCAGTCAAGAAATTTGGGAAGGTCAAGATTCCTCTGGTAAGAGCTTAAAGAGGTCAGCATCCAAAAATTCCCTCATGAAGAGCAATGACATTAGATGACCAGATATTGTGAATTAGAACATAATATGACTTTGCCCGTTCCGACCTTGTATAATCGTAGTATCATTCAATCTAATAGTTACCTCTTAGATTGTAGCTGGCTGCCGCCTTTTTTCTGTTAGTGCATCTAGCAAATGTAAGGGTGTTAACAAACCATTTGAACATTAACGTTCAAAAAGATTGTAGAAACAGATTCCCTTTTTTGGGAAAATTTATAAATGCCACTGTAAAAAAGACCATTTGTTATGTGGAACTGTAGCCATAATTTTCTATGTACCATTGCATGACCAATGCAACTGTTGAATAGTTGAGGCCCTTCAGTTCTGGCCCATGAGGCCCATCTAAAACCCTAGCTCAAGAATGGACACAGGGGAAGCTTCTATTCTCCCTCTCTCACTTTCTCACGCCGCCACAGCCAACAGCAGCAGGTTAGCCCCATCTCCACATGGTATCAGAGCACCGGGGGGGGGGTGGGATGGAGGCGTGGTGCTGACCGGCGGGGCGGCGCGCTGGGGTGCTGACCGGCGGCGGCTGGGCGGTGCGCTGGGAGGTGGCGCACGGCGCGGTGCGGGGCGGCGCGCAGAGGAGCAGGGCTCGCGCAGGAGGCGGAGCAGCAGGGTGGCCGGGGAGCTCCAGCAGGCCAAGGCGGAGCAGCAGGTGGCCGGGGAGCTCTGGTAGGTCAAGGCGGAGGCAGCAGGCGGCGCGTTGGGGGAGGCGCGGCGCAGGGAGGCGCGGCGAAGTGCAGCTGCGCGTGCTGCAGCAGCGGAAGGAGACAGCGGGAGGTGGCGCGGTGCAGCAGCTGAAGGGGAGGCCACGCACGTCGTCGAGCTCGGGAGGAGGAGGCGTACTCGACGGGTTGATCCAGAGGGCGTCGTGGTTGGTGGCCTCCGGCGAAAGAAGAGGCGGTGCTGGCATTGGCGGACGCTGGAGTGGAGGCGCGGGTCATGCGGGGCTGAGCAGGGGTGACGGGCAGTGAAGCCGGCAGAAGAAGGTGCTGCTGAGTTGCTGAAATAGGGACGGAGTTGGCCGCAGCCTTGGAGAAGCTTGCCCAGCTTCTCACCACCAAGAATGAGAAAAATACATCCTCTTCCGGTGCTATTGTTCCTCAGTCAGAGGCAGTCCAGAAATTGGAACTCATGCCTATCCTTGTCAAGCTGGAGGGGGTGAGCAACTACCTGAGCTGGTCCAGGCGAGTTTTGCTCATTCTGAAGATAAAAGGACTGACTAGACACGTTCTGGGGGAGGTTGTTGAACCAGCCGACACGAGGAGTGCAGATTGGCAGAAGTGGAGTGCCACCGATTCATTGATCTTTGCATGGATGCTGAACACTTTGGCTTCAGATATTGCAACATCAGTTGAGGCACTTCCCAGTGCTGCTGCGGTATGGGGACTTGTTGTCAAAGAGGTACTCAGGGAAGGGAAATGTGATGCTGATGGCTCAGATTGAGAGCAAGGTGCATGATGTCCGTCAGGGTGATAGGAGTGTGCTAGCATATGTTGCTGAGCTGCAACAACCGTGGGCAGACTTGGATCAATGTGATCCTCATCAGCTGACACACACTGAATCCTTGGCAATTGCAGAAGCATGGATTGGACGCAGACATGTGATGCAGTACCTGAAGGGCTTAAACCCATCTTTTGAGAGCAGGAGAGCCATGTTACTACACCAGCCTGTGCTCTGCTCTCTTGATGAGGCAATTACTGCAATGTCTCAGGAAGAGGTACGTCTGCAGTTCTCAAAGGGTGGTAGTAATGAATCAGCTTACAAGGTAGATGAGCAGAGAGTGTGGAGGGACACTAGATAATGTTTCAATTGTAGCAAACCAGGGCATCTCAAGCGCAATTGCACAGCTCCTAGAAGGGGGGGGAGGCAGAGGTACAGTGGTGGTAGCTACAGTGGAGGCAGGGGCCGTGGCAGTGAGCCTTCGTACCATGCACGCAGCAGTGGACCTCCTCATCGAGCTCACCTGGCTGCTGGGAGTGATGGCAGAGCAGGTACGAGTGCAGCAGCAAGTTCTGCTGAACAGGGGGTTGAAAACTTTGGGCATTTAGCCCATTTTGTCTACACTGATGAAGGTAATCTCGCAGCTATATCTGTTGCAACACAAAGCATAGATTCAGAATGGGTACTAGATTCAAGGGCTTCGAAGCATGTCGCATGAAATATGAGGGAGTTTAAATCATATACCCAATATGCTCTTACACATCAGGAAACTATTTGTACAGCTGATGGCACTGCACAGCCTATTAAAGGGATTGGGACAGTAAACTGTACATCCACAATTGAGCTGTCCTCTGTCTTACATGTTCTTGCATTTCTATGAATTTAGTCTCCCTGAGTGCTTTAATTGATCAGCAAGACTGCCGGATTATTCTTGACAAAGGTATGTGTTTGATTCAGGAGAGGCAGACTGGCAGGAGGATTGGGACGGGGACCAAGCGTAGGGGGCTGTGGTACATGGACTGTGGTGTACCTGTCTCGGTGGAGGATACTGTGCTTGTAGCCAGTTCTGGAGACAAGGAGGCCATGGCGATGATCCATCACTGTAGGATGGGACATGTGTCATTCGATAAGATGTATCGCGTATTTCCTGATGTAATGGACGGTGTAGACCGAAGTAAGCTGAAGTGTGATGCTTGTGAGTATGCCAAGCACACCAGAACCTCCTATGTGAGTAAGGGGCTCAAAAGTACAGCTCCATTTATGCTAGTGCACTCTGATGTATGGACATGTCCAGTTGTGTCAATAAGTGGTATGAAGTACTTTGTGACCTTTATCGATTGCTATTCCTGTATGACTTGGGTCTATCTCATGCGTCACAAAGATGAAGTGTTGCAATGTTTTAAGAAGTTCTCTGCTGTTGTGAAGAATCAGTTCAATGTCCAAATCAAGATTATTCGGTCTGATAATGGTATTGAGTATGTTAACAAAGTGTTTGGTGATTTTTTGTCTGAACAGGGAATTCTTCATCAAACTTCATGTCCGGACACACCCCCCCAGAATGGTGTAGCCAGGAAGAATCGGCATATATTGGAGGTTGCTCGATCTATGATGTTCACTATGAATGTGCCCAAATTTCTGTGGAGTGAGGCTGTGTTGACTGCCACCTATCTCATCAATCGTACGCCATCTAGAATCACAGGTATGAAATCTCCGTGTGAGTTGCTACTAGGTGAAAACAAATTTGTCGTGCCTCCAAAATTATTTGGCCGCACAGCTTTTGTTCGTGATCACAGGCCGTCAGTGAACAAGTTGGACCCTCGTGCTGTCAAATGTGTATTCATTGGATATCCCTCGGGTCAACAAGGGTACACGTGTTGGAGTCCTGTGGAACGCAGGACCTTTGTGAGCATGATGTTACATTTCGGGAGTCCGAACCGTATTATGGAGAGAAGACTGATCTGAGCCTGCTATTCAAGGATCTGGACCATCCCGCCGTTGGTCCAGATGGGGAGAATACCTGTGGTGGTAGTGATATTGGTACTGATGTACAAGGGCAGTAGCATCAATAGTCTCTGATGGGTGTTATTCCAGTGGTGGTGCAGAATACTGGCACAGTAAGAGAACAACACAGTACTACAGGAGCAGGAGAGCAACAGCAGGAAAGGTGGCGTGATCCTCCACGTGTTTATGGCAGAAGGCAGGAGGTTAATGAACAGCAGGATGAGGGACAGTAGAATCCAGTTCAGGGGGAGCAAGGGGAGCAACAGGAAGATGACTCTAATTCATCTGGAGAAAGTCAGGCTGAAGGTGGATCAGTTAGTTCAGAGGGAACTGTAGATCTGCCGATTGCACTTAGAAAAGGGACTAGAGCAGCTGCTAGTAGATCGCTACAGAGCTATGGGTTTGACACTCATGACATCAGCAATTATGTGTCCTATGAGGCTTTGTCACCTTCCTACCGTGCGTTTGTTGCTTCTCTTCAGCTAGTGTCTATCCCAACTGATTGGAGAGTAGCACGGCAAGACCCCAAATGGTGCGCCGCGATGAGAGAGGAACTTGAGGCACTGAGGAAAAATAGAATTTGGGAATTGACAGCACTTCCAGCCGGAAAGAAGGCAGTGGGTTGTAAATGGGTCTACACAGTTAAGTAGAATCCAGATGGGAAAATTGAGAGATACAAGGCGAGGCTTGTAGCTAGGGGATACAGTCAGATGTATGGCATTGACTATGATGAAACCTTTGCGCCTGTAGCGAAAATGAACACAGTGAGGATTCTGGTGTCCTGTGCCGCCAACTTTGGGTGGCCACTACATCAACTGGATGTCAAGAATGCATTCTTGCATAGGGACTTACAGGAGGAGGTGTATATGGAGGTCCCACCGGGACTCATTGAGTCAGTAGTCAAAGGCAAGGTATGCAAGCTGAAGAAGTCACTTTACGGCCTGAAACAGTCACCTAGAGCTTGGTTTGACAGATTCAGACGTACGGTGTGTGACATGGGTTATGGACAGTGCAATGGTGATCACACTATGTTCTATAGGCACTCTAAGCAGAAAATTACAGTCCTTGCAGTCTATGTAGATGATATAATAATAACTGGTGATGATGAGGTGGAGATAGCTAAACTGAAGAAGAAATTGGGTGAGGCATTTGAAGTTAAGGACCTTGGCCGACTCAAGTACTTCCTTGGTATAGAGGTGGCTAGATCCAAAAGGGGGATAGTTCCATCACAAAGGAAGTACACCTTAGATCTTCTAAGTGATATGTGTATGATGGGATGCAGGACAGCCTCAACTCCCATCGATCAGAATCATAAAGTTGAAACTCAGTGTGGTGAACCAGTAGACAAGGAGACATATCAGAGATTGGTTGGGAGGTTGTTGTATCTATGTCATACCAGGCCTGATATAGCTTATTCAGTAAGTGTTGTGAGCAGATACATGCATGATCCCAGAAGTGGACATATGGAGGCTGTTCACAGAATCTTGAGATACTTGAAGAGAACACCAGGAAAAGGACTCATGTTTAAGAGCAATGGGCACCTTGACATAGATGGTTATAGTGATGCAGACTGGGCAAACTGTCTAGATGACCGAAGATCGACATCAGGCTATTGTGTCTTTGTTGGTGGAAATTTAGTGTCACGGAGGAGCAAGAAGCAATCAGTAGTGTCCAGATCAACTGCAGAAGCTGAATATAGAGCTATGTCACAAGGGCTGAGCGAAATGTTGTAGGTGAGGAACCTGTTGAGTGAACTAAAGATTCAGAAGAATGAGTGCTTGAGTGTATGGTGCGATAACAAGTCAGCTATTAGCATTGCAAACAATCCGGTTCAGCATGGCAGAACTAAGCACATCGAAATTGATAGATTCTTCATCAAAGAAAAATTAGATGCCGGAATCATCAAGTTGGAACATGTGAGTTCAGGACAGCAACTTACAGATTGTCTTACTAAAGGGTTGGGAACCAAAGAGTACAATCTTGCATTTGACAAAATGGGAATGATTGATATTTAGCACCCATCTTGAGGGGGAGTGTTGAATAGTTGAGCCCCTTCAGTTCTGGCCCACGAGGCCCATCTAAAACCCTAGCTCAAGAATGGACACAGGGGAAGCTTCTCTTCTCCTTCTCTCACTTTCTCACGCCGCCACAGCCAATAGCAGCAGGTTAGCCCCATCTCCACAGCAACTTACCCTCATTCTAGTTGTGATTCATTTTTTATACTTGAAAATGCTGTTTCAAATAGTGGTTGCTGTGGCCTTAAGCGATGTTGCATGTAGAAGAGCCAGTTGTGCTGCAAAAGCTATACGCATATCAGTCTAATTTAGTAATTAGGCGGTTAAATGAATATGCGCTCAGGTTAGATATTTATATGTTTGAGTTCTGTGCTGTTCTTTGATTATTTGTATGAAATGCAATATGTCCTCATGGTCATTTATGTTGCACATTTTGGTATTTATATTTTTTGCATTGTTAAACCACTTAAAAGGTTGTATACCACATTATCGCTAAGTGAGATGGCAACTCGCTAGCAGCTATGTAGAACATTGCTTGAAAATAAGCAGGAGACATCAGTGTACAGAAACACCTGTGTGATTGCCTGTCTTTAACTCTAATGGCCAACATCGCAAAATGACGTTGCTAGCTGATCTCACTGCCTAATATACATTATTGATGACGCACCCTTGCCTCGTGCCAATTCTCTGCCCTAGTTTGATTCCACCTGACACATTCTGTGGCATGTGCTCCTCCCTCTGCATACCCCATCGTTGGGCCACTTATGGAGCATGCGTCCAAAGCTACTCTATGCATGCATGCTACAATTAGCTTGCTGTATCTCATGGCTTCACAAGTGGAGCAGCATCTTGCTTTATCTCCTGCTCTTGACACCTCTCACATGGTCGTTCTTCCTATTGCAAACACAGTGCTCCACGTGACTGACTTAGTTCCCTTTTCCTCAATTGCTAGTTTTGTAGTTACTGTACTAGCTCTGTTGACGAAGTCGCCCTCGGACAGTAAACTTTGGGCATCCCGGTTCCTGAGGTCAGGATGCTAAAGGGACGACCTGAAGGACTCCCGCGACTACTACTTCGGCCTTCGGTTTCTCGCAAAGATTAATGGTTGAAAATACCAGAAAAGAGACTAGGCGAGGCACCGAACTTATCAACGTGTGAATGAATTTTTTTTCCCCGCCCCAAAGTGGGGGACGCCCCGCCTTTTATAGACGGGAACGACCTCCAAGTGAATGTACATGTCTGCCCCTAGGTAGTTTTATGGTGATACTCTGACTCTTAATACACGCAGTGGGGCCGATTCATATTCTCCCCCTCCCTTGCACCTACTATGTGCGTCGGTATATGCTGGATGCTCCTCGCCGGTGCGAAACGCCGCTCGGCCCCATTCCTTTTTGACTCGGTCACTCTTCGCTTCGGCCTACTTCTCCAGGGCCCAGGGCTTGGAGATCCTTTGCTCATCGTCCTCTGGGCTTGGCTCACCTCGTCTTGATGCCTCGATCCTCTGCTCATCATCCTCTGGGCTTGGCTCACCTCGTCCTGATGCTTCGCCTCAATCTCATCCTGAGCGGCCATTCCCCTTGTCATCTTGCTCATCAATCACGGAAACGAACACTTAGCCAAAATCAGCAATATGTACTTAGGGGGTAGCTTGTCCGGACTACTCGGGACGACCTCCCCAACAAGCTCGTAGAGATGAACAAGTTAATAATTGGTGGTGCATTTCACAATTTCTGAATTTTTTCATTTAACACTCTAAATTGGACTCGTTAAAGCAAATTGAGGTGTGCTGCTGTTTTTGTATGCTACAATTTACAATGGGAACAAAAGCAACTAGTTGTATGATTATGAGCATATGACTATTCAAAATACCTTTTGTATTCTGGTCTTTAGATGTAGTTTTATTGTTTTATACACATGGAAATTAACAGTCATGTGGATAAGTGAAGTTTGAACTGATTCTGGTCCTGAAATGTTATTGTTATATTATTTGCTCTTGTAAATTATACATCTCTAACTTCATCAAGTGATGATATAAGAATGCCCTGATGCACAAGTGTTGTTGCAACTAATGAGTTGTTCACACTTTACACCATACTGCACAGAAAAACAGTGCTTTATGGAGATGATCATAGTTGTGAATTTCAGCTGGGCAGCATAATGCCCTTTGCTTGATCACACCATATGTTGATGTCTTTGTCCTGTGTTTTTCTTCTCTGCTTTTTTCTGTTTGCTGCAAAAAAAGGGTAATATAGTCCTTTAGTTTTGTCAAATACTCTGATCCAACTCCCCGCAAAAAAATAAAATAAAAATACTCTGACCCAACACTCCAACAGTGTTTTGCTTTTGTTTTGTCAGAGTTGCAAAATTCTTGAGTTCTTCGTCTTGTAGTCGCATAGCCTGCCCCTGGCTGATATAATATGATTTGCAACTTCCAACTGGCACATCATGTTTGCCTCATGTTTTTTGTTCGTGTTACATGAGTTAATGAAATTGCAACTATTTTTCTGTAACACGTGTACCGTTGCAACCCCAAATATCATAGCTTTCAGACTTCCAAAATTTTCATTTTGGTCTCATGGTTTTCTGTTTAGTTGTGTCTGACTGTCTTGAACTGTTGTTATATTACTTTGATTTATAGTAAATGAAACTTTCTCTGTTTCTCAATGGCTACTAAGGCATCCTTGCCTTGAAGCTTCAGGATATTTTAGTTTGGGATGACTGTGATTGTCTTTCAGTGACTAATGCATCATTTCTATTCTTCAGCTTTCGGACCCCTAATGATTTTTCCGCATGTCTTGGGTTTACATTCTTGCTCTATACTTTTCACTTCAAGTTATTACTTTTACTTCTTACTTGCTCTTAGACTTGTGTAGGTTACAGTTTTCACCAAATCACACTTAGGATTAACTACTTTAGTGGAGTTCAGGTCCTGGATAGAAGTTTCATTCGAAACTTTCAAAAACTGTTTTAGTGAAAAGGTTTTTAAATCCCCAATCCCCCTGTTGGACATCTCGGTCCTGATCAGGTGCACAAAAACACACTGCGGTAGGCTGGAAAAAGTCGCCGCATATAATACAGTTCGACAATATTAGGATGTAGCTGTGCTGGTTTCCCACCACTCTTGTTCTACAACTTGCAAGTGCTGTTGCACTGGTACATTTATTCCAGTTTCTCAGTTAATGGTTTGGTACTGTGAATAGGTAAAGCTGAACACAATGTGCTAACCATAGGCTGTTAGCGATGTGAAGAAAGGAGTGCGGTACCAGCTGTGTGTATCATCTCTGAACTGTGTTGTAGTAAGGGGGAACAATCGCTGTTCAGCAGGCTGATAGAACAGATAAGTTAATATTTTTATTGAGCTTTGATATGCTTCAGTTGAAGCTTGCCCTTTGTGTCAATCATTTTCTTGACTTCATAATATCCTACAGTACTAGGGAAAATGATTCGAGGCGTGGAATCATTGAAAGGAGCCCTGTTTTCCCCATCATAGAAGCAAGTGTAAGTAAAAGGTGCCACCTAGCATGACATGTCCTTATCCGCAGTTCATAGCAAATCTGATTCCGTGGCAGGAAGTTGTGGGTTGCTGCTGGGCCAGTTGAATTTTGCTGGAACAGCACGGCACATGCACATAATGCCAAAACCGTGTGCAGCGAACAACCAGAGCACATTGATACAAGGATCAGCATGCCAAGATTGGTCAATACAGAAAGCAACATATGCACGCAGGCATGGTGCAAGATCTAGCTCGAGAAGGATCCTTCAGCCATCGACGGTTGGTACACTGACTACTGTGACATCTTACCTGGGAACAGAAATAAGGTGCGCATTTGCATCAGGCTCTCGCCTCATCGTTTTCCCTGCATCCGACAGCTCTGATGGTGGGTTTTTCAGTTGCAGGTTGCAGAGTTAGGTGGTGCTGCAGCTGTCAGGATCTGAATGGTAGCATTGCAAAGCTTCCTGAGCTTTCCAGCTGCTGGTACGTCCAGGCCAGGGGGGCGTGTCCCAACAATGGGTGGTTGATTCTTCCATGTACATGTCTCCATCTGGTTGTTCATGCCCACCAGATCCGCCGGCCGGCTCATGGTCTCGTCGCTGCTGCGCACGGAGATGGAGATAGGATGTGTGCTGTGTGTTGTCGCTGCCATGGAGCTTGTGGCCGAACCGGATAGAGCACTAAGCAGACCTGCCATTGGCCACGCAGGAGCATGCTTGCTTGCCTGCCTTTACCTCCTCCAGTTCTCCTTGGTTTCTGCTCTGCTTTGCTTTGCTGAGTTCATATGCATAATGCATGATATATATGCATGGTTGCTGTAGCTTCCAACGTCAAACCTTCTCCACTGGTTAATTATGTATTCATCAATTATATTGTATTTTTGGCCTGTTGTATTGTTTACTCTTTCTTTGTGTAGACTCAATGTGGATCAGTTCATTTTTTCTCTCACTTTAAGAGAAGTGGGTCAGTTGATCTCAGTCCAGCCATGTTTATTGCCAATGCTCAAGTTAAAGTGTCCTATTATGGCTCAGTGCACAGCTTCCTGCATCTATGAGTAACTACTATAGGTCCACTTATACAAGGGGATATAAAAAAGGAGTAAAATGCACTCTTTGTCCCTGAACTTGTCTCTGCCTTCTCAAGTAGGTTGCCAAAGCATACTACTAGTTCGGTCGTAACACGTAACGCGCAAAAGCGAACTCGAACGCCACCCGAAATGATATATTCACTCTCTTTTGGAGGCTGAGATGATATCTTTACTCGGATCAATCATTCCGTAGTGCAAGAAAGGTGAGCATGCAGATGTGCATGATCACTCAAGCAAAGTTGCTGCGGATGAGAGATGCGCTTGGGAGTTTGATGCAACTGGCCTAGTTGCTATTGGCCCTGCCCCTTAAATCAAACCCCAGAACTAACTCCCCAACTCGCCGGCCTAAGCTGCAAACGATTCCGTCACCCATATAAGCATATATAATGCAGGCGCAACCAAGTGGCATTGCTTTCTTGTCAAGAAGAGATTTTATAATGCTCTAAGAAAGAGGAGATTTTGTAAGATATTACTACTTGATTTGCCAAATCAAGACTAGATGTCCACGCTAAAATCAGATGACGATTTCATCACATATCGCTAGTTCTGACTCCCAAGAGAAGCTTTAGAAAAAGGGGGAGAAAAAGAGGGGATGATTCTAAGGCGAATTAATTAGCAAGAGCATAAAGAGGGGATGATTCTAAGGCGAATTAATTAGCAAGAGCATGATGCATCTTGGATTGTCATGCTTAATTAATTAATCAATCACAAGTATGTCATCTCAAACATGCGTGCATGCTCATGTTTTATTATTTGTTAGTAGTTCATATGAATACATTTACATTCAACCGTGTGCTATGTGGAAACTCTCTTTTAACCCTGCTACCATGCATGACCCTTTTACTAAAACACATATATCCGTCGGATCATGATCCAACAGACATACTCTTCGGTCTCAGATCTTGATGCTGAATTTGATGTGGAAGTTGAAATTTCCGAACTTGAGTCGAAGGAAAATTCTTAGGTTGAAAGTATTGGAGATTTCGTTGTTGAAAGGTCAAGGCAAAAATCATTGAAGACTACAAACGATAACATTTTTTTGCTAGTATATGTAGGTCTGATAATATGGTTTACTTGTATGGATTTCCTATTTCTCAGTCGTCTGAGGAATCGTTATCTCCCAGTCGATCGAGTTGTATATTATTAAACTTACAGTTTGTGCAACTATCTAATTCACTGTTAGATAAAGAATTAACGTCCAAATCATCGACCTAGAAATAATAATTTATCAGTCGACTTAGAAATATACGCTCCGTATTTCTATACCGATTGGACGGTTCATATGATAGATTCATACTCTCAGTTATTAATTAGGATACATAATCCTCACCTGATAGATACACGCAGAGGGACCAATGAAAACATATTCTTCATAGATGTATACGCTCCTCTTGCATCAATCATAGGCAGCTCTTTTTAACGATTCCAAAATCCTCTCGATTCCGAGGAACCATAAAAATGCACGCACACGTGAATGGGCCTTTCATGTCCGATCTGGTGACATGCGTCGCGATCGATGGCACGTGCTGCGCACAAATTCCTGTTACATTACATCCTTGAGAAGAGAACTTTGCAAACTCCAGGCTGTAGAAAGTAGAAACAATAGTTCCTGAAACATGCACTAGGGACGCCAATCATGTAGTTTACAATATCTACCTCAGTGGCAGGGGCAGAAAGTAGAGGCTACAGGACCAAATAAGTTGTACTCCCTCTGTTCCATAATGTCAGACGTATTTTAATGGATTAAGAAATTTTTTAATCAATAATTACTTTATTAATATGTAGTTTATGTGACATAAAATTGATAACACTAGATTTATATTAAAAGTACTTACTTATGATTGTGACTTTACATCACATAAACTACATATTAATAGAGTAACTGATGGTTAAAAGCTTACCTTAACTAATCAAAATACGTCTTACATTATAAAACGGAGAAAGTATAAGACAATAGTATTGATAAGAAGAGTCAAAATATACTAATGCTATCAATTTTTCTTGAAAATAAATGCAGTTGGATTACGGAGGAGGGCGAGCCCTCCTCCCCACCGTCATTGATTTACCTATTTGTCTATTTTATTTCTTATTATATATTAAAATTACATGATAATTGTCGTACAAAAAATATCATCAAAGCCCGACAAACATATAAACATGGCAAGTAAATACACACACACGTTCCCCTGGAGAGTACATACATGTACATGCCTTTAGAAACAATTGTTGTCTACAACGCGGTCACACCTGAGCCGGATCAGGCCACATACCAATCACTACTGGATTCCATCACTTTGCCGTGTGCCATAGGCACACGGCGAAGGAGAAAACGCACTCGGCAAACCTTTTGCCGAGTGTTACACTTGGCAAACAATGCTCGGTGTACAGCCTGCCGGCAAAGGCATGTTTGCCGAGTGTTTTCCATTGGGCACTTGGCAAACAGTTTACCGATGGTCAAAGTGGACCCTCGGCACAAAAAAAGAGTAAACGGGTAAGACACCGTTAGACCCCTCAATACATTTTTTATCTCATATACCTCAATACATTTTTTATCTTATAAACCTCAATACATTTTTGACATGTAATATACTACATATAAGTTGTTCTGTAGGAGTTTCCATAATTTTTGAATTGATTTAATATTTTCTAAAGTTTAAATGCCTAGAAATGCACTTAATGGCTTAAATATAGCAAACGTACCCGGAAAAATGCCAAATTTTGATATGTCACATGTAATGGTGTATGTTGACTGTGAAAAAGGTTTTAAGGCCAACCGACGAAGCAGCGGTCGCTTCGTATGCAAACCTGACTCGTTCCCTCTCGAAACCTAGTTTCTTCCTCGGAGATGGTCCGGTTTGTAAGCAGTCTACGTGACAACTTTTGCGAAACATTTTCAAATTTTTACCACAATCTCTAGGGGTCATATCATGACACCATGCCAAGTTTCGTGATTTTCGGGCTTTGTTTGAATTTTTGAGAATTAAAATGCCAATAACCACCATATTGGTGCCCGAGTCTCGGCCACCTGGTGTCTAGGACTCCTCTTCTTTCCTTACATAAGGCCTAAAAATACACTAAAGACCACCAATAAGATTTTTCAACCCATTTCTGGTGATTATTTCATGTACCTGCAGTTCAAATTTAAATTGAATCCATTAAATGCCTAGAAATGCATTTAATGGCTTAAATATAGCAAACGGACCCCGGAAAATGCCAAATTTTGACATGATACATGTAATGGTGTATGTTGACTGTGGAAAAAATTTCAAGGCCAACCGACGAAGAAGCGGTCGCTTCGCATTCCAACCTGACACAAGAAGAAAGAAAGAAAAGATATATAAGTAATTGTTAAAAAAATATGAAATCTTAAAAAATAATTCAAACAACAAAACAATTTTATCACCGAAGTTTCATCTATTCTATTAATAATGGAACAAGTGTGCTTTAGTTTCTACAACAAAACAGTCTACTATATAAGTAACAATTTTATAATTAAAACTAAGCAAATATAAAAAAACATAGTTTGCCGAGTGTCGTAACTCGGACACTCGGTAAAAATGAACAGTGCCGAGTGCGCATTACAAGGCACTCAGCAAAGGAACCACGCCGTCGCCTCTCCGTCAACCGCGGGAAGGAAGGGCACGTGTCTCTCTGTTTGCTGAGTGTCACGCGTCGGGCACTCGGCAAACATGTTTGTTTGCCGAGTGTTGTCTTTTTACCAAGTGTTTTTCTTGGACACTCGGTTTATAGTTGTCTGTGTCGAGTGTTCGACGAAAAACACTCGGTAAAGTGTTGAGCGCACGGCAAACATCTCTGTTCCGGTAGTGAATATTGGAATATCTTCTGGCCGGTGTCTCTTGCCGGCGACAGCCTACGTGCCTGCACCTCTGATAATTCGGCCATCCTGTCTGGCTCTCGTTCTCGCCAGATACGAACCCATACCGGTCGGTGCAGGTTGCTCCCAAGGCACCCGCTTATGCGACGCCTTTCTCGACGCCGTCAACCGCGAGTCGAGAGAAAGTTGACTGTTCGGAAATTGTACGTGCTGGCGGGTGCAGCCAACTGCGTCTGAAGCGGTCACGCCTCATGTCAGTGGCGGAGCTTGGAACAAATTAAGCAGGGACCAAATATTTATTACTACATGAATTACGCAGTAGTTTTGATGCTCAATTAGTAAAGGAGTTTCACTAGTGCTATTTAATCAAAGGAGTTACAAAATTTTAAAGGGGACCAATGCCTAGTTTGGCCTCTATGATTCTATGAACGTCCGCCACTGCCTCATGTGATTGGTCCAGCCACGACCATAACTTATCTGGACTCGAAGACGGGGAATGAAACTCACTCTGGACTCGAAGAAGGGGAATGTCCACCCTGGGAAGCTCGGTCTGCCGTGCATGTTCGAGAAAAAAGGTGATCACCCCTAATCGATAGCTCAGCAGAAACAAAAGGAGTCATAGTTACAGGAGCTTGCCGGTGTGGATAACGTCTTCGTATTGGCGGTGGCGGACTTAGTGCCGAGGTAGAGATGTTGTCAGGTGTGGGCCTACCAATATGGCAAGCTAGGGCGTGCGCCATAGTTTACCCCGGTCGCGAATACCCCCTATCTCTTCTTCTTCCTCCTCTGCAGCCCCATGGCGCAATGCCGCCATGGCCAAATCGAGCGACGAGCAGGTGTTTCTGTATTCAGGAGGAAGAAGATGCAAACCTGAGCTTGGAGTTTATGAAGCGTTAAGTATGTTTAGTAGTTGAATAGTAGACCTGGGCTCAGTGGCTAATAACCAGACCAGACTGGTGTTGATCGAGTCACTTGACCGAGACGCACGCAGGCGCAGGGCAATGGGCGTCGGCAGTTCATTTGCGTCGGCTAGGGGTTGTATGACAAGGCCAAGATAATGCCTCAAAAGAGCGCGCCATGTCAGATAAGATCGGAATAGATGCAATTCACTCACCAACATACCTAGCTTATTGCGCTGAGTCCGCTACTAGATGTTGACGTAAAAGACAAATATACGAGTGTATAAAAAACGAAATTGAATAGAGATGGGGGGATAGAAAGGAGAGAGTTATTGCTACAAAAGGGCTATCTTAACCGATTAAAAATGGTCATCACAGTCGGTTTTTGAGTACCGGCTGTAAGCAAAGGGAGCTAAAAATATTTTGATATCTCAGCCGGTTGGCTCAGTTGGTTGATTACATTGAGCCTGCCCAAATACTGACTAATTTTTCTTTTAAAAAGGTGGTCACGACTTGCAGCTTTGGCCCTCCTCGCCGGTCGCCCAAGCCTCCAAGCTCTTGTACCCGATGCCGCGGATGGTGGGGAAGAGTGGCATCATGGTTGATGGATCCATTCCCGCCACGGACGCCATGGACATGGCCTCCAATCTCAACATCCTCGGATGCTTCTCATGCAACCAACGGGGACACAATGTAGAATCTCATCGTCTCCTTTAATACCTAGTAGGAAAACCAACTCTCGGTCAATAGAAGTAATGAACCAAAAAATTGGATAGGGAAAAAGAAACCTAACAACTGGTAAGCATAATCTTGTACTACTTATCTAATAACATACCACAATAAAATAGATCCTTCATGGTGGAAATATTATTGCAAGGACCTAAAAGGCAAGGCAATGCACAAGACTGCTAAAGGAAGGACATGAAGATGATATAGGACTTTAGAAATAGTGGAATGGCAGATCTCTGTGTATATATAGTTTGCAAAATGAGGAAAAAAGCAAGTCAAACTAATTTGCCTAAGACGTAAACAAGACGAAGCTGGCTCATAGCCATCCGTCGATCGGCCGAGCCCGGCGACGCAGGAGGTCAACCTCAGCCACCATCCTAGCTGCCACCCGCTGCGGTGGATCTCGCAGTTGTAGGCCGGCTCAGCGGTGGCGGATCTAGCTGGGGCTCGACCGTGAGAGGGAGGAGCTGCCAAGGGTTATGCAGGAGGAGGAGCAAGGGTGGACCCAGCGGCAATGGCGGAGGAGGAGCTCGTCTAGGAGGTCTTTGGCCTCGGCGGTGATGGCGTCCTTGAGGTCGAGTAGGAGCCGTGGACAGGGACGACGACGACGGATGTGGAGGAGAGATTGGGCAAATCTGGAGGGGAAGGAGAAGGGCAGTGGCGGTTGAGGAGGTGAGGGAGGATGGTGGCCGGGGAAGAGAAGGGCAGATCGAGAGAGGTGGTGACGGCTTAGAGAGAGAGAGAGAGAGAGAGAGAGAGAGAGAGAGATTGGGGTCATGTGCAGACAAGGGTCTGGATTTGGCCGGGGATAGCTAGGGTTTGATAAATGTCGTTTGTGCTAAAATTTCAGTCGGTTTACAAAATAAACCAACTGAAATAAATTACACTACCTCAGCGGTTTGTTTTTTGAACCAACTGTGGTACTCTTTCAGTCCTTAAAAAAAAGATTGAGATTGGCAATTATTTCAATCGGTTTATTCTGTGAACCGACTGAGATATTTACAATCGGTTGTAATTTCTCTAACACAGTTAGTTTTACCAAAATCACTTGAAATGAGTGGTCTAAAAAGGCTTTTTTTTATAGTAGTAAGTAGAGCAAAATGTATGAAAAAATAAAAAGAAATGAAGATGGTCCACCAGCCGAGGACATGCGGATGCATTCATCTGTTATGATTTGCAGTTTTCTTTCAAATATCAACCGAAACTGAAAGAATGCCCATAACCGTCCAAATAAATATATATAATGCAGAACTAACGTGTTTTAAAATATAGAGTTTTCCATTTGGGTAATTGTTCCTATGGTTTTCATCGCTGCAATCAAACCTAGCACAATATGTGGAAAAACAAGACTTGCTTACTATCTAGAGACATTTCATAAACCATAAAACCAATAGCTTTTACAAAACTGTTAAATATGTGTCAGATATATATACGAGTTGGTTATATGTTGGACTTAGAGAAATAATTGTGTTGTAATAGGATGCTATAAGGTGTATGTATAGGATACAGATAGAGTAGGAGTCTGATTCTTATACCTAAGCCTCTCATAAATAGAGACACCACACAATGTAATCATGGGTAAGCAAGAATGAAGTGATTTCAGTTAGCAGAAGACACGGTTAGACCGTGGATACCTAGAGATGTTAATGATCAGCATATTACAATAACATGTGAAATAGAGTGTCCTCTAAAAGACATTTAAAAATGTAGATATACTTGCTGAACCTATTAATAAATTCTCATGTCATCTTCTTGTGATTTATTTTTCGGTGGATTATCGTGTGCCTCTGATTGTTGCAAGTGGTGACATGTAAGAACAAAGCGGTCGATAGGAGGCGTGGTCAGACCACGGGTACCTAGATATGTCAATGGTTAGCATATTGCAATAGTATATGGAGTGGAGTGTCGTAGAAGAGCTTTCGAGATGTAGATATGTTTATTGAACCTTCTTACCAACTGTTTCTATGTTTTTCATTACTGCAATCAACAATTCGTGAAACAACAAGATTCGCTTATCATCAACACACATTTCACAAAGCATAAAACAAACGGATTTTACAAAACCACGTTGTTGTAGATAGCAGAATACTCCCTTCGTTTTAAAATAGAGGTTTTTTATTTTTTAATATTTTCTTAAAATATAAGTCCTTTTATACTTTGAATGCATTTTAGCTATGGACTTCCTAGTTTGCTCTGCATCAGTATCACTTTAGCAATAAATATTGCGTGCTCTAATATGGTGAGTAATTATATTTGGGAAGATAAAAGGTGAATAAAGAATAATTGAAGGGCAATATTACTATTTTACTATTATTCTTAATTTTGGTGCTCGAAGCTAAATGGAATTTTATTTTAAAACATATGGAGTACCAAATATGTATGACAGATTGACTTATCTTTTTCTTTTCTAAAATACGCATATATTAAAGATGTAGCGCGTGTGAGTGTGCAGACCACTATGCTAGTTGTGCAAAATTTGCATGTCTTTCTCTAGGATGTCAAGTGGGTGCTACTTGCCGTCTCAAAATAATGCTAGAGAGAGCGCTAGTAGTAGTTGCGTTGGGTGATATATAATAGCTTCTAATATAGGCGCGAACGAACGGGGATAGATGTGGTCACGCGGCGAACGCGCACTTCCATTAGCTCCCCATATTATGGGTATGCACAAATCATAATTGATCTATGAAGTAGGACAGAGGGCAAACGACTACTTTGTTAGATTGCTCAAATCTGAAGAAACCTTGAGAATGCTTAGTTAATTTGGGGGTGTTTGCCACGCATTGCATTATACAGATTTTGAGGTGCTAATAACAATAACAATAATAGTTACTCTTATAAAAAGATTAATTTGGTGATAATGGTCCATCCATCTTTGGGTCATTTTCGGTCTACGAACCGTGAGATTGAGGCAATTGTTTTGCAAAAAACATTCTCTCTAACATGAATTTCACGGATATACCAAATCAATACAATAATGTAAATAGTCATGTAGGTATGTCGCTTGTCTTTTTTCTATCTATGGCATCATATGGGACCTTGCTAGTAATAATAGTAGTACTAGTACTAATAAAATAATAATAATGATAATAATAATAGTAGTAGTACAATGCTCAATTACTTACTCCTATTTAGTACATACTACCTCCGTCCCTCTAAACAAGCCGTATGAGGCTTTTCTATTTGACCCGAAAAACATGCCGTTAGACGGCTGCATGAGGTGATTAGCCTCCTAAAATCTAGCTAACCATAATGACATCCATAAATGCAGCATGCGTGCGAAGAATTTTAAGCGCCTCCTGCCTCCGGCCTTTCCTCCTTCTCCCTCCAGCCTTTCCTCAACCGTCTGCACTGGACACACTGGTGCAATCAATCGGCATGCACGGCGAGCGGGTGTGCAGATCGCAACCAGCGTGGCGAGCAGGTGCGGCTGTAACGAAGCGTCCCTGTTAACTAGGAGTACGACGCTGATCCTGCGGTGATTACATTGCCTATTTCCAAAACGGTTGCTACTTGCCTTGGTATATGATCCAAGCTGTGAGACGGCTTGTTTAGAGGGACGGAGGGAGTATCACCTAATTACTTAAGCAAATGGATGTATTCTTTGTGATTGACTGCTTGTCTTTTTGGTTCTCGGCATATAAGAGATGAATTTGAACATAAAGTTTTGGAGATTTTCATTACATCACGTGTACTACATTCATGAATATTGTCAGAACTATTGGAATTTTCTCGCTCTCCCTTGGCCACAGAACACCTATATACTCGAACTGACATCAAAGCAAAAAAATGGCATTTATAGCCCCTTGACTGGAGTCAATTTCAAATCTAGCTTCTAAAAACTGCTAATACCAAATTTATCGCCGTGATGGACCTGACATGCGCCACGTGTGACCCATCACGCTGCCGGCCCGCGACGCCAAGCTGTCACGCCCGCAGGCCGAGATAGGCCCGTATCGCGTTCATGGGCCGCGACAGGCTGTGGCCCATGCACGCTCGGGCTATCGCGCCTGGTCTGCGTTATTAGTTTATTTAAAATAAATTTTCTATGGTGTCAACATAGTTGTTGTGGTGTAGTGGTAAGTATTCCCACTTCTCACTCATGTGACTTGGGTTTAAACCCCAAAATAAGCACTTTTCTTGTTCTTATTTTTTTGGTGGAGGAGTAGCAGTGCCGGCTGTCGCGGCCCAGCGGCACGATACGGGCCTGTCGCGGACCAGCAACACGATACAGGCCTATCGTGCCTGGCGTCGTGGGCCGACAGCGTGATGGGTCACACGTGGCGCCTATTGGGCCCGTCGCGGTGACAAATTTGGTATTAGCAGTTTTTAGAGGCTAGATTTGAAATTGACCCCGGTCAAGGGGCTATAAATGCCATTTTTCCCATCAAAGCTTCATCTTATCCATCCTATTTTTACTTTTAATTATAATGAAAAAATAATCCTTGCTATTCGTGCGCCAAAAAGGGTTGCTTCGTGATCAGGGAGGTTACTATCCACCAAACTAAGCTAGCCAAAATTAGAAACACAATAAAAACAAAAACAAAGCTAACATTTTCATCGATTTTCGTCATTTTTGTGTAGTACCTTCATACCAAAATAGATCCCCTCTCATATATATTACTGTCGTCTGTAATACACCTTTCACTCACTACTACAGAATCCTTCAACATAGGAGGTTGTGACAAGCATGTATCATCACCAACAATTTCTAGGGCAGACTTAAGAATCGTCTACGATTTCTATTTTCCATTAAAAACAATTTCAGAATAATACACACATAAACATATGTGATTACATTTAAGCATCAATAATACAAAATCATCCAGAGAATCATCCAGTGAACATCCATAATACAAAATCATCTAGTGAATCATCCAACAAACAAACTCAATTGATTACATAGAAGCATTTGAGCATGAACAAATAAACAACAATGAATCATCCTCAAATCCCACTTGCAAATCTAGTGAATCATCCAACAATGAATCATCCTATGCACGGTAATGAATCTCACGAGATTGACTTACGGATAGAGGTGGCACACAACTGCACCAATGAAGACAAGGCAATCGCCGTCGCGCTCGACCTTCCCGCCATGGTCGAGGCAGAAGACGAGGTGGCGGCCGAGGCATCCTCTGGGCATGGCGGCTACCTAGAGATCCGTAGAGGCGATGATGATGCTGGTCAGACTAGACCTCCCCGTTGTGGTAGACGCGGAAGATGAGGGCAACCGAGACGGTGGCCGAGGCATCCTGCAATCCGGGCATGGCGGCTCCCAGATCCGGTGGAGGCAGCTGCGCTACTGGTCGGATTCGACCTCTCCGCTGGTCGAGGCGGAAGAGGTGGCTGCAATGGCGTCCTTCGAGCAACATCCACATTCCTAGATCTGGTGGAGGCGATGTTAGAGGAGGTGTGAAGGAGGTGGAGCGAGGTGGTGGGGATCGCCAGCCAGCGAAGAGTAGATCCGGCAGAGGGGGAGAAGGGAGAAGCCACCGCCGCTCTGGGGAAGGGAGAAGAGAGTGAAGAAAGCGATGGAGAAGGATCGGGAGGAGCGCGAGTATAGCTAGGCTTGCGACCGGATGGGAGTTAATAAGGTGTAGTGGGCTGCCACCGTCTGCTGTTCCGGGTTGGGCTGGACGGACCGGATCATAGATGGTTTAAAAAAAACTGTTTGTGATACAATAGTTATCGCAAGCGGTTTTTTAAAACGTCTGTGATAATATTGTAGACATATTTTTTAAAAAAAACCATCTACGATAAGTACGTTATTACATGCGGTTTCTTTTTAAAAACCGTCTATAATATTGGGGTTTTGTAAAATCCACCTATGAAGTCTTATTACAAATTGTTTTTTAATGAACTGACTGTGATTAAAGGTCCTATATGACTTTTTTTAGTAGTGACTATGTTTATGAAATTTTAAAAAATGTAACGGTATGAAATTACTCTTGGTGGACACAAACAAATATGGTTCCTATATATACATTAAATCTAAATATTTTTGTATATAACAGTGATAAAAGTTTTAGAACATACGTATGTTCCGGAATATGTCATGGACTTATTGGCCCAGGGCATTGAGGCAAATCAATCAAATGGAACAGACAATCTAATTAACTACAGGAACCTTTTCTTTGCAAGGGCCTTAATTAATTATGCAACTGGGCTTGAATCTGGGGCATAACCACTTTAACTAGAGTTAAGCAGATCAAATATTTTTGGCAATCAAGATCATTTTTTATCATCACCAATTCAAGTGGGAACCTGGAGAAATCCACCTATGCCGACATCTAGATCCCTAGATAGCTTATTTTAGTTATAGATCCCCTGTTTGATTAATTAAGGGATTAATTTCAGTTAGGCATCCATTAAATTCAAACTCACTTTATCACTTTTCTTCAAGTACATATATCTTTCGGTTGTCCACAAAATATTTCTCCAATTAATGCAGCACATATGTGGAGCATAGATGCATCCATACTGGCCAAACTAGTGTACTACTCCCTCCGTCCCTCAAAACAAGCCGTATGAGGCTTTTCTATTTGACCCGAAAAACATGCCGTCTAATGGCTGCATGAGGTGATTAGCCTCCTAAAATCTAGCTAAACATAATGACATTCATAAATGCAGCATGCATGCGAAGAATTTTAAGCGCCTCCTGCCTCCGGCCTTTCCTCCTTCTCCCTCCAGCCTTTCCTCCACCGTTTGCACTGGACACGCTGGTGCAATCAATCGGCATACACGGCGAGCGGGCGCGCAGATCGCAACCAGCGTGACGAGCAGGTGCGGCTGCAATGAAGCGTCCCGTTAACTAGGAGTACGACGCTGATCCCGCGGTGATTACGTTGCCTATTTTCAAAACGGTTGCTACTTGCCTTGGTATATGATCCAAGCTATGAGACGGCTTGTTTAGAGGGACCGAGGGAGTAACTCTCTAGTATGGAGGGAATATTTACAGTATGTCATTTGATTTATTGTACTCACCACCTAATGAAGTTTCAGAACTAGATATAGTCCACTCCTGATATCTCTTCAATTATCTTAAAAAAGAAGAAGATATAGTCCACTTCAGTTTAAACCTGTTTGATTCATATGTGATTTGATTTATATTCAATTATTCTGTAGATAGCTGCAACTACTAATGGGTACGTGGAGGCAGAACCAGAAATAGAGGGGAGATTGATCTATAGACCTAGTGAAATGCGAGAAACAAGAAAACATGAGACTTAGCAATACCATATCATTTGAATTCAATCCCGAGCTTCCTGTCTAACCATGTAATTAACGAACTATACATCTTCACACAGTTTAAATGTTCATGATGAAAATCATTTCATATATATGTAAGATGTATTATGGACGACACAACTTGTATCTATTATGTGAATATAATTTTGGTTTTATATATATGTCACGATATGGGATTTTTTTTTGCACAATGCATATATGAACTTTATCGGTCTATATCAGTAAATCCCTCTAATTTCCATTTTGGTTGATACAACATCAGTCGAGTTGCTATCAATGGTTATATTGGGGTATAAATACTATATTGATCCAATTAACTAATGTAGCATTTATCCCACGAGTGGCATTTCAAACGACTTTTATAAGGAAAGTTAGATTGTTAGTGGAGCAAGTGGGAGCTATAATTTGTCCTAGGATATATACAACATCAGGTCCAGATTTCCTCCATTATAGCGTAGGTAACTAATAGACAGGATGCGACATAATGTAATTTTATCTGGTGCTTTCACCTTTGATATGCCTATAATGGCTTTGTCGTAGGTTAGAAAACGACCTACTCCAGGTGTACTAACACTAGTACATCACTTCCTATATTGGCTAAATTACATGCGCGATTAATCAACTTGAGCGTCTATCCGAGGGACCCAAACTAGCTCGGGTTCTAGAACCGGGTATGGGTAATTGTATGCCAGGTAGGGATGCAAATGGGCCGACCCACTAGTACATCCTAGCTAATTAACGGTTCACTTTCCACTTAATTCACTCGTTGCTTTCGACTGTTTGGCTGCTGTTCGAGACTTCAAATTGAGGGCAGCATGTGTTCTTACAGCATACAGCGCCGGTGCTACGCGAGAACTACTCCCTTTCCCTTTATCTAAAAATATAAAACACGTACATATCTCACGATTTATAATTAGATCTATAATGATTATGTAATACAGAAGTAATTGCGCACTTCGTCCTTCCGTATCCTCCTTAATGGGGTCCCGGGTAACCCCATCCAGCATGGGCGAGGACTTCGTCAGGGGGACCCGCTGTCGGCGGAATGGGGCCCAGGGTACCCCTAACCGCCGGCGGAGGCCAACCAAATGCCGCAAGGGGTGACGCGTGGCGCTCCGATCGCTGGGGCCTTGGGCCCCACCAGGATCGACGTACGGAGCTCGCGGCCAATCCCAAGGAATCAGGGGTCTCCTCCAGAGGCTGCATCCGCAAACCAGAAGGAGTCGTGGGCCTCCGGGAATCCACGGCCCATGCGCTGAGCGAGCGCTCGGGGTCCGTCCCCGAGCGCTCGGCGTCCCAGAAGGCAAAGGGCGCGCTCGGGGCCCCCTCCCGACCGCTTGGCATCTTGGCAGGTGTGGGGCCCAGGAGAAGCTCGGGATCCGCCCCCCGAGCACTCTCCCTCGGGCTCCCCCTTCAAAGGCGCCCCGAGCGGCCCCTCAGCGGGTGCTCCCCGAGCGCTCGGGGTTGCTCGGGGGCGCGTAGAAGACAGCTGGCGCCCCTCCTAGCAAAGGAGGTCGCTCGGAACCGAGTGCCCAGGGGATGACGTGTCCTCTGGTGGGACCCTCGTCCATGCACGTCGTCCAGCACCAAGCTTCTCCAGCAAGCCTCCGCCCTGGCAGAGGCATTTAATGCCTGTCATTCCGACGGGGAACCCAAAGCCCTGTGAGGGCATGATGACGATCAGGCCGGGTCCCACCGGTGCAGGCGATAAGCTCTGTTAGCTATCCCTCTCTCTCTCTCTGAGGGGTGGGCCCAGACTGACAGATTCTTTGACCGACCAAGCGCGCCGCCCCGCACGCCCTGTCGCTGTCAACCTTTTTTCCCCATGGGGGACGTCGCCGCGCAACCAATTGCGCGGCATGAGAGGCTGACCTATGGGGCCCGTGAGAGGATGTCTTACCAACCCAGTCAGAAGAAACCCCGCAAGTCTCCGTCTGCGGGGCCCGCCGAGGGCAAAGGTGTCAGAGCCCCTGTTAAAAAGACACACCGCGAGGCGACGTCCCGGCCGAAAGTATGCAGTCCGCATTAAATAGAGGTGTGGGCGCTTCCAGTTGCACCCACGTAATCTACAGCGCAAGTCCAGCTCATGTTTTCCTTTGCCGACCTATGTGGTATTCCCCCAAGTATATAAGGGGAGAGCCTGGTCCATGCAAAGGGTTGGCTCATTTTTTCCTGGTTCGATTTTCCTTAGGTTAGATCTCTCTAAGTTTACTCCTGATCAAGGAAGCACCGTTCTTCCTCCGGGCTAGAGCTAGAAGAAGAACAGTGCACACCTTTGTAACTCATCATACTTGCCGCATACGCCTATATACACAGAAACAGGCAGGACGTAGGGTATTACGCCTTCCGGGGCGGCCTGAATCTGGGTAAATCCTTGCGTCATTTCATCCTTAGCCACCGGGTTTACTCGCAAAACTCCGATCCCCACCGGGGTTCGTAAGGAACTCAATACTCCCCTGGGCCGAATTCCAAAGGGGGTCCCTCCGGACCACCGCTAGAGGCGTCTCTACGCCGACACCCGCTGTCGTCGCTTTTGTTCGTCTTGGCTATTGACCCCCTCCAGCAGATTTTGGATTTGGCGACGTCCAACGGTGATCTTCACAGATTGAGAGGCCGGGGTGCATGTCTACGTACCTCGCTATATGTTGATGACGCGGCGATTTTTCTGGCGCCCCTAAAGGAAGACATCGACACGCTTGCGATCATTCTTCAAAGCTTTGGTGACGTCACCGGTCTTGTAACCAATGTGCACAAAAGTCTTGTGGCCCCTATCAGATGTTCAAATTTTGACCTCGATGCCATTCTTCACGACTTCCCGGCGGTTCGCACTCAATTTCCACTTCGCTACCTTGGGCTTCCTCTCTCCATCCACCGCCTGCGTAGTGTGGACTTCCAACCCCTTGTTGACAAGATTGCGGGAAAGGTAATGGGCGGCCAAGAAAAATTTATTACGATGGCAGGAAGAAAAATGTTGATTAAGTCGGTCATTACCTCTCAGGCAATCCATCATCTCACGGCACTCGCGTTGCCCAAAGGAATCACAAAGTCCATTATTAAGTTGCAATGGGCTTTCTTACGGGGAGGAACTGACAAAGTGTCGGGAGGGAAGTGTAAAATCAAATGGGACATCGTGTGTCGGCCGACGGATATGGGTGGGCTGGGCATCCTCGACATGGATAAATTTGCGCGGGTTCTGCGTCTGCGCTGGCCGTGGCTCGCTTGGAAGAACCCGGATAGAGCTTGGGTTGGCTTGGGACAACCCTGTGATAGCGCTGATATGGACCTTTTCTATGACATGACCACGATCACTATTGGCAATGGTAAAACTGCAAATTTTTGGCACTCACCTTGGCTTGTGGGGCGCAGGCCGAAAGACATTGCTCCATCTATTTTTGCGATCTCCAAGTACAAGAACTTATCTATTCAGAGAGCGTTGGACCATGAGCACTGGATTGCAAACATCAACATTAATATGGACCTCACGGTGCAGCATCTCATTGAGTTTTTTGAGCTTTGGGCTAGCTTGCAGGATATTAATCTTAATGAGGATATTGAAGATGACATTGTCTGGAAACTTACCCCTTCTGGACAGTACTCGGCATCCTCAGCATACGCCGCTCAGCTTGACTCCGCGAATGTTTCCTTAATGAAGCCAGCTATTTAGAGTAACTGGGCGCCATCGAAGCACAAATTTTTTGCTTGGCTTATCATCCAGGACCGAGTGTGAACGGCCGACAAGCTTCAACGTAGAGGGTGGCCAAACTGTGGCTTATGCCAATTGTGCAAGACGGAGCCGGAGACGGCGGCACATATTCTTTTTAAGTGCAGATTCTCGAGGCGCATTTGGAACGAGATTAAGGGGTGGCTTGGGCTGCCGGATGTGCGCACCGAAGATTGGAACAACTTTAACTCGGTCAGAGAGTGGTGGTACAACTTGCTCAACGTCAATGGCAACACTAAGAAGGGGATCGCTTCTCTTGTCATGCTTGTATCGTGGGAAATATGGAACGAGAGAAATGCGAGGGTGTTTAGAAATGTTTCTTCCATGCGTAGGATCATCACGACCAACATAAAAACCGAGGCCGTGCTTTGGGGAGTGGCGGGCGCAAAACATTTGAGTTCTCTGATGCCGCGAGAGTAGGCTAGTTGATCTAGGCCGATCCCTCGGCTTGCTTGTAATCTTGTAAAACTCTTCTTAATTAATGAGATGAGATAAAGCTTTTGCTTCTGTTTTGAAAAATAATAATACAAAAGTAATATCATTAAAATGTATTTTCGAAAATAAATTTAATGATACCATTTCTGTGTTACATAACTAAAATATTATAAAACTAATTATAAATTTTAGAATATATGTATGTCTTATAT
This sequence comes from Stipa capillata, assembly GCA_019208055.1. Lineage (NCBI taxonomy): Eukaryota > Viridiplantae > Streptophyta > Magnoliopsida > Poales > Poaceae > Stipa > Stipa capillata. The sequence continues at coordinate 387,883 of JAGXJF010003269.1, read as the reverse complement.
TTTTGGATGGAGCGAGAACTGGATTTTGTTGCTGGACTATGGACGGCATCGCCGACCGATCTGGGCTGTCCTGGTAACAACTCACTAAACAGTACTGTACAAATCTAGGTTCTACCCGGTTTTGAACCCCCACGCCACAGACCCAACTCCAAAAAATCAACAGATGGCCCACAAGCAGCGGAACAGGCTAGACAGGAGGGCCATTTCCAGGGTACTACAGTGGAAAACCAGGTGGCACAACCGGACTGGAAGAGGCGTACTTTCTGCGCGCCATACTGTTTGGAAATATTATATCCGGTGAGCTGCCTTCGATGAACTAGTCTTCTGTCATGAGCCTCGCTAATCTAATTTAGACGCTCATAATATCGCTAAGTTCATACTGTCTTTAGCCCCTGATTAGCATAATACAGTCGCCTGACACTGTAATTGTACCTATGAACATTATGAATCAATAAAGTCGACCTTTCCCCTTAGAAAACTTAATTCACTGGTTTTTACATGTACTCGGGCTCCTTGCATTGGTGATCCAAGCAAATGAACTAGAATGGCTGAAGGGCTAATATAAGGCCTTTAATAGTTGGTAATCTATCTATTATATACTAAAAGCAGAAGCAGAATACAATAAAAAAATAAAAAAATGCTAAAAATTCTCAAAAAAAGCAAAACATCCGATCGTTAATTTGATGGACCTTTTTATTATTACTAGATCACAGCCGATAGATCTTCATAACTGCACCTAAACAGATCACAGCCGATAGATCTTCATAGCTACACCTAAACAGATCATAGCCGATAGATCTTCATAGCTGCACCTAAACAGATCACATCCGATATATCTTCATAACTGCACCTAAACAGATCACTGTCGATAGATCTTCATAACTGCACCTAAACAGATCACATCCGATAGATCATCATAACTGTACATAAATAGACGGCTCGATATAACGACTAGCAGGCCGGCTCATAAATGTACCTAAATAGACGGCTCAGTACAGGTTGACCAGCGATTTGAACTTTTATTTTTGTACTGATCTAATATCACGCGTACGGGTAAAAATTAAAGATAATTAAAAATGTTTAATATGTAATTAGCACTGATCTAATATCACAGATGCAGGTAAAAAATAAAGATAACCAAAACGTTTTCCACGCAATCAGTACTGATCTAATATCACGCGTACAAGTAAAACAATAAAGATAATTAAACAAATCACATCTGATAGATCATCATAAACTGTACCTAAATGGACGGCTCAGTACAATGCCTAACAGGCCGGCTCGCGAGTTGAACTTTTATTTCCCATACTGATATAATATCACACGTACAGGTAAAATACATAAAGATAATTAAAAACGTTTCCCGCGCGGGACACTGTGCTAGTACAGTATTAGAGGGGAGCCGGTTCAGAAAAACTCACCCAGTAATCACCGGTTTCTGGAAACTATAGACCCAACTGATAATATCGGAGTATATGAGCTCATTAAAATTCTGTGTATATAGACCTATAACGAAATTATCCAGGAAAACTCAACATATATTGTAGGTCCAAAGATGTATGTAGCCATTTTATCCTACCCCTTTTCTTCTACAAATTAAATGTTAGGGGCAGGTAGCTATCCGTTTCAATTTGCACGATTTTTCCTTTTTTGTAAAAGAACACTATAAATATATCTTCTAAAATCCGTATTTGAAAATTTTCCCACGTTCACGACGTCTGGAGACCATAGACCATAGGTACTACGAACTTACTTGAGACTTCTGTGAAGCCGGCCGAAGTTGTGAAAATCCATAACTTACAACTTTTGTCGGCCACAGTAGTAGCGTACAATTCCCTCCTGTACAAATAGATCACACTCCTTTCCTGCCCCTGTGAAAAGGGTGGTTAATGTTACGAGTTGGTGCATGCCTTGATGCTAACGCAAGTAATAAATTCTAAGCTATGTAGTATAGATGCTTAGGGCAGCAGTATCTGCATTTATTCAGCTCTACATATCATGGAGCTAGTATAGACTGAGGATTGATGTCCCTAGTCTCTGTATAATTCCTTGATCAGAAAATCAAATGGAGAAGCAAAATGAAGACTAAAAAGTATCTCGTAACGTTCGGCATCCCTATTCCACATAGTATCTCTCATATTTTTGAAACTTGGCTGCAGGGTGTGACTCCAACTTTGTATCCTCAAATTTTAATGGGTGTTGCTGCGTTATATTGGTCAATTTGACTATGCTGAAATGACATTGTTTTTCATAAAAAGAAACTAACAACTTCTTTGCAGACGTTGTTCTTGTGTACCAATTGGTTGCACTTGTGGTCTACACTGCAACGGCAGTTCTTGGAGCAGGAGCATATGGTTACTGGGGCCAAGAAGTTGTAGTTGGTTACCAGGGGATTTATGTCCCATATTAGGTGGCGTTTTAGCAATATGCTATGTAATGAGTGATTTCTCTTATTTTGTAGCGTGCCAATTTACATCTATCTATTTATCGAATTGTGTAATGACTTTGTTACATTGGGCTGTATACATCTTGAATGTAGGGGCCGGAGAAGCGTTTCTTTTCCATTATCTAAAAAAAGTTTAATCAATTAAGCTGGTACAAAATGACAGCACATACACCATGTTGTTCCATCATGACACTGGTTAAACTAAAATGTCTAGATTCAGCTTAGTTCCCAGATATGGCCTGATAATCTGATATTGTGTATGTGTGTTAGGCTCAACCCACTTGGCAACCTAGAAAAATGGAGATCCAAAATTAACCTTGTCAGAAATATCATTTTCAACTTTACCCATCAGTACGTAGTCCTTTTCCAACAGAGGCTAAAATCATTAGAAAATTGCTACGGTATTTTCAAATATATTTATGGTAATATAGCAATTAAGTGAGTGAAACCTTGTCAAAGATGTTATGTTTAATTTGTATACCTGGTGTAAATTACTGTAGCAAGATTGTGCTACCTTTATTCTAAAAGGGGTACTCTTGACTTGTTGTGATCTCGACGAATGTTTTATATTGCAGTGGATCATGATAATTTTATTTGATGAACTATATATATATATTTTATAGTTTAGTTATTTACTTTTGGTAATCGGTAGAAAAGAGTTTAAAGTTGCGTCATGACTAACACACACACAAAAAAGAATAGTATACTCTGAGAGTCGGTGAAATTTTAATCTTGATTTGTGCAAGAAAAACAATAACTTTTCCGAACAACTTATAAAGTAAATATACCTTTTTAGCAACTGTAAGAGCATCTCTAGCCCATCCCCTAAAAACCTTTAATCCCCTAAAAAAATTTCATTTAGAGAATTAACACCCACCTAGCCCATCCCCTATATCTTTAATCCCTCAAAAATATAGCTTTTCATCCCTCAAAACTTACCTCTTTTCCCCAAATTTGCTCTGAAAAGAGCAACTCTCCCTAAATTTCACTCTCCCTCACTCTCTCTCTCGCCCCCCGACCCAACTCGCGCCGCCGCCTCTCCCGTCGCCGCCGGCGACCCCCCGGCGCTCCCTTCGGTCCTTCCCGCGCGCGCAGCCCCGCCTCCCTCCCCCCCCACCGTCTCCTCCCTCGCCGGCGCCGGAATCCGCCGGAATCCTCTCTCCCGCCCGACCACGCCACCGCCGCCGCAACCCACGCCGCCGGCCGTCCGCCGCCCCGATGACCGGAGAAATGGAACACCCGACCCCTGCCGCACCTGCGGCCACCCTCTCCGGCGCCGGAATCCCACTGGCGGCGGCGAATTCAGCGCCGACCGCACTGAAGCGCCGCCGGTGAAGAAGAAGAAGGCCGCGGCGCGGCCTCCGCCTCCGCCTCGACCTCCCGCGGCCCCGACGGCCGCGCCGACATCTCCGGCGACCGCGCCGCCTCCCCCTCCTCCTCCGACGGCCACCCTCTCCGGCCACCCTCTCCGGCGCTCGACGAAATGCCCGAGAGGCATTGTTTTTTTTTCTTTTTGTTTTGCAATGATTCAATTGAATGATAATGATGTGGTGCATTTGTTTGGAATGTTTGTGCAAATTTTTGGAAGAAATAGCAAAAAAAAATTTAGGGGATTAAGTTTTAGGGGAAGGGCTAGATGCACTAAAAGTTTAGTGTCTTATATATTGGGGATTAAAGGATAGGGGGAAGTTTAGGGGATTATAGGATAGGGGAAGGGCTAGAGATGCTCTAACGCTCTGAGGGGAGAAGGCGCTTTTGCTCATGCTCCATCATATTTGGATATTGACATGTACGTCGGCACTCCAGTTGACAATACCAGACTCGATCGCTAAATTTAATCGATTTTTTGAGAGATTTGATCCGCTGACCTCTCATCTCTCCAAGAAAAATGTTGCTTCGTGAAAACTCAGATGTGGCATGGTTAGCCATGAACTAAACATGTTTACCGCAAAACAGAATATTTTCTTCACCGCAAGAAACATCTAAACATGCTCTTAATCGATGGTTTACGAGATTTGATCCCGTGAGCTCTCCTCCCTCCAAGAGAAAAAGTTGTGCTGTACGCGATCGGGCACGTGGCTGCTGTCGGCGCGTCGATTATTCGCGACGTACATGTACTACCAGCCCTCGCTAAATTTGCATTGCATGCATGCTCTGCAGAATATATAATCGGAATTGCTACATATATAAACGATCGATCTTCCCTTTATTCCCATGTTACCTCATCGTACGAAGAATATTAGTTACTACTGCACAGCTCGTGCACAGGACCAACCAAAATGGCTAATGCACTATATACCAAAACAAACAAAATAGCAAAGTAACTAATGCACCATCTAAATATAAACGACGGGTGAAATTCAAAGCACCTTCTTGAATTTTAGTCATAAAAATTCTTATATTAATCAGAAAAAATAAAAAAAATCCTATAGTAATCCGGAGAAAAAGAAGAGAAATTAAAGATCATTCACGTCTATCAGGTGGTCCATCTATGGCTATAGTGGTTCAGATTTAATTAGATTAGATTAAGAAAATTAACGTGTTTGATGTTATCATGTCTAGGTAGGGAGATTGAACTCACGCTTGGAAAGACATCTTGATTCATTTAGGAAGATGCACGTCCAAAACAAATTGTATGCATACCGGACTCCCGTTAGGAAATTACATACTCCTATAACTGCCGAATTTTTTTCGACAGTATCCTATGATACTGCCGATTGTTTTGGTAACCTTTCCATGATTTTCCGTATGGATAGTAATACAAAAGACAATAGGAATATAATTGTGCTTTACGTAAAGTGAGATTAAGACCTGGACTTCTATAGCATAAGAAACTGATTTTGTAGCATAAAAGCTTTTTTTATCTGAATTCTTATTGACTAGCTTAATGTGTAGGGAACTTTGATTAAGAGTGAAATAAATAAAGTTTCCATATGCCTCTATGCCGGACACGCAATATTGCTATTACTCAGAGCATCATATATAGACTATACTGAGAAAAGTCCCGAAGAACGAAGCCTCCAGGTAATGACATCTCTTTCCTGGTTCAGGTACTACGCCGGATAGCCGTGTGAGTATAGCTCAGTCCAAGCCTGCCACTTGAATCCGATGAGAGCATAGCGGAAGCTGATATTTATCCGGCTGGTGCTCATCACCTCTAATAATGTAGCATGTTCTTTTTTTAGGCAATATGATATAAGCCCGGGTATTGATCCCGTGGAGGGCTGGCACCAAATCAGGTATCCTTCTAGAAAAGGATTCGATCGCCGGGTATTCAAACACATATATGGTTACTTAGATTATGATATGGCCAAGCATCGTGTAAAAAATGAACTGAAAAGGTGACCTACAGCATTAGAGGAACAAAAAAGTTCAAATCTCAGAGTGAAAGATGGCATTTATCTGTTCTTTATTTCCCTTTCTGTTCTCCCCATGTGGATCGAAATTATATTTTAGAAGTTGTGGCATGACAATGGATTTTGTTCCAACGCTACCAAATTGTTTGGGAGAGAAAAGCACTGGACACATCCTCGTGAGATCATCTAGAATATGTGAGAGCACCCTAGGCCCCATGCATGCCTGTGCGCTGAGTCCATGCATCCCACTTAAGTTGGCATGATGATGCATGGCTCTTTGCGTATGTGCGTATGCACACGACATAATCAGCTAATTATTTTTAAGGACGGGGGAGGGGGGGGAGGATTTTCCTCTTGCTTTTGGATCCTTTTTAGCCTCCTCAGCATCCTGGAGGAAACTTTCTTGTGCAAGTTTTCGAACCTAGGTTGATGGCTTGCACTTTTGTAACCGAGCTATCAATACTGTAGGAATATATATCATAGATGGATGAGAAATATTATCAGAGACGGTTTTCTCACCCATTTGTGTGAAAGGGTATGTAATGATCAAGTTCATCGTAGACGGGCCATCATCACCTGCCTCTGATGTTAAATTCCAAAAAGAAAAAGAAAAGCACAACACCAAAATTAGTTGCTACCTCACCAGCCATTCCCGTCCGTCACGACCACCGCTGAGGGAGACGCCTCCCAACTCTTGCCATGCCAAACCTGCGACCGCCTCCCCGACGGTGGGCCACTCGGCGATGGTGGAGGGCCAACAGCACGCTGCAGATCAAACAGCCGCCGCAACTCAGGGGTGGCAGCGCCGGAGGCGTGGAGGAGGGAGGCTCGTCGGCAGGGAAGGATGGGGTCATCGACTGGAGCGGACCGAGAACTTAATGATGCAGATTGAGGGCGAGGTCGATGGCCGACGTGGATTGAGGAGGGCGGAGTCAAGCGGCCGACGCAGCTGCTACTTCATCGGCGAGGAAGGGAGACGACAGAGGAGTGGTGTTGGAGAGGAAGCTTGCCGGTAGGGAAAGACGAGGCATGAGAGGGTGGGGTTGCCGGCTGGCACAGCTCTGCTTCGTTGGTGAGGAAGGGAGGCAGTGGAGGAGTGGCGTGCGAGGAGAGAATCCCCAGGAAGGACGGCCAGGTCGTTGTCAGGGGAGGGCAAAGGTGTCGGCGTGAGGGGTGGCGCGGGAAGGAGGCGGCAGGGAGGCGCGGTTGGGACTTAGAGGGAGAGGGAGACGTGGTTTGGATTTAGAGGGAGGGAGGTGTGTTCAACAGATGTAGAAGAAAGGGATCGATCTAAGCTAGGGTTAACAGGAGCTAGATTATATATGAAATTTTGTTGGGTCTGTGTGGACCAGGCTTATCAGATATGAGTTAGAAAAAAAAACCGTCTGTGATTTCAACCCAAGGTCTGTGATTTCAGCCCAATATCACGGACGGTTCTTTTAGCACGAACCGTATATCACATACGTCTGTGATAAACTAAGTATAATAGACGGTTTGAAAATAAACACGTCTGTAATGTTAATTTTGATGAAAATTATGTGTGATACGCTGTCCTAATGAGCTTTCTGTAGTATATAGACACACTTCTCACTACTATAAACAAATCATGCATGCAACAGGCTAAAGATAATATGGAAAATAATTAATGAAGGGCTGGGGTGAGGGTGCACGTACTGGTTTGTCCAATAGAAACAAGTGCAGATCAGTAGACCACAGGCACAAGATCCAGTGGGCTCACCATGCCATCTATCTCTGCAACCTCATTATGAATGTAAATACCTTTCTTTTAAAATGGAAAAACGATGGGAAATGATCGTACTATATATACATGTTATATAAAAACAGATGATGTACACAAGATGGAAAGTACAGGAGAAGATAGGAGGTCAGAAAATAATTAATACTGCTGGTTATCTAACCAATTTTGAATAAAAAACTTTAAGATGCTTCTACACAATTTTGGACCGTTCATTTCTTGTTATCTAAGGGTCCAAATCAAATATGCTGACAATGTCACCCATGACTCTCATATAAGTAGTGGCTTTTATATTTGTATATAAAACAATGCATTTAGAATATACTAGTATATATGAAAGTATATTTATATTTATACGTCCTTCCATATTGTAGTACGTGATGCAAGAGAAGACGTGACCAGCAAATTTAATAACGTGGTGGTACAGGTGGATTTGGACGATGAAGAAAAATGATCTCGGAGCGTGTGATTATTTCGTATATGGCAACATTGCGCAACAACACAGGGTCACCACTCTGAGCTAACCTAGTAGTACAACCCCTAGCGAGTAGTGGGTTTTGTTTTTGCCACCGGAGAGGGACCTGAGCCCCCTCTCTCGCTTGCAACGTTTGTAGCTCATTTGTAGATATAGCTTTCTTCTTCTTAATTAAATGATAGTGCTCTCGCTGGTTCTTTGAAACAAAAAAGAGAAAAACTTGTAGTGTGTGATTGTTTTATATGTGACAATATTTGCTATATAGTTTGCTTGTAACGTGATAATACTTTTGATTGGATAAATTATTTTCAATCATAACTTAATTGAACAAAACAAAAGGTGTTACTGCATCATAACCACTGGAATATATTTGATCAGACAACTAAAAAGGCATTTTTTTAAGAAACTGGATAGAAGCACTATCAATTTATTAAGAGAAATTAAAATGCAGTAATTACGAAGATTTTAGGCATTTTTTTCTTTAAGAAACTGGACAGAAGCACTATCAATTTATTAAGAGAAATTAGAATGCAGTAATTACGAAGGATTGGTTAACGGCCCCGTTTATAAGGCCTCTCCCAATGCAGATGTGCTTAGATGAGGTGTTAAGTGCATGAAAGGGCTTAGCAACTAAACTCCCCAATGCATAGGTGCTTAGCTTTTGTAGCTAAGCTTTCTTCATTTAATTGTTTAGCAACTAAACTCTCCAATACATAGATGCCACATAGCCATTTTGCATAGGTCCGCGCGTTTAGCATCGGTTCTTCCTGGAGACACCAAAACTATCTCTCTCCTTCTTAATTACCCCGCCACATCATCTTCTTGCCTATGTGGCATGTCTTAGCACCAGTCCAAGTTGGAGCATTGTGAGGGGCCTAAGGAACGGGTCTTAGAGACCACGCACAAAAAGGGTGAATTGAAAAGGCATTAATGTCAATTGATATGGGATCTGGAGAGAGATTTTGAGGATGGCGGGGATTTGGAGAAAGAAATTTTCTTGCATAGGGTTGGAGAGCAACAGGCTGTAGCTAAACTTAATTTCGCGTGATAATTACTGAAACCCCCGGCAATCGACGGTCTAGATTGATTTATTGTTCTTATCTTCTACTCCCTGAATCTAAAAAGTAAGCAGTTTTGGACATTGATATGGTATTCAAAGTGACACTTTGATCATCAATTTATTCAAGAATATGTTGATTCAAATAAAGTTAATTATATATTATAAAAGTATACTTCATGATGAATTTGGTAATATCAATTTGTTGTTAATGATGTTGGTAATTCTTTATATATTCTTGGTAAAACTAAAAATGTTTAACTGTCTCAAATTCTAAAACTACACATTTTAAATTAGAGGGACTAAGTGGTAAGTTGGAGCGCCTTAAAGCTGCTCATCTTGAATTCGATGGAATTGAAGTATTTTCGTCTTTAGCCATGTGAATAACAACGAAACCTCATTTTGTTATGAGAAGTTTAGATGCACCAGCAGTTCGGGATTGTCACCTCCATGAAGAACTGAATACTGCTTGCTTTGAGATTTTTCCAGAATTCTTCCACAGGCAGATCTCCTGTAGGGAAAAATGAATGGACAAAAATTAATTCTATGCAACTTAGCAACCAATGTTCACAATGACCAACATCTGTTAGTACGGGGCTATAAGCTTGCGCAGGATATTTAGAGATCCTAAAATGCTTCTGCCTGGAACGTTGTAACAACCGTGGCTGCGCGCTTGTAATTCTTTTTTCAAAAAAGATTAGGAACTGATGATGCAAAATATATATTTCCCTTCTAGAGATCCAAATAAATTGGGCAAATAAGATTTTGGTTAGCAGCTTGAGAGAGCAGTTAAGCAAATAAATTGGTCTGAAGTCGTTCGCTGTACCGGACTGTTTCCTTTGTACTAGTTAATTTATAAGTTGTTCATGCTTAGTAGACCATTGCTTCTGTTGCAAAAGTATTCAAACACTTGTAGAAATGCAACAGTAGGAAAATTAACATTTCTTCATGAAATCACCATTGAAGCCATCAGGACTTGCCACTTGTCAGGATGTAATTCTGGAAAACAATTGCATTCCAAAATTGGAGGGGGTTCTTCAGAGAAATTAACGAACCAACTCTTGAAGATGGAAATGCATGACCTGATACTCTGAGGTGCCTAAGCTTTGTTTATAAACCTTTATAACTCCTATCTAATTTTTATTTTTCCATATGTGCATGGTTGGCTACCGAGTACTGACCAACTAGGCACTATCAATCAGTCCATCTGTTCTTCCTCTCTATATCTCGATTCCGCTTGCTCTCCATTATGTATTTGGGTGATCTATGTACAATTTTCATGTCTCCACATGTAGATGTAGGTTTTGACAAGCACAAATTTTTATATTTTTTTGCAAGTAACTTACAGGTCAACACATTAATTGTAGTCATGATCTTCTATGCAGCGTTTGGAAGGGAGGATGCTTGTTCTTTCGACGTGCTATCACTTAGAGACCGCTTTAAAGTAACTTGTCGCCACATATAAGCGAAGATTTAGCCATCGAATGGGTGCATCTTGAGAGATTTGCTTGATCTTTGTCATTTTCATTTTGTTATATTCACATTTGTTAACCAGATGGGCGGCATGGATATTTTATCTTGAATCTTTGGTTCTGCGCATACCTACATGAAGTTAGAAGAATTTTTTTTTGCAATAATATCAACTTGATCAGTCTCTTTCGTTATATATACAAAGGGCAGCCGACATTTCTGACAGGACTCGATCGACCATTCGTTATCTGTTTCTTTTTCTATTTCTCCTTTTTTTTAATTCGCTGCAAAAGCAAAGGGCACATGAATATATATATGTGTGCACGTAGAGTATAAATATATGCAGATAAAATACTGAGTTGATTCCCCCTGTTTCTCTGGCTGGCTGGCTGGCTGGCTGGGTATCATTCTTCTTCTTGTAATGTACTTGAGAATCCAATTGACTCATCTCCCCTGCACCGCTCACAAAAAATATCCTCTTTCCTTTCCCCTGTTTTCCAGGCTTTCTGTCTCATTGTTGACTGCTAGCTCCCGCCCTTGCACAAAAGGAGGGATGATCGGCTCTGTTGCGCACATATATACTTGATGAGTTGAATTCCTTCATTCCCTCCCTTCCACTAGATCAGCACACACGAGCACCTCTCAATCCAAAAGTGTTTTCCATATATAAGGATGCATGACTTTTATTGTTTGTGGTGTCCTATATAATATGTATAATGGAAAATATGCTCTAGACTCCCGTGGTCCATGCCACCTTAAGTACAACATCGGTTCATATTTTGAGATTCGTATATGTTTATCATCTTTATTCTAGCACATCCTCATTTTACACCTTAATAAATCTAATCTACCGTGCCACCGTGTCTGGAGCATGGTTCGACTATTACTTAATTGTTAATTTATTTTTAATGTCTAGCTAGCTAGCATCCATACAAATGAATTAGGATGAGCTAAACATGGATTGATTCGTCATAGAGAGTACAATACAACATAGTATAAAGACATAAAATATACACATATCAAAATACTAACTAAAGGTGGATGCAGAGGATTCAACGTCCACCGGGGTAGCGATCTACACTCTATGTATCGTAGATGTTCATCCTATATACTACTAATATATATGCACACATATATGCAGCTAGTGGTGGGTAGCATTGTACCTTCAAGCATGCATGCTTCTTGGCATCTTGTTATAGCTATACAACCACCACAAAAGGTGGCATGCATGAACAGTGAAAAAGAAAGATACCCTGCTGGAGGTCAAGCCCTAAGACTAAGAGCCATGCATTTTCCTTAGCTTGGTTCTACTACCACAAATTGGGCAGCAGGGGGTATCTAAAGGAAAACAACAAAACTTGGTTCCCGGCTGAGGCCTAGGGTCCTCACAAAAAGGAAGAAAGGAGAGTGAGAGAATGGTTCATGTATCAGTGAAATACTTCCTCTGTATGGATATGTAAGGAATATTTTAATTATCTAAGTTAAAATTTTGACTAATAATTAATTTAATAATATGTAAGTTATGTTACACAAATTGATCGATACTATTAAATTCGTATTCTAAAATACTTTCTTATGATACTGACTTTGTATCTATTAAATAATATTGTAGAAAAAACTTATCGTCAAAACTTAAACTTAGAAAATAAAAATACCGCGCATATATTCCCAAACACCTAGAGTAGATAGGGGAGAGAGAGGGTGGAGTAGGAGAAAAGAAGTGATATTTTTATTTTGATACGGGTCCTTGTTACTAGTACCAAAAATTGTGGCTTTTTTGCTAGGTAAGACTCCCTCGTATGTGTCACCTTTAAACCCAATTTATACATTTTACATGCTCTAAAGAAACGTCATAAACATTAGATTACATGTACATAAGTATCAACCCATGCATTCCAGCTATCTATCTATCTCTAGGCCTTTTCTGGTCCAACTCCTTTAAATTATTCCTACGAACCCAATGGAAAGTCGATATTCCCGTGGAATTATTGTCCCCTAGCTATGTTCTTTGAGGACATATACATCCAAAGAATTAGCTAAAGCTAGTCAATATATGCAAAGCGTAATGCATACACATGTTCTATTCCTACTAATTAGCATGTTCTTTCCAGATGCCTATGCCTGTCTTGGAAGAAAGGTATTAATCACTGTATACCAGGATATATCATTATCTAAAAACATACCAGGATATATGGATTGTGACAGGGAAAACCCGTCAGAAATAGAGGAAAACCCGTCAGGAGTTATTTTCCCGAGGGTACCCCGTTAGGCATTACCCGTCAGGAGTAGAGCAACAAAACAAATAACCTAATTGTCCGACAATGCTCTCGTTTTGCCTGTCAGAGAAATAAATCCCTGCCCTACTATTTTAAAAAAAAGGATAAGCTTTATTTTTTTCCGGCCTCCACATCGTTCCATATACACAGCAAAGATCGTGAACAAGGTTAAGAAAAAGTGCCACCTGGCACCAAAGACAATAAAAAGATTACATAACAGCCAGCAAATATAACGTAACTCAAGCACTACATAATCTATTAAGCGACCGTCACCTATGTTGAGACAAAAATTTTCTGGCAACTACCTCTAAATGCTAGGCAACCACAGCCATCATCTCCTTGTCCTCTGGCTGCAGCAGCAAAGACCATGATAGCAACCAATCGGTAACATGTATAGAATTGGAGAAATTTTTGTTGTTGAACACCACATCATTTCGACATAGCCAAATTGACCCAAAAAACCGCACTAACCCCCACAAGGATTTGGGTCTACAAGGCCCCCTGAGACCTATCAACCAATTTTCGAACAAATTGGTTACAGGGCGGTGGAAGGTTAAAAGCTAGGTAGACATATCGCTATGTGAAGCGAGCGACTTGGCAGTCAAAGAAGAGATGTTGAATATTTTCTTCCGTCTCACAAAAGCATCACTTCTTGCTACCGTGTTAATTTCGCTTAGCCAGGTTATACCATCCTACAATGAAGATACCACATAAAATTTTTAATCTTCAGGAAATCCCAGCCCTGCCATGAAAGATCCTGTTGCTGGTAGCTAGTGTCAAATCTTTTAGATGCAAGATGCAGGAGCGTGAGCGCAGGTATGTACGTGCGCTCACACACTAACCATCCATTAACACCGATTTATCAGCACCAACTAGCGCACGCGCATTGCATTGCATGGGATTATATATTCTCCAAAGCTAAAGAAAATTGCATGGTGTCTGACCAATTACTGTAGGTATCACATAGTCCATAAAAGGGATGCAATTATAACCAAACATGGATCGTCTTTGTGGGGATCGGTTTCGATACCCGATATCGATCCGTTGATTGATGATCATCAACTTGACATTTATTCCTCGGGCGCATGCATGGATGATCATGATCAAGAACACACAAGTGCTAGCTTAGCTAGCAGATGATCGACACTGAGACATCGCCATCAGGCCATGCTCATGCATTATGTATATACACCCATCATTGCGCACTCTTATTCGATCGCAAAATGCGTAGAAACGGTCCCCAATTTTGCAAGCTTGATATCTGAAAAGGACTCATGAGCAATTGCCCAGTGGACGGGTGGAGCACACTAGCTGAGCTAAGAAATTTCTTGGGCATATATCTGAAGGCAACAAATGTTAGTTGATGCTGGAATAACATCACATGATCTCATATGGGAGCTGACAGAGCAGTTGCACATATGGATCGGTGCAACAAATCAAGTACCCTCCATTGCCTCACTAGATTCTGAAGGTAGCAGTTTGGTTGGGTCTCTCTCCTACCCATATGATCAACAACAGCAACCAATAAATTAGCACAAAAATACATCATCCACTGAAAAGAATCCCCTCCATTTAAGGCTAGAATACACCTGCTAAATTACAAATTGTGCAATGCCAATGCTCATTTTACTGGCTCAATAGTCTATAATATCTAAGGCTCTCAGCGCAAGGTAATCAACTTCATTACATTACAGTTTAAGCTAGTCCTCATGCTTCATTTGTACTCCACGATCGAAAAAGAAAACTGTATAGATCCCTAAACAACTATACGGTGGACAATCCCTAAAGTACGCGCGGATCTCATGTTCAATTGCTTTATATGTGATCTGTGTTCAGTTTCCTTTTATTAAAGCAAGCACCGGGGCGCCGGAGACATGAAAATTGACGCTAGCTCTTTATTTATGTGCAGTCACTACTAAACTTTGAGGGCTTCACGTCATGATTGTGTGCAATGGATGGCAGCTGTTGGAGAAAAACTGAACAAGTACCACTATACTTTTTTTCATGTCATGCAAAGGTAACAAACACTAGTAGCTGCTGATTTGGTTGTACTATATAGTTCATGAGGTGGCTGGTTTCAGTCCTCAGATGCATCATTGCCTGCACATGCATGCTAATGCAAAAAGCCCAAACAGAACATTTGATCTACTAGAGATCTCAAGTTGGCAGCCTTTACAAACTGTAGGAGATATCAATCAGGCTATATGGCTAATGCAGGGGGCAAGCAATCAAGAAAAAAGAGAGAAAGAAAGAAATAAAGGCAAATAAAGAAAGAAAGGAAAATAAAGAAGAAAAGAAGCTAGTGGTGACAGAATAAATACAAATGACAAATTGACATCAGTGGCACAGATTCACCTCCCTGAACAAAATTGGTGACCTGTTACTAGCTAAAGGTGTGCATGTCTAGCTCTAGCTTTTCACATAAATTATTGTGAATTTGTGACACACATCTAAATAGCTGGAGCAAGAAGGAATCACAATGGCTGCATGTTCTCAGTGTTTCTAATTACCACATGAAGCAGCAGAGGCCGGGGCTTCTGTCACGACCCTGATTTTCGGAGCCGCGAGATATGCCCGCAATTGCCCAGGAGTTTCTCAATTGCGGACGTAGAGCAGTTACATCACCAACACAGCGATTGAACAAATAAACTTTATTACAGAACTGAAAAAATATGCTTAGTAGCGGTTAAGTTTACAGTAGATTGAGGCATCCGAGCCCAAAGTTTACATTACAACAAAAAATAGACCTACTCCACAGGCGCCTCGAGCGCGGATAAGACCCAAAATTCACAATCATCTCCATCGAAATATTCTTCGTCGAATGCGCCTTCATTGTTTTCTTGTACATCTGTAATGGTTGGTGCAGTAATGAGTACATGATGTACTTAGCAAGTCACGTTGGGAAAGTGTGCTACTTAGCTACATGTCATGGATTTTAAGGGAGGGGTATATGGCTTAACATTTGGTGGATGCATAATCTTAGTCTCCGCCTTAGTAATTAAAATCTCTTCATTAAAATATTTTAACTGCAAATCATTGTATTTTAGTAACCCTGCCGGGTCAACGTCAAGTTCAACTAAACATCATCAAGTTCTACTTGTGTCTTGTACCAAGAATCACCTCTAAACATAGCTTCACTAACCGAAAGCACGGCGTATTCGAATACCATTTGATTTAACTCTGCAGAGCGGCTCAGCTTTACCCACATGATACCCATACCTCTTGATGTCACTGCAGTCATACGCACGCCCATCGGTGTGTCGACAGAGGTGGGCTAACAAGGCTTTTTATCTGCTCTATCTTTTGAAGTTCCTACCTAGGAACACTACATCACTCGCCCTCCCGGGAGCTGACGGGCCAGTGTCGACTTCGCTTATTCGGGAGTCAGGTGAGTTCCAGTTATGATTTCCCAATAAATGGCCTATCACCTCATTCGCTTCTGCGGGCCTTCCAGAGAAGTGGAACGGCAAGCTAGTCTGTAGTTGTTCAGCAGGTAGAGCAGATTTATTAGGCCAGACTTGACAAGTCGAACATGTGGTTGAGCGGTTCTATATTCATTACTAAGCACAAGGGTCTTGTCCTCAACTGCCCCGAGTAAGGCAATCCACCCGATTATCCTTACTCTATGAGAGGGATATGGCTGCACAATCAATACATGAAGGGTCCCATCTTCTCTGTCCCCAATCGTCGGCAATTTCTCTTTAAGAAAACACATACTCCGAGTTTAAGCTAGGGTTACCAATGTCCCTGAATATTGTCTAGTCTAACCTCTAATGCTGGTGAAGGATACTGATATGACTTATTTTCATCCTAAGGTTATCAAGATGAATATGGCCTACAAAAATTAACTGGGCTGTGGGGTGGTAGGTAATAACTACACAATCATGTCATTTAAAGATAGCACATATGAAATTAACATGCGAAAAATAATAACTAGACTAGTAGTACAGTAAATAGCATGGCATGTGAGTTCAACATGAACGAGAAGTGTGACTTGCCTACTGCACCAGGGTCTGTTGGATCGAGGTCTTCGGGGAGTCCCTCGCCGTCGGGATCCTTGCCCAGCGTCGGATCGTCACTATCATTCCCTAGTTGCAAAAAGATCCAAGCACACACAAACATATATAAGTCTGGGCTCGACGAATGCGAGTTGAGAGCAAAATGTAAATTAATTTGAAAATAATATTAGAAATAAGAGGCGGGTGAGGTTGAAACCGGGGTATTGGAAAGATAAAAGAAGACATAGGATGTGGGTTAGGGTTTCGGAAGGAGATCAGAATATATGTGAGTTAAGAGGGTTTTACGGATTTTGTGTGCTAAAAAGTGAGATTTTTGGAGGAACAGGGTGGAAAATTGGAACCGTGTCGTCGAGACGATCGAAGCGGTATATAATAGTATTTTTGACCCGGCCCGCAAAATAATATAGGGCCCATACTGGGTATGGGTTGGGCTAGATATGGGCTGGGTTGAACCTGGGTTAGGGTTTTGGGCTCAATAGAAAAAGAAATAAAAGAAAATAAAATCCTAAATCTATTGGGCTCAATCTGACTTGGGTTGTGGGCTGCTACTGGGCTTCGGCCTGTGTCGGCGTAGAGACGCCTCTAGCGGTGGTCCGGAGGGACCCCCTTTGGAGTTCGGCCCAGGGGAGTAGTGAGTTTCTTACGAGCCTTGGTGTGGATTAGAGTTTAGCGAGTAAACTCGGTGGCTAAGGATGTAATGACGCAAGGATTTACCCAGGTTCAGGCCACCCCGGGAGGCGTAATACCCTACGTCCTGCTTGTTTTTGTATATATGTGTGTATATGGCAAGTATGACGAGTTACCAAGGTGCGCACTGTTCTTCTTCCTGCTATAGCCCAGAGGAAGAACGGTGCTTCTTCGGTACGGAGTAACCTTAGAGAGATCGAACTAGGAAAAAAGCCAACCCCTTGCATGGACCAGGCTCTCCCTTTATATACTTGGGGGAATACCACATAGGTCGGCAAAGGAAAATGAGTTGGACTGATACTGTGGGCGACGTGGGTGCAACTGGAAGCGCCCACACCTCTATTTAATGCGAACCGCATACTTTCGGCCGGGACGTCGCTTCACCGTATGTCGGAACAGGGGTTCTGACATCTTTACCTTCGGCGGGCCCCGTGGATGAAGACTTATTGGCCTCTTCTGACTGGGTCGGTAGAATACCCACTCGCGGGTCCCATGGGTCAGCCTCTCAAACCCGCGCAATGAGTTGCGCGGCGGTGTTCCCCATGGGGTAGAAAGGGTGACAGTGACAGGGCGTGCGGGGCGGC
This sequence comes from Stipa capillata, assembly GCA_019208055.1. NCBI lineage: Eukaryota > Viridiplantae > Streptophyta > Magnoliopsida > Poales > Poaceae > Stipa > Stipa capillata. The sequence goes on along the minus strand of JAGXJF010003269.1, from coordinate 369,757 downwards.
GCGCTTGGTTGGTCAAAGAATCCGTCAGCCCGGGCCCACCCTTCAGAGAGAGAGAGGGATAGCTGTCAAAGCTTATCACCTGCACCAGTGGGACCCGGTCTGACCGTCATCATGCCCTCATAGGGCTTAGGGTTCCTCGTCGAAATGATAGGCATTAAATGCCTCCGCCAGAGCGGAAGCTTACTGGAGAAGCTGGGTGCTGGCCGACGCAAATGGGCGAGGGTCCCGCCAGAGGACACGTCGTCCCCCGAGCACTCGGTCCCGAGCATCTTCCTTCGCTAGGAGAGGGCGCCAGTTGTCTTCCGGATGCCCCCGAGCAATCCCGAGCGCTCGGGGAGCACGCGCAGGGGGGGCCGCTCGGGACGCCTTGAAGGGGGGAGCCCGAGGGAGAGCGCTCGGGGGCGGAACCCGAGCGCTCCCCTGGGCCCCACATCTGACAAGATGCCGAGCGCTCGGGAAGGGACCCCGAGCGCGCCCTTTGCCCTCTGGGACGCCGAGCGCTCGGGGACGGACCCCGAGTGCTCGCTCAGCGCGTGGGCCGTGGACTCCCGGAGGCCCAAGACCCCTTCTGGTTTGCGGACGCGGCCTCTGGAGGAGACCCCTTATTCCTTAGGAATGGCCACGGGTTCCGCACGACGATCCGGGTGGGACCCAAGGCCCCAGCGACCGGAGCGCCACGTGTCACCATCTGCGGCATTTGGTTGGCCTCCGCCGGCGGTTAGGGGTACCCTGGGCCCCATTCCGCCGACAGCCTGCTATTAAAATAAAATAAAAATAAAATAAAAGAAACTTGGGCCGGCCTGTGGCGCTCGGAACCGGCCCAGAGGAGAGCTGGGCTGGCCTGCCATGGGGAAGGAAGTGGCGGCCTGTTGCTGTGCTCGGCACTGGCCCAGAAGGGAGCCAGGCCGGCCTGTTAGGGAAGAGAGGCCGAGGGCCTCGGTGGAGAAGAGGAGGGAAACAGAGGAGGCAGGAGAGACGGTGGCCGCCGGCGACGAGCCTCAAATTCGTCGCCGGTGAGGCTTGCCAGCGTCAATTGGCTGCTCGGGAGGCTCTACCGAGGATGGTGATCTCATTTTCGTGGAGAAAGGAGGTGGTTTCCATGGGGATTGGGGCTGGCATCAGAGAGGGGAGGCTCAGGAGTACCTCGCTGGAGACGGAGACGGTGGTGGCGGTTTTACCAGTATTCGGGGAGGAAGGGGAGGTGGCGGGGAAGCTCGGGAGGAAGCGGAGATGCTCGTGTGCGTGGGAAAGAGCTCGGAAGTGATCGGGTGAGAAGAGGGAGAGAAGGGGGAAGCTCGGCATCGTCGGCTTTTATAGGGGACGAGTAGGGGCGGTGCGGCCGGGAGTCCTACTCCTCTCCCGAGGAGATGGGTTCGAGGACGTTGGCCTCTGCGCCCGGCAGAGCTCTGGCTCGGTTAGCATGCTACTCAGGCGACGAGCGCGGGAGAGGTGGAGGTGGCAGGCGGAGCGGAGCTACGCGGGAGAGGTGGTGCAGACGAGATAAGCGGTAGGGCAGAGAGAGAAAGGAGGGAGTTGACGCGTGGAAAAGCAGCGCCGGGGTGAGGCAGAGCAGAGCGGTGAGGTGGGGTCCATCCGTTACCGGCGTTGACGGAGGCTGGCGCGACGGGCGGTAGCTACGGGCGGTGGCGACAGAACGGAGATAATGGGAGGAAGGAGATGAAGATGGTGGGCCAGGTGGGCCGAAGGAAGGGTAGCGGGTTGGGCTGAGGAGAGAAGATTCGGCCCAGAGGGATTTCGGGATTTTGAAATTTTGCAAAATTTAGGTACTGTCACAGCTTCTTTACTCACTCCCATCAGTTCATGACTAGCTACCGCATGATCAGTAATTTGATCTGCTTTGCATGGTAGCTAGCTTTGTGCTGTAAGTAAAGGTGCTGGCATGAGGCCTGCAATTGTGCAGCAAGTAGCCAAAGTTGCGGGCTTTAATGTTAATGTGACATCACTGGCCAAAGGCAAATCTTGTTCCAAGATCTCTCTTATTTCACAACTGATTCTCAACAGTACTATGCTTTCTAGCTAGCAAGTGTTTTTTGGCAGTGGTATTACATTAACCCATGAGTTATATAGATCAAGTTTCTGTTCCAAATGGGTTAATTTGGAGGTAGTTAATTAGGTGGCTACATTTTTATTATTTTTTGACAAAAAAGGCTACATTTTTATTTACGGTATATAATATGTATACCGATCTTGCATGGAGTTGAACCGTTGAAGAAATAGAAAATGATCAATGGGGACAAGGGAACAAAGAGAGGAAAAAGAAAGGAAAGGTGGTAGTGGTGCGCTAGATTAGATTGCACACAAGAATGGAGATTGTGTATGAAGAAGATGAAATGTTTAAAAACTTCTGAAGAAATAAATAAAATAATGGAAAAGCTTGGGAAAAAGATGGATCAGAGTGTGAGAACTTTGCAGTTGTATTGTTTTTCCAGAATTAGTTTTTGGTCAGAGCGCACCCAACAACCGGACATCGCAATCATCTCCATTCGAGTTCATATATATTCACATCATCTTTAATCAGTCTATTATTCATGACCATAACCTCTAACTATGGTTCCCTTCACGCACATATATCATAGCTCGGTGGCATATCTTGTCTCTCATTAATTCTGCTTGTGATTTAATGAATCATCGGTGCCCAAGTTAGCGTAATATATAGCTACTGAGGTTTTGTACGTACAATTTGACTTAATTGCTTTCTTTGGCTAACTCAAAAAATATAATCACCGGAGATGTTCAATAAATGTACCCCTAGATAAGAATTGATCTTTTTCTCTCCTTTTTCATTTGCGATCAAGAATAGATATGTATAGTGTTGATATATGGTATATGGGGGTACCGGTAAGGGTACTCGTACAACACGTGTTTATACGGTAGCGGGGCGATAACTCAGGTCAGCTTGATCTTGCGACGCCGATTTACCCAGGTTCAGGTCCCCGAGATGGGTAATAGCCCTACGTCCTGATATGATTGGATTGATATGCGGTATAGAGTACAGGAGATTACAAGAGGAACTCGACGAGTAGGAACCCGACGAGATTGGCTTACAAGGGGAACTCGACAGGTAGGGAACCGGGCGAGATTGACTTTGAGGCCAAAGGCTCTCGAAGGTGGCTAGTCGACTATGGCTATGTGATTGAGCGCAACTTGTCTTCCCTCCTCCCTCCCCTGGAGGGGTCTTGTGCTCCTTATAAAGGTGGAATAAGGTGATAGCCTTGTCTCGAGTCCTCGTAGTACACGAGTCGGACTCCTCCCTGGGGTTATGTCGAGAGTTGCTCTTCGACTCTGATCAGGACACACCGACTTGGAGCCCACGCCTCCTCCTAATCAGGCCTTCGGGCCACGGCTTCTCTTTGGAGGCCCATTGGAGAATTCACGGGCCTTATCACAAATATATGGTAGTAGTACTACCCATCATCAAGCCCCCCATCATTATGCGTGATGGAGCCGAGATTTGGACATAGTAAACCCAAGTTGAGGTGATGCTTCCTAGCTGTAGAACTTGGTGGGCTTAGCCCCTTATTGTAGTCTGAACCCGTCCGGCAAAATTCACGGATGGTGATGTCATGATCCCACTTTGTGCATGGTGAGCCTGTTTGAAAAGACCAAGATGTCGTCTAGAGGGGGGGGGTGAATAGGCAATTTAAAACTTCTAATCAATTCTAGCCAATTTAAATGCAGAATTAAACTATTGGCTATGAACAAGATTATCCCCCTCAAAAGCTAAGTTCAACTAGTGCACAAGCAACCTAATCAAGTGTGTATGATTTCAAACTTAGGTTGATTAGTATACAATACAATAGGGTAAGCAATTTATTCTGCACAAGATATACAAGTAGCAAGAATGAATTGCGAGTATGAAATGCGATATGTAAAGGAGATAAGGGACAAACGATGTATGACCCAGAGTTCGGATATCCACCGATACCCTACGTCTCCGTTTGAGGACCCGATCACACTTGATCAAAGGTGGGCTCTCTCTCAAGCCACTTTCTCTCGAGGACTCTCCGAAGTCTCCCCGATCACTACGGCTAGCTCCTTCCTCCACTCCTGGAGATGGCGAGCTCTAAAGCCACTTCACAATCTCTCGGGCCTCTTCACAATCTTCACAAAGAGATCACCGAGCTCACAACCACCAAGCCATCTAGGAGGTGGTGGCCTTCAAGAGTAATGAACTCCTGGACACGCGCTCGAACACAATCGACACCGAATGCTCAAACTCACGCAACTAATGCGCTAAGTGTGGGCTACCAAAGCACCACACACCTCTCACACCTCTCTCTTTTCTCACTAAGTCACAAAGACTTTGAATCTCACAAGATATGTTTGGGAGAGGAGAGGAGAGCACTTAAAGGTGGAACACCAAATTCTAACACCTCACAAGCCACTGCACAAAGCAAAGTGAGCAGCCCCTCCCCACAAGGAGGGCAAGGGGTATAAATACCCCTCTCCCAAAAACTAACCGTTGGGAGCTCGGCACCACATTTGGACATTCCGGGGTAACACCCCCGGACACTTCGGATACACAAATCCAATGGCTACAAACTAGCCGTTAGGATCTCGGCAGTACATCCGGACATTCCGGGTAACCCCCGGACACTCCAGATACACAAATTTAACACATCCGGACATTTTGGGGTAACACCCCGGAATGTCTGGACACACAAATTCCAGCGGCTACAAATTAGCCGTTGGACCCCTGGCACACAGGGAAAAACACGTCCGGACAATCCGGGACAACCCGGACACTCCAGGAATATCCGGATACTCCGGGTACTTGGTCGAGAGCACCCCAAAACGGCTCAAGACCACCTGGATACTCCGGGACAACCCGGACACTCCAGGTAACAGACCCAAGGCAGCTCAGAACAGAGCCAGGCCAGTCAGACCACCTCTACTCAGACAGAAACCTAGAACACTAAGATCTAGACTTCTCGACAAAACATGACCCGCACACATCCTAGGTTTGAGCATCCGATAACCGATATGATTACTCTACACGTCCGGTAGCCCCTCTTGATAGTACGGCTATCGAACCTATAACCCGGTCTCCCACCAAACTCCGTGAGACCGGCAAAACTATAAACCCTACTCTATGGCATACCTTTGCCTTGAGCAATCCTTGCCGGACTTGATGAACACATCATCCAAGTCCCGTCGCTTCTTATTGCTCTTCTAGGCTTGTCATCAACTCCACTTGAGCTTGATGACGATCTTCATCCTCGCTCCCCACCTCAATCATCTCTCAATCTTTGGAAGCTTGATGAAGTCCAAATGATAGCTCTACATGCACCAAGCATAGGAGGCTTTCTCTTCACATTATCTTCATCAGTTCACCAGTAAGGCTTGAACCGCAAGCATCAAGTTCATGAGTCTTCACCGTGCTCAACTTGATCTTGCTCTTCTATTTGGCACATTTGAATATCTCGATTCAACTCTTGCCACCATATGAACCTAACCCCGACTCACTCTCAAACACATAGCATGTGGGTTAGTCCATAAACATAAATTGACAATCTCATACCTTAGTCACTTGGTCCATTGATTGCAAGTGACAAAGTCTTCTTTGCTTGATTGTCAACTTTCTTCAATCCAACTCATGGATTTAATCTTCGACCTTTTAGCTCAACATATGAGCCCATGGTTCCTAACCCCAACACACTCTATCACAATGCAAATGGGTTGGTCCATAAGACATTATTGACGACTATATACCTTAGTCATTTGAACCACTCAAATGACTTAGCCTTCATGCTTATCGTCAATCTTCTCGAGTCCAACTCATGGACTTCCTCTTGTTCTTCGCTTAGCTCAACTCATGAGCTTTGCACACCTCGATCATCTTTGAGTTCACTCCTTGAACTACAATCTTGATCATCCGAGGTCTTCTTCTCTCTAGCTTCTTCTTGATCACCTGAGTAGCACCTAGAACTCATTGATCTCAATACATCTCTTTTGATCTCATGGTATTCCTCAATGAATCCATACTCTATCAACCATTACATCACCTACGGAACAACCTTTAAACAATTCTCACCTAATTGTTAGTCCATAGGTATTGTCATTAATTACCAAAATCACACTTAGTGACTAGATAAACCTTCACTGTTCATGCACCAGAACGGTTGCGATTTCCCAGGCGTAGTGCGCTTTCTGCGCCTCGGTATGGGTAATTAAATAATGTTTCCTTGCTCTTCTCTCCTTCCATTCGCTTTTCCTCCCAATTCTCCACAGCCCTTTCGTCTCCTCGTTTCCTTTCTTCTGTCTCTTAGTACGGCGAACGACGACCAAGTTAGCTTCCGAGCTTTAGGGCACCAGCACGCCAGCGAGCCGCCTTCCTCCTGACCTGATGGGTGTTTCATCTGGCGAGACGATGGCGGCGGAGTCGAGGCCGGTAGCAGAGGAGCCCACGAAGGGGGCCGTTGAGGCACTGATGGGCGAGGCTTCATCGGTCGCTGTGGCGATCAGGGACCCGGCCCGCGGCAAGGCGCCGGTGACGAAAGATTCGAGGTCAGCTCGGCTGAAGGCGTCGTCGGCTGCCGCGGGAGGTGGAGCGAGTTCTGGCCCGGGAATGGCTGGGTTGCCTACCTCCCGTGTTACTCCGGAGGATCTTTCGCGCATGGTACATGAGGGAGAGTTGCCCGAGTCGGTGGCTTTCCGATCGCCCGCCGACCGGGACCCGCCGTTCTCCCAAGAGGAGGACCTGGTCGTCTTTCTAGATTTCTTCAAGTGCGGGCTCGGGCTTCCAATGTCCGAGTTCTTGCGCGATGTCTTGTCCTTCTTCAAGATCGAACTAGTAAACCTTCCGCCCAACTCAATCTTCTTCCTAGCTGTCTTTGCGCATCTTTGTGAGGCCTTCGTGGGAACGAAACCGGACGTCGAGTCATTTCGGTACTACTACACACTCAAGGTGTAGACGGCTGGTCAAGTCTACAACGCCTGCCATTTTTCCCTCCGTAATGATGCCAAGACGAGCTACATCCCCTTCTCCCCGAAGGATTCATGGGAGAAGTAGGCTTCCAACTGGGCTGTCTGTACTCGGTCCGAGCATGACCGGGTGACGCGATGCGAGGTCTCGGCCCCGCGGGATTTATGGAAGGATCACCCGCGACTGACGCGGTAGATTCGGGCTGTGAAGGATCGCATCACCGAGTTTCGCTGGGGAGGTTTAACGGCCATGAACGTAGTCGGCGACTTCATCACTCGCCACATTACGCCGTTAGGAGAACGAAAACTCCCCGGGTGGGCGGATGAAGTCGGCTTCTCACCAGCTGATGATGGTGAGCTCCCTCGCTCCTTCTCTTTGACAACTCATACTGCTATCAGTCTCTTCGAGTCCTTACGCCTTTTGTCCTGTGACAGAGATAGTTCGGAGCCGAGTCGATGATCTCTTCAAAGCCGAGAGAAGCGACGATGGCGCCAAGATTTCGCCCTAGGAGTCTCAAGTTCATCTTGAGATCGAATCGCTCGTCTACCAGGGTGAGATGGTTAGAGCCACGATCATCTCGGTAAGCGTTTCTACCACGCGTTTTTTCTATTTATGCCTCCGAGTCTTTAGGTGGTTGATTACAATGGTGTCAGCTTTTTTGGCTCGCGCTTAGCTTCCCTTCCTAGGGACCGGCCCGTGGGAAGGCGTCAAGATCTTTGTAGAAGAATCGTCCGGGGTTGGGGCGATTCGGCCCCGGAAGGTTTCGACTTCCAAGGGCAAGAAGTCATCCGCAGCGCCCGGCGGAAGGGGTCAACCCACCCCGGTGAGTTTTTCTTTTGTTTTCTCACGAAGTCGGGTATCGAGTTGTCTTCTTCGAGTTCTTGACTTCGGGTTCTGCTTTCTGATAGCGGTATACCCTTAAACGGCCCTCTAGCTCCTCGTCTCTCCAAGGGCCATCGAAGAAGGCGCTCTGCCTAGCTCGAGGTAGGGTTTCCCTTATATTTTACCCAAAGTCCCCTCTTCCTTTAGCTTTTGTTGAATTACAAGCCCTGGATTTCAGCCTTGCGCCCGTTCCCGTTGCATCATCAACACGCTCCCCCTCCGAGTGCCGGGACCTCATGGTGATTCAGGACGTGGAGCTTGGCAGCGCCGAGGGGCATTCGGGGGGGAGGTGCCAGCTCTTCCAGTGGCAACCTTCTTATGGGAGCGTCTCGGGATTTGGTGGCTTCCGCAGCTGGTGTGAGGGAACTAGAACTCGCTGGCCCGGAGGCTGTTCCCGAAGTAGACGATGGCAAGTCGAAACGTCCGCTGCCTCGCAGTGAATACCAGACGTATATCGACTACGCCTTGACATGGATGAAGGTGACTGATACCTTTTTTGGCTTTTGACTTTCTTGTTGTAATTGCTTCTTCGAATTTCTCAGTTTTGTTTTATGTCCTGTGATAGTGCATGACTTTTGCGGCAGCTGCCAAGGAGGAGACACTCCTCAACCGAATTCACGGGAGCGAAGAGGAGGCCTTGCGGCTGCGAGTTGCTAACGCCGAGTTGGTACTCCAGTTGTCGGCTGCGACTGTTCGTGCGAAAGAGGCCGAGGCTCGGGCTGGGCAGGCCGAGGAGCTCGAGGCATTAAAGGTGGCCAACACCGAGCTAAAAGAGCAACTTGCCTCGGTCTCGCTCTGGGCAGAGACAGCTGCAGTGGCGGCCAAGTCAGCGACCGACCTTCACCGGCTCGTCAGTCAGGAGCTTGAGGAGAAGAAGAAGGATGTGGAGCTCTCCCGTGAACAGATGCAGGTGTAGACTCGAGCTGCTACAGAGGCGTGCTCCCTTCTTGACCAAGTCATGGCGAGTTTGAAGTTTGATTGCCGTCCCAACTTCACGAAGTATCAGGCCTGTCGGAGTGACTTCGTCGCCTTCATCAAGGAGGACGCGGCCGTGCGGGCTAAGGGTATGGCCATCGCGGCCATATCCTATGCATTGGCCCTTGCTAAGGACTTGGCGCCGGAGCTTCCAGCTAACTTGCTGGAGCGGGAGATTAGCGAGTTCGTGCCCAGTCAACCCGGAGCGGAGGACACGCGGATCGATGACTAGCATGAGTCGGTGGAGAAGTTCATCGGTGAAGCCAGGTTTGAGGTGGTGGAGGATGTCCCCGTCGCCCCCGAAGATAGCGATGGCGATTATATGTCCGGGGGTGGTGATACTGCCGGGAAGGAGGATTAGGCCCGCATTCCATTAATTGTATCTCTTTGTTTTGCACTGGGGAGAACTTTAACTCATGTAATACAGGGCCCACGGCCTTTGTATTCTTGATTGTGATGTGGCAAACTCCCTTGTTTTTTCGGGTAGCCGTATCGCCGTAGAATTGCGTAATGTAGTATATACCTCCCAGCCCCCGACTGGTTGTGCGAGTTAGCCGGAACTCGGATGAACAGTTTGAAGGAAAAACTTCACTATGCCAGCCCTTGACTATTTGCACGAGTTTAACAGGAACTTGGATGAACAGTCTGAAAAGAAAATGTCGCTGTGCCTGCCCTCGACTGTTTGTGCGAGTTAGCAGGAACTCAGATGAACAGTCTGAAAAACTTCGCTGTGCGGACGGCACCTTGAAAGGTCTCGAGTACTTCAATGAAGGAGAGTCCTGGGACGATGTTGACTTTACTTTTAAACCTGGTGACGAAGTCGCGAAGGCCTTCGTCCCTTCCTTGCCGTATACGCTTGAACTCGGACCTCAAGGTTGAGGCGTCACGAGTGGTGGAGAAGCTTTTGATAAACATATCTTGGAACTGTGCCTAACTATGGATGCAGCCTTTGAGTACATTCTGGATCCAAGCGGCGTCGTCTTCGATGAGGCACACGGGAAGGAGGTTGGCCATCGACGTGGTATCTCCTCCTGTTGTCAAGATGTCCTGTGTAAATCTGATCAGGAACTCTTTCGGGTCTCCTTTTCTGTTGTACTCCAGGTTCTTGTTGGAACGTACATGCTTGGTATCCACGCTCCTCGTAGTCTGGGTGAAAGCGCAGGGCAGCCGGCGATAATGCCTGGGATAAAGCCTTCGTCTTCTGACGAGTAGTCGTGGTAACAGTCGCGGTGGTGATAGCGATCTTTATGATCGTGGGAACATCATCTGTCATTGCAATGGTGATCCTCCCAGCCATAATCATCCAGGCGAGCCTCGCCACGGTCGTGACGACTGCCGTGGTTGTCCCGATCTTCATGGATGCGGTCGCGGTGACCGCCAGGCGACCGTGATCGAGTTCGGTTCCTTTTTGGGGGAATGCTGTGGGGTACGTGTTATCCGAGGCGATTCTCTATCAGGCTGATATCTGGAGTCGGTGCGCTGGTCCCGATCGCGTGCTCGGCCTTCTTCAGAGCGTCCACGTGGCTCCCTGTTCGGATCAGCATTGTTGGCATCTAAACCTAAGTTGATTAGGACCCTAGCTTCATTGTGCTCGATTTCGGCCACATATTGGATGTCAGCGAGTGCTCGCTCATGTCGTAGAGTTGTCGAATTGTATCATCGAAGCGATCTGATACTGCTTGCTTGATCTGGGCTGCAAGGGCCCACGAGTGAGCAGCTTTCTTCCCGGCTTCGGAACTTGGCGTGGCCGACGAAGACGCGTTGACATCGGTTGGAGGGCGTGTCGCACGTGGTGTGGTTTCCGTTCCTGTCATGTAAACATGTGGGAAGTCGTAGTCGAACCGTTCTAGAGTTGGGATAGAGCGAGTGCTTGAGCGGTTCTCAGGGAAGACGTCCTCGAGAATATTTGATCCTTGACTGCTGCACGGGGAGTCGTCCCGGTAGGAGCTACCACGAACCTTGCGGCGGCGGCATCGGGTAGTGGAGCGGGACGCTTCCTGTTCAGATGGTGCCTGAGGTCGGTTGGGTGCAACCTGATCTGGTGGTGATCGAGTTCGGTGGCAGCTTGTCGGGGCGCGATTTGGCGCCGGGAGTGCCTTGAGGCGATTTTGCTCCATAGATCACGCGGATTGGAAGCGTATGGGCTGAAGCTCGTGTGGCCGCGTGGAGTAGCGACGACTCGTGGGCCGCAGGGTTAGGTTGCTTGTGCACCCCCGCAAGTTGTCGTTGAAGTCGGAGAGCGTCTGTCTAATAGGGGGCGCTGGTGTGACTGTTGTGAGATCCGGGCGAGACATCATAGAAGTCCTTGTCATCGAAACCCGTGTACACCATCTTTTCAGTGAGTGCCGTTGAAACGTAACCAAGCTGACATAAGGGCCCCACGGTGGGCGCCAGTTGTCGATGTATGGTATATGGGGGTACCGGTAAGCGTACTCGTACAACACGTGTTTATATGGTAGCGGGGCGATAACTCAGGTCAGATTGATCTTGCGACGCCGATTTACCCAGGTTCAGGCCCCTGAGATGGGTAATAGCCCTACGTCCTGATATGATTGGATTGATATGCGGTATAGAGTACAGGAGATTATAAGAGGAACTCGACGGGTAGGAACCCGGCGAGATTGGCTTACAAGGGGAACTCGACGGGTAGGGAACCCGACGAGATTGATTTCGAGGCCGAAGGCTCTCGAAGGTGGCTAGTTGATTATGGCTATGTGCTTGAGCGCAACTTGTCTTCCCTCCTCCCTCCCCTGGAGGGTCTTGTGCTCCTTATAAAGGCAGAATAAGGCGATAGCCTTGTCTCGAGTCCTCGTAGTACACGAGTCGGACTCCTCCTTGGGGGTATTTCGAGAGTTGCTCTCTGACCTTGATCAGGACACACCGACTTGGGGTCCATGCCTTCTTCTAATTGGGCCTTCGAGCCACGGCTTCTCTCTGGAAGCCCATTGGAGAATTCACGGGCCTTATCACAAATATATGGTAATAGTACTACCCACATCAGATAGTGCAGAAAGTAGGTAGTAATTATAGATAATATGCTGTCTAAATCAAGTGTTGTAATAATTTACATATATAAGAAGACTAGACATACCTTAGAGGATAGTGTGGAGCACCTGAGGTGGAAGGCAGCCGATAAGATTGCCATAGTAGGTGACCACAGGGGAGACGGCCCTTCTAATTAACACACCTATGTACAAATAATTATGTATTACTTTTAGTATAAACTAGGACAGTTCCTCACGTGATTGCACGGGAAATATTTTTAATTATCTCTAGTTTTTAATTTACATACGTATATATTATTATGCTATTTGCAAGAATATCAAATTACCGCTGGTTGTGTTGATTGTACATGATATTAGATCAATACGCATATTAAAGTTCAAATCGCGTGTCAGCCGGTTGGTAGTTTGTATGTGTGTTGATAAGTCATTTGTACGTCATATCAGTATGCAAAATTGTAGTTCAGACCGCTAGCCAGTTGGTCGTTTTGTATGTTATATTAGATCAGTAATCGGAATTAGTTGAGCTCAATATATCTAGAAGTATGTAAGTATATCAAGACGGACAGCCGGCCATTTGTATTGAGCAGATAGATTGTTTGTACATGATATTAGATCACTTGAAATTGAAGTTCGGATCATGATTAGCCAATTGTTTGTATGTTATATTAGATCAATATGCAGAGTTAAGGTCCAAATTGTCGGTCGTTGATATTAGATAGTATGTAGACTTAAAGCTCAGATAAGAGAGATAAAATGATGAATTTCTATCGGTCGTGGACTATTGATAATTGAGGTATACCAAAGCAATGGCGTGTAATGTTTAGATATAGTTATACATATTTATTGATTTTGGTCCATTAATTATAAAGGTCTACAGATCAATGAATGGATAATGGTTAGGCGTAGTTATGAAAATTTATCAGTTGTCATCTGTCTAGGTACAATTATGAAGATCTATCGGTTGTAATATGTTTAGGTATAATTATGAAGATCTATCAGTTGTGATATATTTAGATACAGTTATGATGATCTTTTAGATGTGATCTGTTCAGGTACAATTATGAAGATCTAATGCTTATGATCTGTTTAGGTACAATTATGATGATCTATCGGCTATGATATGTTTAAGTACAATTATGAATTCTAATTGTTGTGATTTGTTTAGGTACAATTATGACGGTCTATTGGATGTGATCTGTTGATGTACGGTTATGAAGATATAATGGTTGTAATTTGATTTGGTATAGTTTTGATAGTCTATCGGCTGTGATTTGTTGAGCTACAGTTATAAAGATCTATCGGTTGTGGTACACTAATAAAAAGAGAGTCCACTAAATTAATGTCTAGGTAATTTTGCTTTTTGTAAAATTTTCTAGCATGTTTATTTTGATTTAATCCGTATGTACTTTTAATATATAATTAATAAAACATGAACGCACGTATGCAAGAATTTTTTACATTCATATATGTAATATGTTTTCACCCTTATATTCTCACATGTATATAAGCTACACTTACATCAGGGAGCTTATTCCTGACATTATGAAATCGAGGTTTGAGATTTCCTTGTGTCAGCCTCCACAATCAGCGTGCCCACTAAACTCACCTATAAGGGGCCGGGTTACAATGGTCACGCCGCAAAGGCTAACACACGCCAACATGTAGTGTTCCATTTTGCTGAAAAGGGTTAAGCGCTGTCGACCTACAAGACGAATGCCCAGAACCACTTTTATATATGGTGAGTGACATTTACCCCCTTCTTTTCATACTTATTGTGACCTTTAATTCTTTTCTTTCTTTATGTTTCTCTGTTCAGGTAGACAAGCACGTGCGGCAGCGACACAACCGTGTACGTAAGGAGCAGGCCACCGAGGCGAGAGGCGGAGGGGAACAAAGAACAACCTGAATTATGCTTGTTGAAACAAAGAAGAACCTCAATTATAAACTTGTCTATGAGCTTCTTAAATAGGTGCTGAACCTTCCCGTATCAATTGCTAGTGTTGAGATATATAGTATTTTCATCAACAAATGTTTTACAGAATAAGCTAGGAAATATCATGGTGATTGGTGCTTGAGTTATTGGTTGGTTATATTTCTCGATAGAGAATTATTTCTGCAAGTTAAGGATGATGATGATGTAATATCTCGCTTCTAAGCCATGAAGTTTCTTTGAATTAAATTGTACATTTTCCATATTATTTGTAATCTCTCCAAATTATTTTTAAGATATTGTCTCTAGTAGGAACAATGTTTAACTTAACTTAGTGTAATGTTCTATTCAATAATATATTTTTAAATTCGTACACCCATTCTGTGAATCTTACATTGGCCACTAGGGATGAAACCTTCTAGACCAAAACGAAAAAGCAGACAAATTAATACAGACATCCGGAATGCCTGACCATTTGTTTTAGTTGTTTGGCCTTGGCGCATTAGCCCATTACGCCCATCACTTTATTAGGATTGAGTAACCCTAACAAGTAGCAATTTCGTTCACCATCGCTACTCTCTCAAACACTCACTATGCCGTTGTGACACCCTATTCATCCACCACAACATCCACTCTATGCTTTGTTTTTAGAGTGAAGTGCATCGGAGGTCCTATAAGTATCATCAGTGTTAGTTTGGTCCTAATAGTATAAAATGCCTATTTAGATCTTGTTAGTATGTTAAGTGAGTCGCTGGATATCCTAAGTCGATCAACTCAGCTCTGACCTGGACACGTAGACAATTGACCATCGTCACGTCGGACAAGTGCTGCCACCTCATCTTGTCACTCGTCTAAATATTGATGGGCCTACCCGTCATATCACCTTTTTCCTCCCCATTATCTCCCTCCCTCTCTCCCCACTCCAGATTTGACCATGGAGATCACCGCCTCCCCGTTTTCCCTCCCTGTCTTCCTTTGTCTCGCTCTCTTCTTTGAACCACAAGTCATGCACATCCCATGTCATGTCGACCACCTCCCTATCGGCCAGCACGGATGAGCGGTTGCCCCAGAAAGCCCCACCCCGCTGCTGCACCTTCGCCACCTCATCCCCATCGATGCTCACCTTTACATCCCCTCAGCACCCTTGCCACACGCGCGCACCACCACCTCATGCTCCTGCGGATCCTCCAGAACCTGGACCGGGTGGTGTGCATGGCCATAGCCGCAGCGCCATTGTGCAACTGCTCACTAAGATGCTCCATGCCAGAAGTCGTGGGGGGCAATGGCGGCAGGGAGCAGATCCATCGTCTCTCCTTTCAATCTTCCATCGGCCAACTATGGCGCCATGCCTCTTGCCTCCACCGGCAGCAGTGGCGACGAAGGAGAAGATGTTGGTAGGCGAGCCGCCCTCGAAGGGGTCAGGCATTGGGGATGGCATGAGGGGGTCATCGCCAGAGTTGGAGTTAGACAGGGGCCAACACTCGAGACTAGGTCTCCGGCGGTGGTTGATGGACAGACGTCAGATTGTTGGCCCTAGTCCGAAGACGATGGAGGAGCACGACGCCTAGCCCGATCTGGCCCTTGGAGCTAAGAGGTCTTGGTACGTAGAGACTAGAGAGAGAGAGAGAGTGTGTGTGTGTGTGTGTGTGTGTGTGTGTGTATGTGTGTGTTTGTGATTTGCTGGATGATAAGAGAGGGGAGAGGTCTCAATCGGCCATGAGAGGGAGGATGAGACCACCATGTGGAATGGGAGAGGGCAAAAGGGAGAAATAGGGTAGATGAGATGGATGTGATAAGATGGGCCTACTTCTATTGTGAGCATATGACAAGTGAGTCCCATGAGTCGGACACTACGTGAGCACGCCACATCAGCAAGATTGACATGATGGACAAGTTAGAACCACTAGTGACTTACTTAACGCACTAGTAGAACGATCCAAATATGTATTTTCATACTATTGGACCAACTTGACACTTCAGTATAGGGGTGAAAACGGATCGGAATCGGTCGGAAATAAGCTCTACCGTATTTGTTTTTGATTTTTTTAACGGAATCGAAAACGGATTCGGAAACCCCGGATTCAGATACGGATGCGGATAGCGTCGGAAACGAATACGGTGCGAACACTGAACAAAAACGGACATTAATCGGGACAAAACGGAAAAACCATTCACAACAATACAACAAAAACAACAAGCTATTTCAATTTCTCTAATGCTCGTAAATTATAATATCATTAATATATTATTCATTTAAAAAATTCAGCAGCATAACTACAGTAAAATGACATCAAAAACATGAGTCATATGGTGCATACAAAATAACAGTTTCATTATGGTAAATAGCAGTCCACACATGATACATCACAGTCCATAGCATTATCACACATCATAGTTCACTTCCAAAAAGTTAAATAACAGTCCACAAATTAAGAGAGTCGGTGCACAAAGAAGATAATAAACAGCTACATTCTTCCAAGTTCCAATATGCCTACATTTCCTCCATCATGTCGTCCTTCTCTATATCATTATCATCTGCATTGTCTTGCTCCTCCAGCTACAGAGGCAAACATGTAGAAATATTAATATTCTAATGTTAATTATCACATGGGGACTACAAAGTAAGTTTTAATATTAGATAAGGAAAGGCAAATCATTTCCACCAAGCTCGTAAAACGTCGCTCAAGGCTCTCCATGTCCAACTCAGTGATGATAGATGCGATGTTACCACCGGAATGATTAGTCAAGTATTTAATACACATGCTCGATGCTATAATATTAAACAAACATGATACTTCTCTATAGGCTAATTCTTTTTTAGACACAAATTTAATAAACAAACATGGTACTTTTCTAGAGGAAACCATTGAAGCAAAACTAAAAGGTTACCTTTTGAAGCTGCAGTCCAATCTTTAGTACAAATTAAAGCTTGCATAATCTCAGGATCGGTCAACTACCCATCCACCGGCACTAAATGCTGACTCTGAAGCAACCGTCGAGACTTGAATAGACAATACATCACGAGCAAGCCGGGAGAGAATAGGGAACTCTCCTTGTTTGAGTTTCCACCATAACAAGATGTCAAAATCCTTGTCTTTCCTAGATGCTAGAGGTTGCTCCACGTAAACTTGTAACTCACTTTTGGTGCCTATGGTTAGATTCACTAATGCTATGTGAGAACATGTCAAGATCATCCTCCTCATCAAGATCATCAAGTTGAGAACCCATTTGCTGCAGATTAGTAGCGCTAGCACTATTTGTTGCTTTCTTTGAAGTAGAAACATAAGCTTTGAACAACTGGTTAACAACCTTAGTACACTTATCAATCTCTTGCATAGAAGTGGTGGAGTAAATCAATGGTGTATAGTATTGTATCACATTATTCTTGTATCTAGGATCAAAGAAGCATGCTCAGCAAGTGCCATATTTGACTTTTCCCAATACTTATCAAATTTAATTTTCATAGAATGTGCCATAGCCTTAATCACTACATTGGAGTTCTCACACCATTCTGCGATTGCAATCTTAATTTGATAAGACTTTCTGAAAAACAGATTTGCAGTTGGATATTTAGTACCTGAGAATAGATCTGTAGCATCAAAAAAGGCTTCAAGCATGCAGATATTGATGTTGCCATAGCCCAGTTATTTGAAGTTGGAGCATATTTCATATATTTGCTTCTATGTTGAAGAAAGAGCCTACCAAATGCATCTTTATAGTAAATTATATTCTTCAACATAAGGTATATGGAATTTCACCTTGTAGGAACATCCAAGGAGAGACCCTTTGTCACATCCAAGTCACACTCTGAAGCACACTTCTTAAACTCATCATACTGCAATGCAGAGTACTTCACAGTTGCAATTGTGTTTCTAATATTTGCAATGGCTTGTGCAATTGTCTTCAAACCATCTTGGGCAACAAGGTTTAAAATGTGATTCATACATCTCACATGAAAAAACATTCCATCACAGATTAATGGGGATATCTTATTGAGCTTGCTTATTACCCTCTGAGCACATTTATCATTTGATGCAACATTGTCCAAAGTAAGTGCAAGCAACTATCTATCAAGATTCCAGACCACTATGCTATCATAAAACTCCAAGCATAATTTTTTTTTGAATGATGTCCTTCTACATGCATGAACTTAATTATCTTTTTTTGCATGCACCAATTGTCATCTATCTAATGCACCGTGATACACATGTAATATTTATTTTGGTTAGATGTCCACATGTCCATTGTTGTACTAAAACGGCATTGGAGTATTTTAAAGTACTCATCTAATTTCTTCTTTTCCTCCACAAACATATTCAATATATCTTTCCTCACAGTAATGCGACTTCTAAGTGGAAATGATGGGCGTAAAGACTTGATAAAGTCCACAAAGTACTCATGCTCAACAATATTGAAGGGACATTCATGCATAATAATTGTAAGATAAAATTTCTTCAAACTAACAGCCTCATCATACCTATAAGTCTCAACTGATGCACTGGAATTGTCGCCTTCACCCTTTTTCAAATTGAGTATTTGCTGTCCAACTATGATAGAGTGCTTGTTTCTCAAGTGGCTTTTAAAAACCGATGTGCCTCTAGTGCTCTTGGCCTGACCTTTGTAGGTGCACCCCTTTTTGTTGCAACTAGCCCATAGTTGAACTTCATCATTGCCATTCGGGTCTTTCACGTAACGTTATACTTGGTGTAGTAGTCCCAAACAACAGGGGTGTTTCTCTTAACTCTCTTCGCAGGAGGATATATGTCCTGATCCTCGGTTTCATAGGTCAAATCCACACTTGGAGTAGCAGCTGCAATAATATCAGGAGTTGGATTAGCTGCATTAGCATTGGGGGGCTCTATCATTGGTACAGACAAGACCGGCGATGTCGCACTTACACTTGCACTACTATTTGTAGTTTGGTCCATGACTTTCTAACCTCTTGTTTCTTGGCTTCTATATTCTACAAAAATCATAACAATATAACACTATCAATTTGAAGAATTTGTTAGCTTAGTAATACAAGAAGAGCATACAAGATTGGAGCATAAATATATTTATATTTTCATGTATAGACAAAAGATATACGAAACAAGAAATACGTAACAGATTGGAGAATAAGTCATAGCCTTCAGAACATAGCAAACAACTAATTTCATAGCATCTAAAATCATCCAGTGAGCAATAGCATTGAGTTAATAATTACATGCTGACCATGGCACTGTTCTTGCAAAGCAACTAATTTCATAACCACAACAAAACAACTAATTTCATAAGTCATAACCATGGCAATATGACACTGTTCTTGTAATCTTGCATACTTCCATAGTTCCATAAATTGAAATTGAGAAATGACAATAAAATTAGATTAGTTATATACCTTGCAAGTTGCTAAGCAATAGCATTGAGTTAATAATTACATGTCGACAATGGCATTGTTCTTGCAAAGCAACTAATTTCATAACCACAACAAAACAACTAATTTCATAACCATAACAGTATGGCATTGTTCTTGCAATCTTGCATACTTCCATAGTTCCATAAACTGACATTGAGAAATGACAATAAATTAGATTAGTTATATACTTATATACCTTGCAATTTGCAACTTGCGTTAGGGAGGAGGCTGGCTGGCTGGCTGGTTGGGCGTCGGGCGCTCGGCGAGGCAGATGAGTCGATTACCGGGGGCAGGGGGCTAGGGGCCGGCCGTGACCTTTGCGGCTCTGGGCAAACGGGGCGGCAACACTTGCCGGCCACGGCTTGGTCGAGCGGCGAGCACTAGCGGGATCAGGAGGAGGCAGTGAGTGGTGGCGCTGTCGCGGGACCAGGAGGAGGCGGCAACCTAGGTCTAACCAGGGACGGTGGCAGGCTGTGCGTGACCGGAGCCACCGGAAGGAGGGCGCCCAGCGTGGCCACCTCCTCGCCCCGACGGCGAGTGGTGGAGGCCGGAGGGGATTGAGGGCTTGAGGCTTTGAGGCGTCGGTGCCTCAGCGGAACTGTGGTAGCTAGTAGCTAGGCATTGGCGGCGCGGTAGAGAGGGCCAGAGCCCAGAGGGAATCGAGGCTTGAGGCGTCGGCCGGTCGGCGGTGCGACACCGCGGCAGAGGATGCTCAGCTTTAGCCTTGAGGCGTCGGCGGCAAAGAAGATTCACAGGGCTGAGGGTGAGAGCAGGGAAGGGATTGGCCGATTGGGATGAGATTGCTTGGGCTTGTGGAGTTGTGGGAGTTGTGGGCTTGTGGGCTTGTGAAGGCAAATTTCTGTATTTTTCCGAATTAGTTTATCCGGAATTTCCGACTTCGTTTATGTTTCCGATGGAAATAACGCTTCCGATTTTGACAAAATATTTCTGATTCCGTTTTCGTTCTGAAAATTTCCGAAAGTTTCCGTTTCCGATGATTTCCGTTTCCGTTTTGCTTCGGATTTCTAGAAATATTCCAATTCGTTTTCACCCCTACTTCAGTAATACTTATAGGACCTCTGGTGCACTTTAATCTTGTTTTTATGTACACAATTTAAGGAGTCTTTCTATTCCGACAAATATTCGAAACTATATTCGTATACGCATCGTATTAGTTCTGCATTCGGTCTCAGGCACTACTTTTATCCGTATCCATGTTCAAGGTATTCATTTTCATTTCCGTATTTAGTAAATTTCTTGTAAACGGATAAGATAGAGCCATTGTTAGTTTGTATCCACTCCGTTTTCAACCCCACCACTGCCACCAGACCAGATTTAGGATTTAAACTAGGTAGACATCCTAATTGCAAACCAACTGCCCAATTTAATCAACAAGCATGCTGCCTCATGCATGCACAATTTATATTGTCCGAAAGAGAGAGAGATATGTTATCCACTGAATATATGTCCACCCAGCCATCCCCTCCATACTAAGAGCTACAAGTAACCACTATATTTGACATCTGGAAACTCCCTTTCAAGTCTTAACAACTAGCACTACGTCTCGCCCAATTACGCGGGAACGTTTTTAATTATATTTATTTTTCGATATGTATGCGTGATATTAGATCAGTAGGGAAATAAAAGTTTAGATCGCGAGGCGTCCCGCTAGTCATTATACTTAGTTGTCTATTTAGGTATAGTTATGATGATCGGATGTGATCCATTTAGGTACAATTATGATGATCTATCGGTTGTGATATGTTCAGATACAGTTATGAAGATCTATCGGTTGTGATATGTTTATCTACAGTTATGAAGATCTATCGGCTATGATTTATTTGGGTACAATTATGAAGATATATTGGTTATTGTCCACTAATAATAAAAGTAGTCCACCATATTAATGGTCATATGTTTTGCTTTTTGTGAGAAATTTTAGTCTCTTTATTTTTTTTATTGTACTTTTTATATAATAGATAATAGATAATAACTACCATTTGTAACTACTAGATAGCTGGCGACGTTACTTTCACAAACCACGGAGACGCTGTTAATCCAAGATTAATCAGTAATCATATACTAAGAACTAACTAACTAGGACTGCCATCCTAGCTACATCTACTAAAAATAAGTGACAGCAACAAGTGTTTCTCCCCTGCCCCATTTGGTAGGCCCCTTTTCTTCCTTTCTTTGCCGTTGCCTTTGGCCTCCTCCCATGATAAATACACCTTGCAATCAGCCAGCCCAACCAGACAGATTAACCAAGTAGAAGCAGTAGGGGCTAAGGAGTAGCAAGCCAAGGCCTCCCTTTTCCCTCCTTGTTTGCTCCATATCATATCCTCATCATAACATCACCATGCCTCCTGAGGAATTGCATGGTGATGATGAGCAGCAGCATAAGGCTCCTCCATCTACTTGTACCACCACCAACAACAGCAACAACAACCCTTCCGGCGCCGTGCATCCCACCACCTCCAGCCCGCCGTCAGCCGCCTCACGTCTCCGGCCCTCCGCCGCCAACTCCTTCCCTCTCGTCCTCAAGGTAAACTAAGTATCATGTACATGCACGTTCATGCACATTTATGCATGTAAAATGTGTTTAAGGTTAGTGATGAGTAATGATGAGACGTGTGCATGCATGTGTCTGCGTGTGGGTGCAGTTTGAGGAGGTGGTGTACAAGGTAAAGGTTGGGCAGGCGACGGGCGGATGGTGCGCCAGGGTGTCGTCGGCGTGCGCGGCGATCGGCGGCGGGAAGGGGAAGAAGAAGGCAGCAGCGGTGCCGCCGAGGGAGAAGACGATCATCAGCGGGATGTCCGGGGTGGTGCGGCCGGGGGAGATGCTGGCGATGTTGGGCCCGTCCGGGAGCGGCAAGACGACGCTGCTGACGGCGCTGGGCGGGCGGCACGCCGGGCGGGCGATGCTGTCCGGCAAGATCACCTACAACGAGCAACCCTTCTCCGGCGCCGTGAAGCGGCGCACCGGGTTCGTGACGCAGCACGACGTGCTGTACCCGCACCTGACCGTGTCGGAGACGCTGTGGTACACGGCGCTGCTCCGGCTGCCGCGCGCGCTGGGCGCCGGCGAGAAGCGCGCGCAGGCGGACGCCGTGGCGCAGGAGCTGGGCCTCGCCAAGGTGGCCCACAGCATGATCGGCGGCGTCCGCGGCGTGCGCGGGCTGTCCGGCGGCGAGCGGAAGCGCGTCAGCATCGGGCTGGAGATGCTGGTGGACCCGAGCCTGCTGCTCCTCGACGAGCCCACCTCCGGGCTCGACTCCACCACCGCGGCCAGGATCGTCAGCACGCTCCGGCGCATGGCCGCCGCCGGCGGTGGCGGCGGGCGCCGCACGGTGGTGGTGACCATCCACCAGCCGTCGTCGCGGCTCTACCACATGTTCGACAAGGTGCTCCTGCTGTCCGCCGACGGGCGGCCCATCTACTACGGCCGCGCCGCCGACGCGCTCTCCTACTTCGCCTCCGTCGGCTTCGCGTCGCCGCTCTCCCTCAACCCCGCCGACCTCATGCTCGACCTCGCCAACGGTACGCCACGCACCACCCCACTCACCACACTCTCACCTTCTCTTTAGTTACCTTTTCATGATGCCTTCCAATTCATATGGCATATTGCCACATGTGTGCAGTGTGCTGTTGTTCCATTCACTCACGCTGACGCCATCCAGCTGCAAACCCATTGTTCTCGTCGTCCCAAGCTAGCCACGGTCAAACATAACCAAGAAATTCACGGTTCTTGACCAGAACGATTTGATCAATTTGGCAAATACTAACTCGTTACTACTTGATAAATAGTTAACCCTTTCATGTGGCTTGCGCCCAACTGCACGCAGCGCTCCGGCGAAGCTGGTGGCTGCCGGCGCCTGCCTGCCACAGTTGTCGCCGGCCGCCGAGAGGAAAAAGGGAAAAGCGAAAACACAGGAAAAATAAGAAGAAAAAACAGCCCACGATGAGACATCCAAATATCATTAACTAGATAAAGTACTCTATGTTTCTCCGTTGCCTGAAATTTTTTTAAATCTCAGTCACTTTTTAAGTCTTTGGATCAAAATCCAACAACCCTCATCTCCACTAAAATAATATATAATTTTACGGAGTAAAAATTGCAGTAACTTTTCACTAAAATTGCACACCTCTAAAAACTGTAAATTAGACTAAAAGATGTGCAATTTTACAGACTAAAAATTACAGTAACTTTTCACTAAATTGCAAACTTTCAGAACTGCAATTTTAGGCTAATTGATGTGCAATTTTAGGTGACTGAGATTTATGAAAATTTCAGGCAACTGAGAATTAGCCAACACGAAAAACAGTTTTACTATTGCACGGTCGCCTAGAATTATCTCAATTTCAGGCAGTTTTGTGACCACCGGATCATGAATCGTGATGTATTCCGTCTCAGCATTGAATTACAAATAGTTATTTCTAAGTCGGCTTAGAAATAAACACTCTTAAAATAATCGGGTCCTATGAATTGACCGAAACTTAAAAACTTTATACTATTGTGCAAATAAATAGTCCCACGAAGAAAGGGGCAAAAGTAAAACGGAAATGAGCACAGCAACGCGAGCAAATGAGTGCTAATTAAGATTGAAGTTCAAAAAAGAAAAAGTGTGCTAAGATTGTGTTGCCCATACGGTGCGCGCATAGGTTCCTTTTTCAGGCCATTGCTCCCTTTTCCTGTATCTGCATCAGCGTCGATCACCGTCACCATCGCGCCGTTTAATTTGTGAATTGATCACACGTATGTATACGGAGAGCACGGCGGCCGGTGAGAGGGAGACGAGATGGCAGTGGCAGTGGCAGTGGCAGTGGCAATGGTGGGGGAGAGTGAGAGACGCGGACAGGGACCGACGCACTGCATGCTCCCCAATCATGGGCGCCACTCGTCCCGGTCGGCCGGTCGATCGCCTCGATCCTCCTCATCATTCCCTCCTCCATTCCCATCTTGAAATCTTCGTGAACAATGCCAGACACTTGTCGAGCTCGTGGGGGTGTCCATGTTCACTGATGATCACTGTTCCGTGCGTTCTGCATGCAGGTATCGCTCCGGAGACGGGTGGTGGTGGCGGTGGTGGTGATGGCGACTGGGTGGTGGCCGCGACGACGGGGGGGTGGGGAGCGAGGGTGAGCAGAAGGAGGTCAGGGGGAGGCTCGCGGCCGCGTACGAGCGCCACATTGCGCCGGCGGTGAAGCTGGAGATATGCTCGAGGGAGGTTGGCGGCGACGGCGGCGGCGGCGGCGGGCAGGCGGCGCGGCGGCGGGGAGCGGGTGTGGAGTGGACGGCCGGGTGGTGGGCGCAGTTCTCCGTGCTGCTCCGGCGCGGGCTCAAGGAGCGCCGGCACGAGTCGTTCAACAAGCTGCGCATCTTCCAGGTGCTGAGCGTGGCGGCGCTGGCGGGACTCCTGTGGTGGCGCACGCCGGCGGCGCACCTGCAGGACCGGACGGCGCTCATCTTCTTCTTCTCCGTCTTCTGGGGATTCTTCCCGCTCTACAACGCTGTCTTCACCTTCCCGCTCGAGCGGCCCATGCTGCTCAAGGAGCGCTCGTCGGGGATGTACCGGCTCTCCTCCTACTTCGCCGCGCGCACCGCCGCCGACCTCCCCATGGAGCTCGGCCTGCCCACGGCGTTCGTGCTCATCCTCTACTGGATGGGGGGGCTCGACCCGCGGCCAGCGTCCTTCCTCCTCTCCCTCCTCGTCGTGCTCTACAGCGTGCTCGTGGCCCAGAGCCTCGGGCTCGCCGTCGGCGCAGTGCTCATGGACGTCAAGCAGGGAACCACGCTCGCCTCCGTTATCACAATGGTCTTCCTCATCGCCGGCGGCTACTACGTGCAGCACATCCCGCCCTTCGTCGGCTGGCTCAGGTGGCTCAACTACAGCTTCTACTGCTACAGGCTCCTCCTCGGCATCCAGTTCCGCGACGGCGGCTACTACGACTGCGGCGGCGGCCACGGTGCGCTCTGCCCGGTCGCCGAGTTCCCGGCCATCAAGGCCGTCGGGCTGAACAACCACTGGGTCGACGTCTGCGTCATGGCGCTGCTCCTCCTCGGCTACCGCATCGTCGCCTACCTCGCCTTGGACCGCCTGCAGCCGAGGTGAAATAGCTACCCATCCATCCATCCATGGAGATGGAGTAGAAATTCAATTCACTAGCTGATGCTGATCCATCCACCAGTAGAGCTAAGCCGAAACGGATTACTAGCTAATTGACTGGAGAAGCTAAGCTAGATTCTTGTTCTTTTGCCGTTTCTTGGATGGATCATGGATGCATGTGAGATCTGAGGCTTGATCGATCGAGTGATCGAGAGGATGGAACAGAGGACTAATGGCAGCTAGTAGTTGCGATCTGTAATAAGTAGTACTAGTGCGAGCCGACAGAAGGAAGAAGCACTGGAAATTGAGAGCCGAACCCTGTGTAAATAGTACAAGGAAATACAATACAAACCTGCAGCTGCAGGTGCAGCTTGCCTCTGACCAACAATTTTTGTAGGCCACTGCTCTGTTCTGTTTCTTCAGAAAAGTAGTATTATGTTCTGCCATTCACTGTAATAATCTGTTCGAAAAAGTTTATTTTTTTGGCTAAACTATTTGCAACATCTATTTTAGCTCTAAACAATTTTGGGTCTCATTTAACACCCCTCCGCCCCAACTATTAATCACTGGAGCACTTTGCCCCCCGACTGGTTTTAGACTATGATTTTGAGTATATGGATGGCGAATTCACCCATGTGGCATCCACATCACCGAAAATTTGCACATACAGGCGGCCAATGCATTTCTTCCTCTTCTCCCCGTCCACTTCACTCCTTCTCCCTCTATGCATCTTCTGAAAGTCGAGAACTATGCACACTGTACAAACATCATCATCTGGTTACATTTCCAGCATGCCATGACAAGAATCGACACTCATGTGTCGAGCCCCATGGTTGCCGGTCAAACACGCCAGCACCAACAGCCACAGTTGCCCAAATCAACCACACCCGCACGGAGCGCGTGGTTGCGGAAGAGCAGAGCAGGGAGCCATGGAGGTGGTAGGGGGCGCTGGATTCCATGGTCCGACTTCCTCTCGAGTAGGTAGAAGATGAAAGAGACATAGTAGGAGTTGGAGGAAGAAGAATAAGCTGATGTGGCAGTCTGTGTGTGCAAAATAAGGTTGATATGGATGTCAAGTGAGTAAAAACATAATCCACGTCATCAAAATCATTGTTGGAAACCGCTTTAAGGGTGAAGTGACCCGGCATAAAAAAATTAAGGGGTTAACTGCACGTCGTAGATAATTTAGGAAAGAAAAATAGATTTTTTTTTCTAATCTGTTTTATACCGATAGACAGCTTCTCGTGAGGTTCCTAAAATGACAATTTTCCTTGAGTTCTGTTCATGAAAAATGGTCAAAACTTCATGTGTGTTCAGTCTTCAGAATCTATCTATAAGAAAGCTGCTGGGGGTTTCCTGCAAAATAGCGAGCCACGTCATTTTTATAGACGTGGTGAAACCTCCAACTGTCTGATCTTTACATGAATTGGTACAAACCGTCAGATCTCCCGAAGCGAAATATCATTAGAGTGCTTGAAGAATCATTTAATCTCCTGCCTTTACAAACAAGTCCTGCCATCCGTTTCGTCCTCACAAGCTTCCCTTTTCTCCTGTCCTCTTCGCTTCAGAGCGCCGCCGCAACCTTGCCCACCTCCGCGCTGCTAGTCCCGCGGCTGCTTTCCATCTCGCCGTTTGGCGCTATCTCCCACCAACGCCCTTCTACATCACACCGTTTCCCTCGCACTCATCTTCTCCGCTTTCTGCTCCCGCTCTGTGTCGTCGCGTCGATATCCCATCCTTCCTCACTTTCTCCGCCCAAGCCTTGCCCATTGAGGTCGAATTCGGGGTCAGCACGGCGCCTCTTCCATGCCCATCCACTTGGCTCTTCCTCTGCTCTAACTCCAAGATAGGATTTTTTTTTGGATTTGTCTTTTTGCAAATTGTGCTTGGTGTGGGGGATTGGATCCGGGATGGGGCAGAATGGGCAGATCCACCGCGACAGGGTTATGTTCGATACGAATCCCAGCATCGGTGCGTTTCTTGATTCCTCCATTGTTTCTTCCGCTTCGATTCCCTGTTTTTGTTTTCTCTCCGCTTTTAATTCATGCGAACTCCTAGGAACAGTTAATGGAGGAATTAGTCAGTTGGAAATTCCGGTTCTTTAATCTGCTTTGCATTTCCGCCGTACTAGAAAAGGCAAATTTAGTTAGTAGTACTACTACACAGACGATGACCGCCACGGTTCGTCATCTTCCTGAAGTGGAGTCAAGTAGGAAGGATGCGATCTTGGTTAATCTTTCTGAGGTTAAGTGGAGTAATTAGCAGTGGACTAAACAACTCAGTAGTAACCAGTAATTTACACTTTACAGTGCTGTAGCTGATGATGTAAGAGTTGTATCTTCAGTCTAACGTTCCAGCTAAATAGATTGAAATTTTTCAAGATTGAAAATATGTATATGTATATACATACACTTCTTGCGAAATTCCTGAAATCCAAACCATATTGACTTACTACAGGCTTGCGGCTAAGCTTTCAATTATATGATCAACAGGATTAAGACACTGGTTTACATTATTTGCAAATGCTACATTGGCTGTCAATGTTAAAAGTTTAGTATCAGTATGTAGAATGTAAATTGTTGTCCGGTACCATTACTACTATATGATATCTCCTACTAACGTAAAAACTGTCTTGTAAGAACTAAGAAGCTAATAACTATTGTCACTGCCTTTGCGTTGCAATCCGGTTTCTAGATGATAGCATGACGATCCTAATGGAATTCAGAGAACCAAGTGTGGAAATCATTGGGCTGACAACCATATTTGGCAATGTCAGCACAGTGTATGCGACTCGCAATGCGCTCTTGCTGGTGAGCATCGGCGACTGTTCAATTTTGTTTCTTTCGTTTATTGGCTTCACTAAATGTTTAAGTCTTAAAGGACAGTGTGAGAGAGCAGGACATCCTGAGGTTACAGTAGCAGAGGGCAGCCCTGAGCCTCTTAAGGTATGTTGTTTCACAACACCAAGTTCACGGCAGGTTTGAAACTTAGACAACACTTGTTTAGTTGATGGAAGTGTGCATTTTATATCAACAATTTAAAATGACTCTGAGTGCGTGGCTAGCACAGCATGCAAATGATGAAGGCATCAATGCAACTAGTTATGCTTATCCCCAGGGGGCTCCTCCCTCATGGTCCATTAGTGCTTATGAAAAGTTAATAACATGTATCTAAAACTTCGGGATGTGATGGGACTAAAAACCATGGGAGAGGCGAGGGTGATATTTATAGCTATTAACAATTGCTGCATTATAGTAATGCTGCATTTTCCACTTGCATTTTATGGTTTGTCTCAGTGGAAGCTTTTTTGTATCTACTGTCAATAATTTCCCATTGATTTCCACTAATTATACTATGAGTTCTGGTGCTTCCTGGTGGTTCCCTAGCATGGTTTCCTAATTCCCCTCATCGCTCATGATGATGTCTGTGGTGAGAAACTGATGTCCTCGAGGCCACGGCTCGCTGGTCTCAGTCATACCCAGTGAGCACTATTCTTACTTGTGTCTGTGATAGCAAAGTCCTATGTATGTGAGTGTGCAGTTGCTATGTCGCAGCCAGAGACTAATTTTGTTGTTTCTCATTATGTTTTAGTCCATATATGTTATTTTACAGTGCAGTTAATGAATGTATGCAATATTACTTTCAGTGACGCACATGAAGATCTGTTGAATTACTAAATGTATGGTCAATTATATTAGTTCATATGATGAACTAATAAATTTGATCAAGACGCAACAGTTAAACTCTGGAATTTTATCTCCATCACATTTAATTATACCTTGGTTTTGCAGTGTTTGGTGTTGACAGTATTGCATTATATCCTTTGAGTCCAAACTGATTCGTGTCTCAAATCAGTTCTTGGATGTGTTGGTTCAAGTCTGGAAGCATAGCACCATGCCTACTTATCTGCAATTGCTCAACTTCTGGTATTAACGTAACACCTCAAGCTGCTGGTTTCATGTTAATTGCTGACAGGTGAACATTAATTATCCTGAACTATCAGGATACCACCTATTAAATACAACTTAAAATGGAAAAAAAATATGAGAAGGTGATGTTTTTCTGTTGTTCCCTGTTTAATGAAAATCAGATTAATAAGTACTCTTAAGCAACTATGTGACACTTTTCACATTTTCCTAAGAATTGACTAACACTATGATGCAAACTTGGACTGTTTTCCTATCACGATGCATTCTGATTTGCTACGAGATAACTAAGTTTTAACAGGACAAATTTGTGAATCCAAACGTGCAAACATGTTCTGGTGTTGCTTCAATGGTTGTTGAGCCACAAGGATGGTTACCGGCCGCGCTATGGCGCGGACCTTTAGCTAGTACTGGACTAATAGCCTGATCATGTGACAGTTTTTATGTTTCTTTCGACAGAGTAACACTAACATAGCACATTGCTCAAAGCCCACCACAAGGCAGGCCCAACCCATACAGTGCTCTACTGGCGCGGGCTGGCCCATCCAAGACCAGCCCATGACCATGGTTGGGCCTGGGCCTGGGCCTGCGTCGCTCCTCGTGCTCAACCATTTTCTAATATTTTTCCCAGCCGGAACGCCACCAATGCCGCATCGCTGACCAGTCCAAAGCTCCCCGTTTCGATGGCGAGGGCGACCACGCCGACCCGGCGGCCGCGACCGGCCTGCGTCCACGCCATCAGGACGGCCGCGGCCTCCTCGCCCTCAGCCGCGCCGCAGTTCTTCGCCCGCTGCGTCACACTCTCCAACGCCAACGCCGGCGGCGTCTGCTCACAGCCACACCCGACGAACAACAACCGCTTCCCGTCCGTCCGCCTTGCGCTGCCGGCCGTGGTTTCCCACGGCGGCCGCTGCTGCTGGGCGAAGAGAGCGTGAGCGTTCTCGCCGACGACGCACCCGGCCTCCTTCCGCTGCGCGCTGCACAGGGGGGGACGCGCGCGGGGCCGCCGGCGCCGGCGCCGAGCGGCGGGCTGCTGCTGCACGATTCCGCGAGGCGGTGAGCGATGGCCAACTCGCTGGTGCGCATCGTGGCGGCGGAGGGCGGAGACCACGTCAGGCGCGCGCTGGCGGCTCTCGTCCACGCGTCCTCGCACAACCAGCGCCGCCGCGCCGCCTTCCGCCCCCTGCCCAGCGGCCTCTCCGCGATGTCCACGGGCTCCTCCGCCTCCGACTCGCCACTGCCACCGCCGCCGCCGTCACAATGAGTACTCGCACACGTGTAATCCTTGTGGCTTGCCACCACAATTTTGCTGCCCTCATCTCTTGTAACAGCTCATCCGATCTGTCGTGACTCCGGCTACTCTGTTCTTGATTATTGCGGAGATTTTGTACCGAACATAGCTGAGCTCATCTGATCTCCAACACTTTTTCCGTGGTCGCGTTGCCGGAAGGCAGATACAGAACGGGCGCGGAGAGCAAGAAATGGAAGGAGCAGTGTGCTTAGAAATAGAATCCTACGAGTCAAAATTCACACTACTGCTTCTTTTTTTAAGAACGATAAGATGTTACTGCTAAAATCATGTGACCCAGAGATTTATGACGACTAATTCGAGGCTCAATGGTTGATGTGGATCGAGTCCAGTCACCACGAACGACAAAGGGTCCGTCAGTCTACGGTGATGTACATGTTGTGCCGGAAAATATATCACTGTTTTGGAAAAGGTAGCAATCTGCTCGGCAAATAAGATTAAAGCTGGACATGATATATAGTTTCTATTATTCGATGGTACTATGTACTCTCTCTCACATTTGCACCCATTTTCATGTTACTCCGAACAAAATAGCATCGAGGTTTGCAATTTGGTCAAAGTTATACAGGGAACAACTGAGCAGACTGCTTGTTGCACAGTTGCCTGAATTTTCTAAAAAGTTCCAGCCAATTTTTTGGACCACCCGATCATCTCAAGACTGATACAGACTGCCCGTTGCATAGTTGCCTGAACTTTCTAGAATGTTTCAGTCAACTTTTTGAACCACCCGATCATCTCAGCACTGGTACAGAAAACATCTCGATATGCAAGATTTGGTGGCCACGGTATTTCATTTTGGACACGTGATGGCCAACAAAAATTGAGTGAATGCTAAGATAATTACAGGCAACCGTGCATTAGCAAACCAAAACGACAAAGGCTTCAGGGGAAGGCTGGATGTTGCACAGTCCATGCCTGGATGTTGTTCTCTAGAATGGGCAGAAAGAAAGCATTTTGCAAGTCTAGGCCTGAAGGGCATCAAATATTTGGTTGGGCCATGGTCGTGAAATGTCATTGACGAAAATTCTCTCACTCCAAAAAATAAAAATGAAAATTTAAAGAAAGAGTCTAAAAGATCATCTAACTAAATTTTCACGGAAGTTTTATGATCATTAGAAGTAAGTTTCCGGGTTTGGAAGCAACTCCTCAAGAGTGGTAGCAATAGATACGTTCTCCGTACTAGAGCCCAAAATCAAGCGAGGAAAAAAATTGTACTTGAATCATGTCATTTCGTTCTAACCACTACCAACCAACCGATTAGTTATGCTAATTTGTTCAGCTGTAGGTAATTAAAGTACACAGTCAAATTCCTTCATTGTAGAAAGTACACAGATATGTTCACGTAAATTTTACGTGACCAAATTGATAACACACACCACATGTAAGTACACAGATCAGATTAGTGAAACTGACAACCCAAATGCATAATCTCAAGAATCACACAGATTAATCTGCACACACACACCACACCGCAGCGATTTCGCCGTGTGAATAATTAACCAGTTATATATGCATGCAACGCAACAGAAGTAGCTAGCTAGGCTCCTCCTCCGGGCAGCTGCGGCAGCTACATGATGCCGCCGAACCAGCGCTTGTAGTCGTAGACGGTGCAGAAGGTCTGCAGCGCCGTCATGAACAGCAGCACGACGGCGGCGAGCAGCGTGAGCACACTCCACGACCTGAACACGTACCTCTTGATCAGCCTCCGCGCCCGCACCGCCACCCTCCGGTTCCGGTGCGCGTTCACCGCCCTGATCACGGCGTCCAGCCGCGGCACCTTGCTCAGCAGCCGAGGAGCGGCGCCACCGCCGACAGCAGCGGTGTTGGAGTTAACCTTGTGTCTAGATAATTAGTTCATGTTTCATTTGTATTGCATGACATTGTTGTCGTAGTTTGCATCTAGTAGTCGTCTAAGTCTTGAAAGGTCGATGCATGGCGACATGGCGAAGTGGACGGATCGATCGGCAGCGACGCGAGCGGATCGTCGGTCAAGTGAAGCCAGTAGTTGTGTGCACATGCATGTGATATGAGAACAAGTCTTAGACGTGTTAGAGTCAAGGTAATGCCACCGGAAGCTGCGGCAATCTACACACAGAGAGAGAAGCGTCATGTGTGTACATGCAAGCTAATGGTCTAGCTTAGCAAGTGCACGTAGCTAGTTGTGAGGATAAATGGATAATCATGTGTGTATGCCCAGCGTGAGACTAGCTCCAGGAGTGATCAAGTTAGTTAAGATGAGGTGCATGCATGAAGTTGAGTTAGTGGACTCCTCACATATAGCTGCATGCATCTGGCCGGGAGAGTTCAATGGCCTAGTCGTGCGGCTGCATGGCTTAGGAATAGGTCAGGTGTGTCACTACTCCATAAAAGCCCACCAGTGACGGGCCAAAAAAGCCCAGTAGTGACGAGCGGGCCGGCCTATCACTGGTGATCCGCCACTGGTAAGTAGTTATCAGTGACGGGCTATCCGCTCGTCATTGGTGATCTATTTATCAGTGACGGACGCGGATGTGAGCCCGCCACTGGTGATATATTTACCAGTGACGTGCGGGAGTTGTAGCCCGTCACTAATAAGATGTACAGCAGTGACGATCTCTCGGGGCCGCACGTCACTGCTGTTATGCGCAGGCCCAATTCAAAATTGTATTTATATGTACAATCAGCAATTAATAATTAATAATTATATTTATATGTGCAATCAACAATTAATATTCAGTGACGGCACACATATATCACAATATATATCCATGCAACTTGAAACCACAAACACAATATATTCTCGATATATAATTAGATGTTTCAAAACGAGTACGAAAATACAAGTGCCAATACGTAGATATGTCCACAAGCGTATAAAGTAGACCAGTTTGGGAATACACGACCACAAACACAATACATATGCAATGTTTTTCCCTCCTCTAGGGCCTATCTTCACGCATTTTTCCCTCCTCTAGGGCCTAGCTGCATGTAGGCGAGTGCGTCTTCTTGGGTTGGGATTTCGCGAACTCGCTGCTCTGAGCGAGCGGCATGTTCCTCCCTTGGGTCACTGCCGGTGTAGAAAAGCCCGGTATCCGAGACGACATTCTTGTTGATGATATTCGCAAACGCATTCTGGAGGCATGCGAACTCTTGCTTCCAGTCATACGGCTTGTGCTCGAGGTTATTACTCCACTTGCGTAAGTCGTCAGGTTTGCAAAACGTGTTTCACGCCCGTATAAAGTCGTCCATGTGGGAGCAGACGTAGTAGCCACACGTCACACTATTCTCCGGCTACTGTCTGCAACAGAAATCAATCACGTGTTTGAAGCGTGGACCACCACTTTTTTGACCATAGTTCCTCCCTTGTGTGCAAAGTCGAAGAGAGCATCATCTAGAACTTTCTTGAGTAGGGTGTAGTTTTTCTTCACCCTTTTCATGGAATCATAGTAATAAGCCTTGCTTTCTTTCGGCACTAGCACTAAGAGGATCCAGTGGTCGCTGCACAAACATGTGAACAAACCAATATTAACCCACGAAGTTGGCTAGGTGCACAAGCGAAAGAGAAATTTACGAAAGCACAAAGTAGAGAAGGACTTACAATGGATTGTAGGGCACGAGTAGGTATTCCTTGCCCTTATACGCTATCAGCGCACTCACGAGGTATTCTTTCATAATCTCTCTACCTTGTTGGGAGCGAACGTTGTTCTCGTGCATGTGATACGGATCTGCTATTCCAACATCGAGAATCTTCAGGCGTATGGTCTCTCTGGCTAGGTGCAGCGCCCATAGCCTGACGAAGGATGCTTCGAGCCGATAAAGGTTGAACAGGGCGAAGATCTCCGCAAAGTCCAGATAGAACTTGTCCGCGGGATACTGCTCGACGAAATGGAAACCCTCTGGCACCTTCGCCGTATGAGACATTAGTTTCATCGGGTCCTAATTCCAGCTGTCGAACGTTCTCATGCAGAATCTTCAGTTCGTTCGGGAGGACGTCGAACTCATCCCTTGGTACCATGGGGTGACCCGGGACATGATAGGCCGCCATTCACGACCCGTTGCTCGCTGTCCTGATTGGGAAGATGCTGGGTAGGTTAAGGATTTTTTCAACCTCGCATCACCCTGTCTATCGTAAGTACCGGTGCTAGCATGTGTCTTCTTCGACCCTTTTTTCCTCGTACGCTGCGTGTCCAGAGATACGGCCCTCTGACCGGCCATCGCTTCTTTGGCTGCGCCCATGAGTGTTTTAGGAGTCAACTTCGTCTGGGCTTGCTCGTCATGCTGGGGTGGCGGCGTATCTACAAATTCTCGTGCCTCTTCGTCACGAGGCATGCCATGCTCCGCGCCCTCCTCGGCATCCTCCATCTCCAGATCCCTATAGGATAGAGGTGCGCAAAGACCCAAAGGAGATGGTCTTGCTGATGGACTGTGGGTGTGGCTCGGCGACGGTGTTGGACGATTGGAGGTCTCAATCAACTTTATCGCGTCCTTCGGCCACCTAAGAAAAAACCCCTTGCAGACTCCTAGTTTTTCGTATCCCTCTTCGGGTGGTCATTCAAAACCAAGTCCTCAAAGGTGCCGACCACTTTAGTCAACTCCACCCTTGCCAAGTTTGGTGGTAAATCGACACAGTGCATCCTGTTTTCCGGTGTTATTGGGTGGACTCGACCGTATGCGACCGTCACCATCGAGCCGAGCACTTGGGTCTGAAGATGGCACGGAGTTATTACCTGCGTAACATATATACACGTCGTCGATGTTAGAGTCCAAACAACGAAATCTATACGACACCGTTACGATTTGTTGAGCCGACGACGCTTACCGTTAGGCCGTCGATTGAATTTGGCGACCCGAGGCCAATACCCGATACAGATGGGCTGCTACTCCTTGCAGTAGTGACGACTGGCGGCGGCTAGGTATCCAGATTAAAGGGCGGCGGCTGCGTGCAAGGATGCATGGGTGGACGTTGTAGTTGCTCATATATAGGCCCTAATATACGTTTCACCACCGCCTCCACTTGCGCATCGAATTCTTTATCTTGCTTGGCTTTCCTCCTCTCACGGGCAACCTCATGGGTTTGGGGACAATAATCAGCCCATCGAGCCCCATACCCGACCCCCATCACGTGGCCACGAGTCTCCAGCTTCCCGAGAGGCTTGTTGATAGGGTCTTCCCACCTATCGCTATCGACAGAGTCTTGTGAGCTCTCGGGTTGTTGGCTTAGATTTTTCTGCAAGCAACATGAACCATTTAGAAACGTACCTTTTCGGAAAATAATCTACGTGGGACAAATAAAGTAAAATGGGTTCAGAGGTTACCAGTTCTTCGTGCACGTCCTTCATTTTCTCGTGCGTGAAGATCGGTTCCCCCGTCGCAGGGTCAAATTTTGCGCGGGCCCTCACAAAATCCTTTCCGCGCCCTTGCTGGATGTCTGAGAAAGGGGGTTCTTTCCCAACCGCAATGAACCTTGCATCCTTCTTGTCCCATTTTGGCCTCTTCCCTTGGTAACCACGGCTGCCGAGTCTGTGGTCACCCACGATCTTCCCCCGCATGTCCTTCCCCCAATCACTCAACTTCTTGAATTCATCGCCGGAGCGAGTTTGAATGAACTCGGTCCAGTCCGCCTCATCTATCGTAGGCCATTTCGGCTTTATCACGGTCTCAAAATCTTTATCCTTCATTTTATTGGCATGGTATCGCCAGGTATTCAAGGATTTGGACATCATGCTCAGGACTTTCGTTGCGACTCTATTTTTATCGGCCTCCGGGACGGAATACCTGCTGAATAGCCTGTCCAGGAGGAGAGTTCGAAGATGCTCGGTTTCTCTCATCCTTATATCGGGGGTTGTGATCTTCACGGTTTGACGCAGGATGCAGCCTACGGCATTTGAGTACCCCTGTGCAGCTTTTAAAGGACTGGCAGGTTACCCAAATCATCCACTCGAGTGATTACGAAGGTGTCGATACTCAACTTGTTAGGTCTCCTAGGCGCGAGCCGCCTTTTTCGCTTGGCTGGTGGAGCCCCGTCCGCCTGTTTTTCTTCAATACCGGTCTCGTATTCACGGCCGGTCCCTTCGTCACGATCGGTCGTGTCTTCAGCACCGCCGGACTCTTTTGCATGTCCAGACTCTTCGTCCGACTCATCGTGGGACGAATCGTACTCGTTGTTATCCCCGGCAGCAGGGTCATCGACGATGGCGGCCCCCTGAGATATTTGTTTGAGGGCCAGGTCCCAGGGAGCTTCCGCACGCCCCTCGATATCTCGGGACGACGCCGGGGCATCCGTTGGTGTCCGCGACGAAGAGGGAGTACTTCCGGCCATTTTCGAACTAAATGAAAACTTGTTAAACAAAAAAACTCTGGCAAAACTAAAAAGGCTAAAAAAGCATATAATTGAGCATGACAAAGAACAACAATAACACGAATATACCATAGATATAATGAAAATTCAAAATTTCGGCATGACCTTGGCTAAAATTAACTAAAAATTAGTGTCGAACGTTGACAAAACGTTGACGAACCAACATTTTGACAAAACGTTGACAACTATATTTCCCTGAAAAAATAAACAGAGCAATGAACGTTGCCTTGGCTCGACGGCCGGTACCACAAGCACATCTCAAATACATTTCACATCTCACATTCATACAATCTGGTACTCAAACATTTCATACAATCTGGTACTCAAACATTTCATACAAATACTTGTGCATGCATCCATGATAGTATAGTTTATCTCTAACTTCTCTGTACTGTAAAGGAATGCGGTTCTAAAGCAGAGGTAGTATGCTTAGATTTTATAATCTTCGAGCAAAGCTACGCGTTCAGCCAAGAATCAATGCATTTAGCAGTTCATCTAGAATGCCAGATGGAACTTGGAGGCCAGCTTACCTGCTCCTCGGTGCAGTAGCGAGGGAGGGGTCCGGCGGGGAGGAATGCCGGCGAGGAGGGCCGGTGAGGAGGGGAGGCGAGGGAGCCCGGTCACAAGGGGAGGCGCGGGAGGCCGGCGACGAGGGGAGGCGCGGGATGCCGACGACGAGGGGACGCGCAGGACGCCGGCGATGAGGGGACGCGCGGGAGGCCGGCGACGAGGGGAGGCGCGGGACGCCGGCGACGAGGGGAGGCCGGCGAGGAGGGGAGGCGAGGGAGGCGTCTGGTGGGGAGGCGAGCAGCGGCGGCGGCGGGGAGAATTGAGGAACTAGGGCTAGGCGGGCGCGTGGGATTTGGGAATATTTCCCCAAGTCCCGCGCGCGCGCGGGCAGTATATATGAGGTGCTTATCAGTGACGGGCGGCCTTCTTGGATCGTTACTGGTAAACTTTATCAGTGACGGGCGGCCTTCTCGGATCGTCACTGGTAATAGTTATCAGTGACGGGCGTCCTGCTCGGCTCGTCACTGGTAAGATATTTAGCAGTGACGGTCTCTGTGTTTGGCTCGTCACTGGTAAGACATTTAACAGTGACGGTCTCTGTGTTTGGCTCGTCACTGGTAAATCAGCTAGGGTTTTTTTTCACTAGATGTTGTTTGATCTGTTTATTAATCTCAATAAAAAGTCTAAAGGGGTAGTATGAGATCTGTACATATTAGTTCTCCTTTTGTTGTAATTTTCTTATTATCCATTCCTTTCAGTATATTTACACTCGATGCTTTTTTGATCTTTTCGTATAAGACGCACGATTAAGGTGCAAATCTTTTCGTATATCGATATAACTCTCTTAAAGAATTTTGTACGACACCGTTTTATTATTATTTGCAGAATGATTACTTCATGAGTATAGATAGAATTAACGTAAAAGCACGATTGTTATATACATGAATTTGGTACGGTGTCATTAGATGACCTGAAGAGCCTGTGTTTAAAATTTCAATCAATTTCACAAAAGTGAACTATACATTGCTTTGAAACTGAAACATCTCAATAATCATACACCGTTTTCTTAATAGTAGCACATACAATCATGCATAAATCGTTTTCTCTAATGTAGCACATACTTAAGTTACATCATTAATTAATTAACTTAACTTACGACATTCTTTGACAATCTTCTCACTCTTCGACACTCTTCTCAACGGTAGTCTTGGTCTTCTTCCTGATATAGGTTAGCCCCTCGGAGTGACTTCATCTTTTGAAGGGACGCACGGCGGGACATGTAGTTCTGCTCCTTCTGCTGGGCCGTGGCTGAATGTTACCACCGTCATTGTCTTCCTCCGTATCCGGGTCATCAAATTGGTCATAGTCCTCTTCGTCAACGACACCATCGATTCCAACGATACTCCTTTTGCCCCTCCTCATGACATGACGGCTTGGCCTCGTCGGGTCGGTTATGTAGAAGCATTGGGCCACTTGTTTAGCTAATACCCACGGCTCATTTTTGGCACTGATCGCTTTCACATTTACTGTCTCAATAGGAACTGCTTTCGGTATGACCATGGTAGTGAAATAGTCTTCGGTTTCGACATTCTTCGCCCATCTTACCCGGAACATGGGGATCTTGGACACGGTGTAGTCAAGTTCCCAAATCTCTTCGAGCCTACCGTAGTATCTGTCCTTTTTCTTACCGGTTAGGGCCTCCATCGTCAACCCAGAGTTCTGGTACACACTTTTCTGGTCTTGTGCCTCTGTATAGAAAGTATATCCGTTGATATCGTATGATTGGTATGTCCCGACATTCATCAGGGGTCCCTGTACCACGTGGAACACCGTCCGTGCTACGTCATCATCTTTTGAGAAGCAATGTTCGTCAAAGTAGTTTTTTAGCCACCTCGCGAACGTAGCGTTATGCTCTTTCATGAGAGCCGCTTCGGTCTTTCTTGTGCCGTGCTTTGTTTTTAACATTGCCATGTGCTGAATAACGTAAGGCCGGACCACTGACAGGTACTGTAACACTACTATGTGCGCTCTAACGTAGTCGTCTGATCGGTTCGGTACATCACTGTGCACATGTAAATCCTTCTTTTCGCGTCGGTGACCTACGCCATCGAGCCTGCCAATGTGCCGATTAACAGGCACGCCTATAGGTTTGTCGACTCTCATGTAATCCGTGCAAAACTCGACGCTCTCCTCGGTGAGAAAGCCCTGGACGATGTTCCCATCCGGATGAGACCTGTTACGAACGTATCGCTTGACGACCCCATTGAACCTTTTCAACGGATACATGTTGTGTAGGAATACCGGACCTAGGTCGATGATCTCCGGGATGATATGGATCATGAGATGAACTATGACGTCGAAGAATGCGGGTGGAAAGTACATCTCAAGGTCGCATAGTATGACAATGATCTCCGCCTGTAGTCTCCGGCAACGCTTCTTACTGATGGACTTCTGAGAGATAATGTCGAAAAAGTTACAGAGGTCAAGCAGTGTCTTGCGGATCCATGGCTCCATTAGCCCTCTAATTGCAACCGGAAGTATCTGCGTGATCATCACGTGACAGTCATGAGACTTCATACCGGTTAGTTTGTGGTTCTGCATGTCTAGAAATCTCTGTATGTTTGCCGAGTAGCCGGAAGTTACTTTCACACCTTCGAGGCACTTGAAGATTTTAGCGAGCTCGTCTGTACTTAGAGTGTAACAAGCGGCGGGACAGTCCGTCTTGATTTTTGTTAAATTCCTGCCCAACTTGGTCTTCT
The DNA here is from genome assembly GCA_019208055.1 of Stipa capillata. NCBI lineage: Eukaryota > Viridiplantae > Streptophyta > Magnoliopsida > Poales > Poaceae > Stipa > Stipa capillata. Next base: position 329,673 of record JAGXJF010003269.1, on the reverse strand, counting down.
CCTCGTTGGCCCACAGCTCTCGTCTTATCCCCAGTTCCTCGTAGTCAGCTCATGCCTTCGGCCATCTTTTGTCTTGTCTGGCATGTGGAGCAAGAGACCAAGCACACTCTCACAGACATTTTTCTCAATATGCATGACATCTATGCAGTGGCGCGTCTCGAGAAAAGGCCAGTAAGGCAAGTCCCAGAATACAGATTTCATTTTCCATACGCCTCCCAGCGGCTTTACCTTCTTCTGCTTCTTTCCCGCCTTAGGGCACTGGTCCCAAGAGTTCAACATCTCGTAGATTTCTTCCCCACTCCTCTTACGTGGCGGTCCTCGGGTCTCAACCGTATTGTTGAACTTTTCTTTTTCTTGTCTCCACGGGTCGTCCCGTTGAAGCCATCTTCGGTGGCCTATGTACACGATTTTATGAGAGCCCGGCAGGTGACGACTTGTTGTATCTTCCATGCACTTAACACATCCTTGGTATCCGTGGCAAACCTGGCCGGATTGATATCCGTAAGCGGGATAGTCTTGCACCGTTGCGATCATCATAGCTCTCATATTGAAATAGTCTCCTTCGTGAGCGTCCCAGACCCGGACCCCTGGTTCAGCCCAGAGTGTATCTAGCTCCTCCTTCAGTAGTTGGTGATACACGTTCAGATTGTTCCCTGGTTGCTGTGGCCCTTGAATTAGCATAGACAGGTGTAGGTACTTCCGCTTCATGCAAAGCCACGGAGGGAGGTTGTACATCCATACGACCACGGGCCAAGTGCTGCGCCTGCTGCTCATTTTTCCAAAAGGATTGAGTCCGTCCGTACTCATTTCAATTTTGATATTCCTCGGCTCTCCTCCGAATTCGGGGTATTGGTCGTGATTGCTTTCCACTGGCAACCATCCGCAGGGTGTCTCAGCACGCGCGTCATCTTTCCTTGGCCTCTCGTCGTGCCAACGCATGAGCTTTGCCTCCTTCTTGTTTGCGAATAGACGCTTCAAACGGGGAATGAGTGCAAGGTACCATACGACCTTGCAGGAGCACCGCTCTTCACTCCGTTCTCACCATCTGGTTGGTAGTTCTTTCCCCGCTTGAATCGGGATGCTTTGCACTCGGGACACTTGGTTAGCTCCGCGTACTGGTTCCGATATATGAGGCAGTCATTCGGACACGCGTGGTATCTCGTCACCTCCATTTCAAGAGGGCACACGACCTTCTTGGCCTCATCGCAACCGCGAGGCAACACGTTCCCCTCTGGCAGAACTTTTGCAAGATACTCCAATGTCTCAGCGAGGCTTGTGTCCGTGCTGTTGTGCAGTGCCTTCAGTCTTAGAAGTTCGAGCGTGACTGAGAGGCAGGTGTGCTCGGGATTGCAACCAGGATACAAGGGAGTTTTCGAGTCTTTCACCAGTGTCTCCAACTTGGCAGCCTCTCTACGAGCCGCACTATCGTTATTCGTCTCTTTCACAACCTGCTCTTGCACATGACGGTCCTGGACCATTCCGGCCAAATTGTCCCCCGTGCTTCGCGTATCCGCTTCGCCCTCTTCATGTCCTCCGGCATCTTCATAGTCCAACTGTTCTGCTTCCGGCTCTCCGTGTCCTGCTTCTTCATCTAACCCTTCGTCAGCAACAACCTCATCCTCCTCACCGTGACTTGTCCACCGTGTATAACCTGCTATGAAACCCCATCGCACCAGGTGCATGTGCAAAAAACCAGATTTCCTTTCGTACATCTTCAAGTTTTTGCAATCACGACACAGACAGCATATCTTCGTGCCACCCTTTCGCACCATATCTCGCTCGGTGAAATCAAAGAACTCATTCAAAGATGTATAGAAACTCTATGTGTTCCGATCGCTGTCATACATCCAACTTCGATCCATCGGTCGTTCGATCCCTAAGATATACGAAAATTAATTAGTACCAACCCATAGAACATTTCGGCATGACCTTTGCTAAAATAACCAAAATTGCGTTTGTCGAACGTTGACAAAACGTTGACAAAGCAACATTCTGACAAAAACATTGACAACTCAAGTGTTGACAAAGAGCAACACAAACGTTGCCTCGGCTTGATGGCCGGTACCACAAGCAATATATGAAAAAATTTGTCAAAACGTGTGATGGCTCGATGGCCGATCACAAACCCTTCCACAAATATTCATCTCATACGATCGATGTCGTAGCATTACACATTTCATTTTTCATTTTAGACGATTGATGGAGGCAGTACTGACAGTTTAACACAAATCTCAGTTCATAACAAACATACTCACTTCATAACAATTAACTCAGTTCGTAATCTCAAATGAATTGTACAAAATCTCAGTTCATAAGGAATTAGGGTAAAATCTCAGTTCATAAGAAATGGAGGGGAGAGGTTTGGGGGGAAAGTTGAAGCAAATTCAGATTTTTGAGCGGGGAGAGCTAGCAAGGTTAATTTGGGGGAGATCAGAGATGCTAATCAGATGCTGATCAGAGCTAGATTTAGCAAGGAGAGAGAGAGGACTAGGGAGGGGAGGTGGGGGAAGCTTTTGGAGGGCAGTACACTACCAGGGGGCGCGTACGGCGGCGGCGGAGTTGCAGGCGACTAGCGAGCTTGCTGCTGGCCAGTGGAGTTAATTCGACTGGCCAGCAACGAGCTCGCTGAAACGTTATATAGGCAAGGTTACCAGTGATGGGCGCATCTCATTAAGCGTCACTGGTATAGAACATACCAGTGACGAGCATTCCTCTGCGCCCACCACTGGTAACCAGGCCCGGAGGCGGCCGGAATCAAATCATACCGGTGACGGGCGCTCAAACAGGCACGTCACTGGAGTAAACATTCCAGTGACGAGAGCTCCTTTACGCCTGCCACTGGTAATTTCGTGGTTATCAGTGACGTGCACTGATTTGTACACGTCATTGGTAAATATTTACCAGTGACAAGTGTAAGTTTTGGCCCGCCACTGGTAAATTTTACGATTACCAGTGACGAGCATTTTTTTCGCGCGTCACTGGTGATGTGGCGCCTATAGCACTTTCTGCAGTAGTGTATTAGTGCGTGTGTGCATGCTAGTTAGTGGGTTAGTGGCTGCGTGTTAGCCGTGTGAGTCTAGCTATTTAAGCCCATGTAATCCAGTTCATTTGTGGTGTGAAGAAACAGAGAAAAGGCACAAGTTGTGCGGTGCCCCAACTCCCACTGTGCTCTTCTTCTACCTTGAGCTCGTGTGTGTGTGTCTCGTGGGCAAAGCCTACATTTGGTATCAGAGCTATGGTTGGTTCACACACTCCGCCACACTCACCACGGCGCCGTGAGAACTCAGCCTCGCCGGTACGCCGTGGGCGGAGCCCGACGCGGCGTGGCTGCCGCGAGGTGGTGGTGCAGGAGCGCGTTGTGCGCGAACTAACCATAGCTCTGATACCAAATGTAGGCTTTGCCCAGGAGACACACACACGAGCTTAAGGTAGAAGAAGAGCACACAGGGAGTTGGGGCACCGCACAACTTGTGCCTTTTCTTTACCTTGCGCATGATCCGGCCCGGCAGGTTCGACGCCATGCTTATAGGCTCGGAGATGCGGTTCCTCTAGATGAACCGCACCGGTGCCACGTCGAGGCTGGACACCTGCATGCACGCTTGCTTCACCTTGTCGTAGTCCGGGACCTGCTGCTCGAGCACGTCGAGGGAGAACTCCTCGGGTACCAGCGGCGGCAGCTCCTCCTGGGCCACGTCGACGGCGAAGACGTCCGCGGCCGGGACGAGGAAGTGGTAGAGGAGCTCGAGCAGGTGCGCGTGCCTAGTGACGTCGCCGGTGATGGCGAGCGCACGGTCTTGATGGGGCACACCTCCATGATGAAGCGGTCGAGGACAGCGCACAGGAAGTCGGCGGTGGCCAGCTCGGAGACGTGGCGGAGGTCGAGCGCGCGGGCGAAGTGGAAGAGCGGGATCTGGTTCTCGAGCATCATGGCGTCGCGCACGACAGTGTTGATCCAGCTGGTCGCGGAGGAGACCATGTCGGTGGCCTCGTCGACATGGTAGCTCTCAAGGAAGTCGAGGAGGAAGCACATGTCGATGGCCATCATCCATGCCAGCGTCTGCCCGTTCAGCTCCAGCAACCTACCGTGTACGCACGCACGCGACGTAATTAATTTAGGTGACTGGGATTTACAAAAATTCCAGAGAATTGAGAATTAGCAAGACTGAACGATCGCAACAAAGTGCTCTTATAGGTCGGTACACTACTAGAAATTCGCTGATCTATGACGTTTTCCTGGTGACGTTGTTAAACTTCATCATAAAAGGTGCCATATCTATGACGGAAATGTGTGACCCGTTATGGATGTTAGGTGATGGACCCCAACCCCCAGGAATTTATGACGAGAGTAAATATTTCGTCATGGAACGAGTACACAAATCGTCATAGATATTATGCAGCCTACGTGGACAGGTTTGGATGACATTTTTGTGACAAAAAGAGGAGTGTCATACATCGTCACTGCATCTATGACGAATGGGGTTCATCATAAATTATGACAACCATGTTGAAATACAGATCCAGTGTGTGAAAAATATTGTGGTCACTAAGGGTCGAACCCGAGACCTTCAGAATGTAGGCTCGTCGTCTTACCGGTAGGCTAGTGAACGGTTGCTATGTGAGAGAGTGGCGGTGCTGTGAAGGGGTAAGCGAGATGAGCCGTCGGATCTGCAGATGGGAAAATAGCCGAAAAATTGTGGTCGCTAAGGGTCGAACCTGAGACCTTCGGACTGTGGACTCGTCGTCTTATCGGTAGGCTAGTGAACGGTTGCTGTATGAGTCTGAGAGTTTAGTTGTAATATGAGAAAAATAATGTGTAGTTTAACACGTCAGAACAGATCTAGAAACTTAGCAACTCGTGACTTCGAATCGAGCGAAACCAACCGGCGACCGCGACGGCGCTGGCGCTTGCGCCCAGCAGCGACTGCTGCGACGGCCTAGCAGACAAGCCTCCGCCACCCGCCACCACCTCTCACCGCGGAGGGTATCCCCTCCGCGCCGCCCTCCACTCGACGAGCTCCTCCGCTCCAGCTCGCCGCCCCCTTCCCCTCGGCTGGGAGGTTGTCCTGCGGTGAACGGCGGCGTGCTCCTTGACTTGGAAGCCCCCGTCCGACCCGCCGGCCCCTCAGGTTGCCGTACCATCGGCTCGCCACGCTGCTTCCGTGATGCAGCGCGCTGCACCCTCCCGATGAGGTGCCAGACCGCCGCTTCCAGTTGTGCCAGTGCTGTAGTCGGCTTCTTCTTCGTTGCTCCAAACGCAAGTAGGGTTTGATCACCATGTTACTTCCTGTGGTTGATAACCTGTATTCTAATTTGATTGAACGATTTTAAATGGCCCAATAGTACTACGAACTGAGAATGAATTTCGCAAACTAGTGAGCATTGAAGTTCCAAGTGAATACTATGGTGTGGTTCAGATCGTTGGTGATTTCCTTATTAGACTTGGAATTGTTGATTGATTCCACCATATTGGTATTGTTGATTGATTCCAGCAGGTTGGTTAGTTTGCAACCTGCTGTAGTATGTTAGATGGTGAGTTTTTAGCCAAGTAGTGGCTGGCAGACAACTGCATGTTCTGATAGATAGTTGTCATCCATATTTTCATATTTGTGAAATCGTCTTTGCAGAATTAGAGAATAATATGTTTCTTGGCATGCATATTTTCAGAATGTTTAGGTGCACTTTGATACATGGCTAATTTCTTTTTGATCCGATGATGAACAGATGGACAGAAGTTGGACATGTGCTAGACAATTTAGCACTGCATACATCAATGGGGTGAAAGACTTCATGGAGTTTATTCGAGCACGCTTCAATGAAAATGTTGAGATACTTTGCTCATGCCAGCAATGTCTTAATCAGATTCTAAGATCTCAATCGCACGTGGAGGATCATATATATATCCATGGGATGTCAAGTACATACAGTAAGTGAGTACATCATGGAGAACCATTTGATGTTGAGGTTATAGACTATCCAAAGCATGTGAGCAAAAATGTTGACAACATGGAATATGATTCTTATGGGTTGGATGTGAATGAGGATGATGATGACAATGATGGAATTCTAGAGTTAATAGGAGACCTTTACACAGCTGCAGGCCAAGGTGGAGAACAGCCAATGTTTGCAAGAGTGTTACAAGATGCGAAGCGGGAACTTTACCCAGGATGTGATAACTTTTCAAGATTCTCCTTTCTTGTTAAGTTGCTTCATATCAAGTTATTTTATCGGATCAGCAATACGGCATTTACTGCAATAGTGAAGCTGTTGTCCATAGCATTCCCTCATTGCTCACTTCCTAGATCATATGATGAAGCAAAGAATTATCTTCGTGAATTGGGACTTGGATATGATGCAATCCATGTGTGCAAGAATAATTGTGTCCTATTTCGGAAGGAGTATGCCATGCGCGATGATTGCCCAATATGTGGTGAATCAAGATGGAAAGATGCAGATGGTAGAAAGCTGGTTCCTCAAAAGGTGTTGAGACATTTTCCATTGATACCAAGATTGAAGAGGATGTTTGTTTCAAAAAGGATAGCAGAGGACACACAATGGCACAAGTTGAAGCGGCAGCCCGTGGACAATGAAATGAGCCATCTAGCTGATGGTGAGGCATGGAAGGACTTCGATAGAAGAGATCCAAAGTTTGCAGAAGATGCAAGGAACTTGAGACTTGGCATATCTACAGATGATTTGAATCCATTTGGCAACATGAGCACCTCGTATAGCATGTGGCCAATACTTGTTGTGCCTTACAATCTGCCACCGTGGGCATGCATGGATCAGTCCAACTTCATGATGGCCTTACTAATCCCAGGTCTAAAATCTCCAGGAAAAGATTGCGATGTATTTTTACAGCCTCTTATAGAAGAGTTGCTTGTACTTTGGAAGGGTGTCCGTACTTATGATGCATTTACCGCTGCAATGTTCGATCTGCATGCTGCAATATTATGGTGCATACATGATTATCCAGCATTGAGCACCTTGTCAGGGCGAACCACAAGAGGATATTATGCTTGTATTCATTGTGACAAAGATCCATTGTCGAAGTCACTAAGGAACAAGATTTGCTATCTTGGGCATCGTCGTTTCCATGCAAAGAACCACCCTTGGAGAAGAAGGAAGGAATTTAATGGGAAGCCAGAAACCAGTGAGAAGCCAGGAGAATTTAGTACAGAGGAACTATTAGAGTAACTTGAGAAGGTCAAACATGTTAAACCTGGAAAGCATCCTGAAAACAAGAAAAGAAAGCGGGAAGACAAGAATGGGCCATCATTTAGCCAAAAGGTCATTTTGTTTGACTTACCGTATTGGTCTAGTTTGAAGCTACGACATAATCTCGATGTGATGCACATAGAGAAAAACATATGTGACAACCTTCTTGGGACATTACTCAATATTGAGGGGAAGACAAAGGATACTCATCTGTGTTAAGCACCTGTGTCACAGGTGCATATATGCTGAGAATTGAGTATTCTTTTCTGCTGAATGTGCAATTCTGTGTATAACTATTTTTCAAAATCAACTCATGTCAGTTTTGGTTTTGCTTGATTGATTTTCTGGCAAACTAACATTGAGAAGATTACATAAGGACATTCTGATAATGTTTCAATGCTTTCCTTCTTATCCAACTCTCTCTATTCTAGAGTTCTAGATGAAATACTTGTCACCTGGGCCATCTACCTGTGTCTCAGGTGAATGCTTTTGGACTCTTTAGGTCGTAGGGTTTTTTCGTTCCACATACCTGTGTCACAGGTCATTTGTCAGCTGTGACATAGCCACTTTATACCCCTTCGGCATATATAAAGCGCCTCTGCGTCTTCGCAAAATCCACGTTCAGCGCAAAACCCCAGCTTCCGCCCCGCGCCAAAATTTCTAGTTTCCATAAAAATCTCCGTTTCCGCCCCTCGAAAGTCTTTCAACTCATCGGAGAAGACTTCCCGAGAAGCTCCAGCGTCAATTCTCTAGTGCATTGTTCCAGTTTAGGGTCGCTTATGCTCATGATCATCCACCAGAATCAATCTAGGGTAAATTTGAACAGAAAATGTTTGTCAAACCCTAGTTTCCATCAATCTGTCGTCCGCCTCTGCACGTAGCTGTGTCACCGCTAGGATCTCACCTGTCACACAGGTGCGTCTATTCAAACAACAGAGATCTTGGTAGTTCCGAAACACTCACCGGTGTTAGTTTCTCTCACATAGGTGTCTCACACAGCTACCTTGTCTGCATCTTAGGAACTCCTCTCACCTACTTCTTTCTTATCTATCTGGTTTCTATAGATGTCTTCAGAGTCTGAGAAAGCTGACAGTGGGGTGCAGTGGTCTGATCCAGAAGCATCAAGCTTTGAGATCACAATTTCAGATTTAGATCAGGAGAGAGAGAGGCTAAGACAGAAAGTAGCAGCAACAGAGAAGAAAAAGGCAAGCCAAAGGGCAGTCAGGGAAAGAAAAGCAGTTGCCAAGAAAGCTGGTCAATCCAGCTCTGCCAAAAGAGTTCCTGCCAAGAGGACAAGATCCTCATCAGCTGTTGAGCACACTTCTTTAGGCAAGGAGGCAGCAAAGAAAGGAAAAAGAGCAGTCAAGAAGAGCTCTAAGCCTTCAATTGCAGATGTAGTGTTGCCAAGAGGCACACTCACAATCAGGGAACCAATTCCAGAGCCTAAAGTGTCTCAAGAAGATCTTGAGTATGATAAGATAATTCTTGATGAATTGGATGAGATAGCAGCTCAGATGAGTGCAGCAACCGATGAGGAGACCAAGAAGAAGCTGTCCACTATCTACACTGCTAAAAGCTTTGAGCTTTCAGAGGCTGCAAGGCCTGTTTCAATGGCTATTCCTGTTCCTTCAGAACAAGATAAAGCAATCTTAAGGGAAAATACAGATTTACACAAGCAGTTACAATCAGCTACTTCTCATGCTGCTGGAGTTGAGATCAGAAGACAAATTATTGAAAAATAGAATAATCTCTCAACCAAATGTCTGTTAGCAGAGTCTCAGCCACCAAGGAGTTTATCTCACACTGATGCCAGAGATAGGCATCTAATTTATCAAATAGAAGAGCTGCAAAAGAAAGCAAACTCTTTGCCCAGTGGACTTGGAAAACAATATTTATTGGCTGAGATCAGGCTCAAGAGAGGTCAGCTCTCTTCAGATTTCAGAAAGCCTCTTTCTTCAGGTCTAGCACAAAGTGTTCAGAAACCAGGACTCAGTCGGGCTGAAGTTGAAAGGATTCTTACTCAGGAGATTCATGAGCTGCTTGCTAAGATAAGAAGGACGCCCCCAGGTGCTGAGAAAAATGCTCTGCGTGCTAAGCTCAAGACCAAACAGAGGATGCTCTCTGGTGCCATTCCAATCAAACGAGCTGCTGCTCCCCTTGCAATAACTGCGGCTCCATCAGCTCCATCTACTCCAAAGAGAAAAAAGTTTGATACAGTGGAAGTCACTGAGGAGCCTTCTGCAAACAAGCAGCCTGAACCAGAACCAAAGGTTGAGATAATCTCAGAAACAACCCAGAGCTTGAAGCCATCTCTCAAGGATCAGCATGATCAACAGAAACATGCTATTCAAGAATTAAAGAAAGAGATGCCACCACCGGTGTCACCGGTGGGTAGCACAGCCAAGTCTGGTCTGAAGAATACCAAAGGAAAGGCAGAAAATCTTAGAGTTCTACAAGTGTAGAATCACTTTCCTCCCTGGATGTCCAGAAACAAAGGGCTCCATCCCAGTTTCTGGTATCCGAAGCTGAAGAACAAGTTGTAACGAAGGTCCAAATGCTTTCATCCCCAAGAACAGCTTCAGTAGAGTCTCCAGTTGCTGCAAAATCACCAAGTCCACAGCTGTCTTAACCAGCTGTGTCACAGGCAGGAGAAAAAGCTCAGGCCCAAGAGCCTCACCGGACCCAACCACTTGTGCCACCGCCAGCTGACCTAGCCCCTTCAGTTCAAGCACCTGTGTCATCTCCTGTGGCACAGGCAAGTAAGTCAGCTGAGCAAGAAGAAATCTCTGAGAGCTCATCAGATGATGGCAGAGGTGTGTCTGTTACTCCTCCAAGACCAAGAGTAGCCAGAGCTGATTCAGATGAAGATTATCAAGTAGAGAGCTCATCTCCAAGTGCCAAGTCAGCTGAAGAAGAAGAGGAAGAAGAGGCAGAACATGAGGACAGCTCTCCCAGTCCCTCAGTTGGAGACGAAGATCTGGAAACTAAGTATCATTACATCTTCTCCCATGCTCTGAGGACTGAAGCAAACCAACTGCAGTTTATCTCAAGAGCTGCTGCCAAAAAGCTTCCCAAAGGAGATTCCAAGAAGTCAAGAAGCAAAGTTGCCTCCATGAGCACAAGTTCTTTCACCAGAATGAGGTCAACTTGCCCATACTTCAGTGAAGACAAGGAATTCCAAGATGCATCTTGCGTAGACCCCAAATTTCACACTGATCTTCAATGGGGTGTCTACCATGAAATCCTTGCCTCCAAGGGATTTGTAGATTGCAAGGCCATAGACTGGTCTGCTCTAACTGATCCCAGACTGAGGAGTCTTCAATCTCTGATTCAAGCCTCAGGTCTGGAGTTCATATGCAATCTCCAACAAGAATATGACCCAGAAATCATTAAGGAATTCTATGCCACAGTCTGGGTAGAACAAGAGAATCAAGATGTCATGCTATGGAAGACAAGAGGCCAGCTGCTCTCAATTACAGCTCCAGAATTCAACAGCTTGTTTCATGCACTAATAGAACCTGGTATGCCAAACTTGTTCAAGCTAGAGCCTGTTTCCAATGCTGACAGAAGAAGATTCTATCCAAGGAATTTTTCATTCCCTGCCAGTGCCCCTTCAGATCATGTGTACTTCAAGGGCATAATAATCACAGCAAAGCATCTAGTCAAGATCCTTCATGTCACCCTCCAGCCAAAAGGAGGAAACACAGATGCAGTATACAACTCAGTATGGCAGGTGCTGGTGCACATAGCAAATAACATTCATTTTGATGTGGCCAGATATATATTTCATGAGATAGATGTTGTACAGAAGGACAAGAAAGCTAAGCTGAGGTATGGATCGTACATCATGTACATGATCCTTCAACGCACAGGTCTTCTGTATTCAAACTCTGACATGACTGTGAAGACCATCAAGACCCAGCTCAGGCCTCAGGCTGATGACCATCCTGATGAGGTTGCTATTCCAGCTTTGTTTGGAGAATCCCCTGAACCAGCTGTGTCAGCTCCCAGTGACACAGCTGCTCTAACAGCTCCTCAAGCGCCTGCTCCCTCCGTGCCTGTGCCTCAAGTCCAAGTCCTCACCGGTGTCACCGCTGATACTCCCACAGCTGACCCAGCTGAGTTAGCATCTGTGACACAGGTGGCTGAAGATGGCACTCTATCCTCCGCTCTGATGTCTCAAGCAGCAGCCAGAGCTTATCAAAACAAAGTGATGCCAACACAGTTTGTAGCTCTGCACCGAGAGAATCTTCAGCTCAGATCAGAAGCCACCAGTCTGCATTCAAAGGTGGATCAGTTGCAAGCTCAGATGTCAGAAGTTCTCCAGCTGTTGAAGTCAAAGCTCAGAATGTGTCTCTTCCTCACCCCTTTCTGGTGTTTTAGTGTCAAAGGGGGAGAGATTCATATTAAGGGGGAGAGATTTGTACAAAGGGGGAGAGAATAGAGGAAGGGGGAGAGATTAATCATAGGGGGAGAAAGCAAAATTATTTTCTGGTGTAATCAAAGGCTTGTTTTGTTTCTGACTCTTCTGCCTTGATTACAATTAATACTAAGTCTTATTTTGCTCATTTTACTCTGATGCTGAAATATTTCAGTGTGCCAAGTGTGTTGCTCTGATGCATATGTCCAGTGCTCTGATGCATATGTTTAGATTGTTATTGCTCTGATTAGTCTGTTTGCTCTGATTCATGATTAATATTATGCTCTGATTCATGACTAGTCTATACTCTGATACATATGCTCACTGGCTTATGATCTGATTCACATATTCAGGATAAATTTATGCTCTGATCCACATATATTCATGTTAAATTTATGCTCTGATTCACTTATTCATGTTAGAGCTCATGTTCTGATACATATGCCCTTTGGCGCTCTGATACATATGACCAGTAATTTGTTTGGCTCTGATATATATATCCATAGTGAATCTGTTCTCTAATATTCTCATATGCTTTAAGATATATATTCAGATGCTCTAGTCATTGCAAATGTATCAAGAGAAAAATATTTCAGTTCAGCTCATTATTCTCTGATACACTTATTATTCTGAACTGATAAAAAGTGCAAGTTGTAAGAAAATACTGCCCATATCCAAAATCATTATCTGTGCATTGGTAAGTTAAAAGCAAATCTCTTGTGCACAACTTCAGGGGGAGTTTATTCTCTACAACCTGCACACATACCTTCTATTCAAATTTGTTATACGAATTTGTTGAATGGGTTGCCACTAACCACCAAAAAGGGGGAGATTGAAAGAGCATCTAGGCCCCAAGTTAGTTTTGATGGTTAATGGCAACTCAAACTGGAATCTAACATTTACAGTGAGTGTAAGCAGGTTCGTAGGTTCCAGAAAGGAGGGTCATCAAGGAAAGGATGACCACCAAAAAGGTACAAGGGTGGTTTTTAGGACTAAGAAATGGCGGTGCTAGGCAGTTGTGCCACAACTGTGAAGAAGCCGGTGCTGTGCATGGAGTTGCAAGCAGGGTGATGGTGGCTTGATGCATCAAGGGCCGTGACTACAGTTGGTGGGCAGGTAAAACCTAGATTTGCTAGGTTCTTTGAGTCCATAGGAAAAGCTCGTACTATCAAGAGGGATGAAGCAGTGATGATCTGTGGAGGTTCTAGTTGCTCAATGCTCAGGATGTTGGACAGTGGCACTAATGCTTTGAGGTTAGTGGCCCTGTGTCATCAGTTTCGCAGTGTGAAACTGGTTTGGTGCTGGCACTCTGCAGTGCTAGCAGTAGAAAACCCTAGGAGTTAGAGTCACCAGTGTGACACAGCGGTGTCACAGGTGGTCTAACGCTCTATGACTTAGGTACATCTCTGTACCAGGGGAGAGCTTGTAAATGCTAAGGGACCTGCACTACGATGGCTTGTCTGCTAAGTCGGAGGGCTGTCGGAGGTTCTCTCCTTATAGGTTTCAGAGAGTGTGTGCCTTGAGGGCATGTCGTGTGCCAAGACCGGACTGAGCAGTGCGGCTGCGTCAGTTTAGGGTTTACCTGTGTGTGCCGCCGGTAACACAGGTATCGGTCTGCTTGAGCCGGTTATAGTTGGGCAGAGTGATTGGCTGTGTCACCGGTGGCTGACACCGGTGACTCACTTAATTCTACGTGGCAACAGTGTAACGGTCAAGTGCCTGTGAACCCTATATATAGGGGACCAGGGAAGGTCTTCGACCTGAGCCAATCTGCTAACCAGTGAACCAACCAGAAAAGCACATCCTACCGTTGCAAGCCTCTCTCTCACTCGGAACACAAGCCATTCTTCCTAAGAGAGTTAGAGTCCTGAGCAAAAAGAGCATTGGTTCCTCCAAGAGTTGTTACTGCTGAATCTATTACTCTTGGAATGTCTACTCCTAGACGGGTGTAGGAGTTGCTGGTACCACCCAAGCTTGTGTGAGCTGGACCAGTAGTCTGTGAGGGTGTTTGAAGTCTACCTGCTGCGAGCAAAAGGACTTCCACAAGCAAAGGAAGAGGCCTGAGATCAGGTACTCGGAGAACAAGCACGATTTGGTGTTGGTGAGCTCTTCGGAGTAGCCTCTCCAACTGAGACGTACCACTCTGCAAAGAGTTGGGAACTTCGGTGAAAAAAACACCCTGTCTCTCTGAGTGCTTACTTACATTGCTTCTGTTTACCTGCTACTTGCTTGGTTGTGTGATCTTAGTCTTAATCTGTTCATCTGTTATAGATCTCCTTTATACCTGTGTTACTCTAGCTGTGTCTCAGTTGCTATATATCTCATCTCACACCTGAGTCAGTTACCTGTTACACAGGCAGATTGATTGCTGATTAATTGCTAAGTCTTAGACCACCTGTATTAGGCACCTGTGTGACAGCTGCATGCTATTTAACACATCATATCATACCTGTGTCACACACCTGTCACACAGCTAGCTGATCCTAACTTCTGTCTAAGGCATAATTTATTCAAACAAGCTAAAAGAAGTAATTTTAATTGGCCTCCTATTCACCCTCCTCTAGTCGGCACCTTCGGTCCTTTCAACAGTGACGGAGACGTTGCTCACGTGGTGGCGGGGGGACGCTCTACGCCGCGATGGAGCATGCTCTACGCCGCAGCGGAGTTAAGGTCGTCCCGACATGGCAAAGGAGACGTTGCTCACGTCGCGATGGGTGGAAGCTCTACGCCGCGGTGGAGCGTGCTCTACGCCGCGGCGGAGTTAAGGTCGTCCCGGCACGGCGATGGAGACATTGCTCACGTGGCAGTGGGGGGATGCTCTACGCCAGGGTGGAGCTTGCTCTACGCCGTGGCAGAGTGAATGTCGTCCCGGCACGGCGACGGAGATGTTGCTCACGTGACGGCGGGGGGACGCTCTACGCCGCGGTGGAGCGTACTCTACGCCGCGGTGGAGTAAAGGTCATCCCGGTACGGTGACGGAGACGTTGTTCACGTGGCGGTGGGGGGATGCTCTATGCCGTGGTGGAGCTTGCTCTACACCGCGGTGGAGTAAAGGTCATCCTGGCACGGCGACGGAGACATTGCTCACGTGGCGGTGGGGGAACGCTCTACGCCGTGATGGAGTAAATGTCGTCCCGGCTCGGTGACGGAGATGTTGCTCACGTGGTGGTGGGGGGGATGCTCTCACTACAAGAAATGATATTTCTAGTGACAAAAAGCCACGTGACAATTTACAGAACCGTCACTGAATAACACAATCGGTGACAGTTTGGCCCTTGCGTCACGCATGAATATTAATCCGTGATGGTTGGCCGTCACCAGCTGTCACCAGCTGATACCCGGACGGGTAGCCTCGTATGGCATATTCGTTGACGGTTTTTCTGGTTTTAGGTGACGAAGGGTTCAGTGTCACCGATATGTTGGACGTGTGAGTGAAGGAAACAAATAGAAAAAAAATTGTCGTCTGCGGAGTTCGAACCCGTGACCTCGAGCTTCCGTGCGCTGGACTGAGAGGTTTTACCACTAGGCTAGTGTTTGATTAGTGATAATACATTGTAGCGCATTTCTTTTGTAGGATGTCGAATGGCAATATAAAGCAATCAGACGATGTGACCGATTAGTTTCTCGTCTGGTAGATCACGAGATAATTGGGATCGTTTGTTAGTTATTAGGGGCGCGGCGCTGCGAAGTATGGCAGGGTATAGACGATCATGTCCGCGGCGAGGCGAGTCGACGCCGTGCACGGCGGCACACGGCAACGCGAGGCGCGGCTGCGGCACGGCGAAGCACGGGTGAGTTCCGGTGTGATCTGGTTAATTAGGAACGGCCCTTATTTATCCTGAGCATCATCAGAGTTAAGTGTTAACTGACTGGTACGCATGATCTGCAATACTCCATAGTGTCTTTGATCTTGCTCCAGTTACGCCTCAAGTTTCCGTATTCTCTGATTTATCTTAATAGCAGACCAGATAAGTAAGTTCATATCTCTTCTATATTTTACCTTAGCAAGTTCATCTGGTACACACAAATTATTAATTTTTACAGGATTAATTATTTATTTATTATGAATTGTTGACCTGAAATAAACTTGCGCGAGTTTTGACAGGACCATGTGAATCTTTTTTTATTGCAAGTTATGTGCATAGAAGAACAAGAGCTCAAGCAAGGGTTAATAAGAATATCTGGCTTACAGTTTAGAAGACACTTTCTGACCTGACCTCGCAGCTAATTTGATTCGGTTTGCTGGATTAGTTAATGCACATTGTTCTGCACTTTAATGTTTTGTAGGCAATGGATCGAAATTGGATAACTCAAGGAAGAAAATTCACCCCGCCATATGTAAAAGGTGTTAATGAGTTTATGAAATTCGTGCGAGAACACTTCAACGCAGATGAATCAATCTTGTGCCCATGCATACGCTGCCTTAATTTGATACGGCAGAATCAAACAGATGTTGAGGCTCACATAAACTGCAATGGTATGTCCGTCACCTATACAAGGTGGATCTTTCATTGGGAAGCACTTAGTGATGATGAAAGTCATAGTAGCGATCATGGTGCCTATCAAAGTGACGACGATGATGACTATGAGCAAGACGATGCAATTAATTTTAATGATGTTCCCGGTATGGTAGATGACCTGCACAACTCTGGAAAGAAAGGTTCTGGTGGGAGTAATTTGTATTCAAAACTCATGGAAGAAGCCAAGCGAGAGCTTCATGAGGGATGCAGCACTTTCACACGGTTGGCGTTCATTATCAGGCTCCTTCATATCAAATCATATAATCGGTTTACCAATAGAGGATTTGATCAATTTCTTCAGCTCTTTAGTGCGGCTTTGCCAAGTGTCAATTTACCAAAATCTTACGTTGAAGCTAAGAGAGTTCTTTCTGAAGTTGGGCTTGGTTATCAGACAATTCATGTATGCAAGTTTGACTGTGCTTTGTTTTGGGGAGACCATGCCAACAATACCCATTGTCCTGTGTGTGGATTATCAAGATGGAAAAACATTGCTTCAAAGAAAAAGGTTCCTCACAAGGTGCTTCGATACTTTCCTATAATCCCAAGGTTTCAAAGATTCTTTGTTTCAAAGGAAATGTCAGGGCACACCAAGTGGCACAAGGACAAGAGGGTTGTTGAGGAAAATGTTATGAGGCACCCCACAGATGGTGAGGCATGGAAGGACTTTGACACGAATTTTGGTTGGTTTGCTGAAGATCCCCGTAACTTAAAGCTAGGTATTGCCACAGATGGATTCAATCCCTTTGGACACATGAGTAGTTCATACAGTATGTGGCCTGTTTTTGTCATTCCATACAACCTCCCACCCTGGATGTGTATGGACCAATCCAATTTCATGATGGCATTGCTTATTCCTGGAAAATATTCACCAGGAAAGGATTTTCATGTATTTATGCAGCCACTGATAAAAGATATGATGCAGCTCTGGACAGGTGTGGACACGTACGATGCATGCACGGGTGTAGAATTCAAATTGCATGCTGCATTTATTTGGTCTATTCATGATTATCCTGGATATGCCACTATGTCAGGTCGTAGCACAAGAGGTTTTTATGCATGTGTGCATTGCGAAGAGAATCCTTGCTATGAGTCACTGAAAAACAAAGTTGGATATATTGGCCATCGTCGATTCCTTCCTGCCAATCACCCTTTTAGAAAAAGCAAACTTTTCAATGGACTTCCTGAGAAGAGAGAGGCACCAAGGAAGTTCACAAGCATAGAAGTGATGCAGAAGTTAGAGAGAGTTAAGGACTACAAACCAGGGAAAAATCCAGAACATAAGAAGAGAAAGCGCGCAGAGAAAGGTGAACCAACCTGGCACCTCAAGGTGGGCTTATATGATTTGCCATATTGGTCACATCTTAAGTTAGCACACAACCTGGATGTGATGCACATTGAGAAGAACATATGTGAGAATATCCTTGGTACCCTTCTTGAAATGAGGGAAAGAATAAGGATACCGTTAGTGCTAGACTGGATTTAAAGAAGTTCAAAATCAGGAAAAAGTATTGGATGAATCCTGTGGGGGATTCTTTTGTGAAGCCCCCTGCACCCTGGACACTTGATAAGGAAGGTAAGAAAAAATTGTGCAAGTTTTTGGCTAATGTGAAATTCCCAGATGGTTATGCTGCAAACCTAGCAAGATGTGTGGATCTTGATGGTTGTAAAGTACACGGTTTGAAGACGCATGATTGCCATATACTTTTGCAGCGTCTCTTACCAGCTGGGCTTAAAGGAATTGTACCAAAGGATATGTATGAGGCTATTGCTGAATTGGGAAGATTTTTTAGGGAGTTGTGTGCCAAAACTCTAAGAATTGATGTCCTGAATCGATTGAAGGCTGAAATTCCTGTAATTCTTTGCAAGCTTGAGAAGATCTTCCCTCCTGCTTTCTTTGATGTAATGGTGCACTTAGCTATTCATCTTCCTGATGAGGCAATTCTAAGGGGGCCTGTTCAATATGGTTGGATGTATCCAGTTGAGAGAAGACTTGGGTACCTTAAGGGAACTGTGCGTAACAGAGCAAGGCTAGAAGGATCTATTGCCGAGGGCTATATCGTGGATGAGTGCTTGACCTTTTGCTCCAGATATTTGAATGATGATATAGAAACCAGATTTAACAAAGATGATAGGAACAAGGACAAGCAGCATCAAGTTGGTCCTGATGAGTTAGGTATTTTTGTAGATGGTGCAAAAGCCTTTGGGCATTCCCAACTAAAGTATTTCGACAAGGAATTTGACAAAATGGTTTGGTATGTACTTAACAATTGTCCAGAGGCACAGGGTTATATGCAGTAAGTTTCCTTCACCTTTTAATTCATAATAGAATGTTACAAAGAAATTTTATTGTTGTCATTAAAAGTTCATTTTTTGTTTTGTAGGGTATGCCGGGAAGAATTAATGAACAGGGGTGTCAATAACATCGACGAGGAGCTTGAGAAGGAGTTCCCAGACTGGTTTGAAAAACACGTGAGACATTTGAATAATGTTTCAGATGATTTGCGTTCACTTTCACTTGGGCCAGATAGGCGTGTAGTAGTACACTCTGCCTACAATGTCAATGGTGCTAGGTTTCGTACAGTGGATCGTGAGAAGCACCGAAGGACTCAAAATTCTGGCATAATGACAAATGCATATTTTAAAGATAGAGAAGAAACTGAGTACTACGGGGTTTTGAAGGAAATTCTTGAGTTGCAGTACGGGAAAAACAAGCACGGCAATAGATCAATCTTCTTGTTTAGATGTGATTGGTTTGACCTTGATGGCAAGAATACCAAGATGCAAGATGATGGATTCTTTAAAAGCGTTAATACGTCCACCGTTCGGTACAAGAACGACCCATTCATTTTGGCAGGCCAAGCAAAAACATGCTTTTACTTGGACGACACAAAGTTGGGTAATCCTTGGAAGGTGGTGCAGACTTTCAGTCACAGACATGTATATGATGTTCTAGAAAATGAAGATAGTGTAGATCAAGGTAGTCCAGATGCATACCAGGAAGACATTTCTTCATCAGATCGAATTGTTCATGAAGTTGAGGATGAAGACGATGAAGAAGATGTTTTGGACACTGTTGATTGTCTTGATGCTCGAATTGTTCTTGAACTAGACCGTCAAGATGGCAATAACAATGAAGACATCGACAGCAGTGAAGATGAACAACGTGTTGACACCTTGGTAGGGAATACAAGTGATGATGGGGCCAGAAATTCAGAAAATGATAGTGATGATGAGTAATAGGCTAGTATAATGCTGTTTTCTGAGCGTAGCATTTGTGGATTATGATCATTTGTGGATTTTCTCTGTTGCTTTATTTGCTAACATTTGTGGATTACGATCACTTTTGTAAGACATGAGCATATATCATTAAAAGTACTCAATTATGACATGAGATATTTGATAAAGTAATCAAGCATGCATACAAAAATATCATCACAGAAGCATATATCATTAAACGTACTAAGTTTTGAGAAGCCAGTGTGTTATTTGTGCTGCAAATGCCATAGGTCATGGCGTTTCCCGTGGAAAGCCAAACGCCAGCTTTTTCCGGAAAACAGAGCCATGCGTAAACACGCTACTGTTCTGGTCAGTTGGTGAGTGTTTGGCCTGCTAACCCAAACGCCACGGAGCGCGGCGTTTAGGTGCAAAGCCAAACGCCAGGTCCTGCGGCGTTTGATCTGAAAATTCAAACGCCGCCTGTTTCCGCAGAACAGAGACCCGCGCAGACATGCTTCTGTTCCGGCCAGCACGGCAGCGTTTAGCCCACGCAGTCAAACGCCACATACTTTGGCGTTTGTTTTGCAAATATAACGCGTGCGGCGGAGGAGCCGATGTGAGGCGAGCACGCTGCCTAGAAATCTTCCTCGTTCGCGCGGTGGCCGATGACCGCGTCGGGCTCGAACTCGCGACCTTGTAGGAGAGGCGGCGATGAGGAACGACGCCGTTGGCGCTGCCCGCCATCTTCCCTAGCCCCGGCGGCCTCGGACCTCCACTTCCCGGGGCCACCCCTCCCGCCGCCCCGCCGGGCAGCCGGTGGCGGCGGATCCAGCGGGGCCAGTGGCGGCGAAGGGGTGGGAACCGTGGGGGCGTCGGGGCTGGTGCGGTCTCCGGTGGTCGAGGGGATCGGGTTGCCACGGCGAGATCTGAGCTGCCCGTTATGGATTTTTTTCGCTGTTTGGCTGTGGTTTTTTGGATCTGACTTGGTATGCTCGCTCAAATTTTTTTGTTCCCTCAAATTTTGGTTCCCTCCAAATTTTTTCACCGGCCCGCTCGATTTACCCCTCCCCCGGTAACTACCTCATTTCTTTTCACACCATTCGCCCCCCTATTCGAAGCGCGCCCTCCTCCCTCTCTTCTCCCCGAGTTCCAGTCCCCTCCCTGCCGGTGGTTATCGTTCTGCCGCCACAAATCGTTCGGTTTCCTCCCCGGCCTACGACATGACCGGCGGCCTTCGAAGTGGCACCGTCCGCAAAGCTGGTAAAATTACCCCAAGATCTCATCCTACATGACCAGGTAACATTTCTCTCCCCCTGCCCCAAGAACTCAATTTTAGGGTTTGTATTAGGGTTAAGACTGCGGGTTCTAGTATAATTCGGATGTTCTTATTAAAGTTACCCTAATATGTTTTATTCTATTTTAGGCAATGTATGATTATTTCTACTTTAGTTAACATGTTCTAGTTTAGCCAAGCTATGATTATATCTTGTTCTAGTTTAGGCAATCTGTGATTATATATTCTTCTTGTTCTGGACTAATCTATGATCACAAACTACTATGTACTAGTTTGATTAGTTGATCATTTAACAACCGCGTACATGCTTCCTTCTTTTCATAGGATTATTTGTGATTCTGTTTTGCCTTACACATATTGACATCACTTATATATTTTATATATTCTGTTTTTACTTATACATATTGACATCACTTATGAATGTTTATATTAACTTCTCATCATTGTTTGTCAGCTACTGCTGTCAGATCACCACAGGCATATGAGAAGGTTAGGACACAAGTGATGAAGGAGAACGCGTCTCATCTAACCGAACATATGAAGAAGAGAGCTGGTGCTACCGGCCTTTTACAAAATTTCAGCTCCATAGCACATACGTTTGTTTATGGTCATGCACAAAAAGGGACACAGCCGCAAGAAAGAGATAGCCTCTGACCCTGAATATGATCCAGCTGATGCAGAGGAGGCCATTGCTGATGATGAGATTGCTACAGATGAAGAGGAGACCACTCTTGTAAATTCTTCTTCTAAGGTCATAATATATTTTACATACTCTTACTTGCACATCTAGGATAAATTGTTGTTTATAAGCATATGTCTTCCACTACATTCAAGCAGGCAGTGGATGGTTCTGCAATGCCACCACAGAAAAAGCATACCAAAGCCATTGTACCTCCATCTGCAATATCTACAAGATCTAGAGGAAACCCAGGTACTGAAACTGGCGCATCAGATATGCCTACACGTCTAGATTGGGAGAACTGTCCAATAGACAACTCACCTGCGCAGCATCTAACTTCTCTAGACAGCAACTCACCTGATGAGAATTCAGCAGAACATTGTGATGCAATTGTTAACTTCGAACGGCAAGGTATAGACGTCATCATCTCTTCACACTGTCTATTGCTTGTTAGTTCCAACTAGTACTTCCAGAGTTGAAACTGATTATGTATCTTATTTCAGATGTATTAGCAAGCTCAAGCCATTTGAAGTGAAAGCGAAGTGAACGCGGAAAAACTATGGGCCATGGACTAGATCTGTATTCAAGAAGGAATGGAGGAACTAAGCTGAAGATTGACTTCTCTGAGGGCACAAGGAGACCTAAAGACCCTCTCCAAGCAGCAAAACTTAGTTCTGAGTGTGGAATTCACATCCGCAGCAAAATGCCGCTTGCAACACACTGGAAGCAATACAGTAAAGATGAAAATCTCAAACATGTTATTCCTAAAGCTATTAAGACTGTAGCGGTGAGTCGACAAACTTCTTTTTTCCTAATCACTTCTTTACATTGTTAAACTATCTTAGCTGATTGCAAATGCATCTCTATTTTGTAATTCTGTAGGGAAAGTTTGAAATTGACACAAAGGATGAAGTGGCCCAAGAAGTGTGCACTACTATTTTACAGAATGGTGTTCGCCAACAACGATACAGGCTTAAGAAGACATATTGGAATAAGATAAAAAATCTTACTCATGAGCAAGCATTATTGCTGAAGCCATTTAATGTAAATGAACAAACTTGGGAACATCTTGTGACCCAATGGTTTAATGAGCACTACCAGGTTTGTAATACATTATCTTTCAGCTAAAACTTGTGCTTTCATAAATATGGACTTTATGGAATACTAAATTTCAGCTACTTAACATAGGAAATCTGTGGGAAGAATAAAGTAAACCGAGGTGGTGTCAAGCACCACCATACCACTGGTTCTAGAAACTACATTTCACACTACAACTCTATTGTAAGTATTTGAACTACCTCAATGCAAATCCTATATCTTGGATAAATAGATGATATGGAGTACTAATGTTCAGCATGTCCTAATTCTTGTAGAAGGCTCAGAACAACGATGAGGAACCAACTCCAATTGATTTTTTTAAAGAAACCCACACTAGCATGAAGGATGGTACGATGAGTGAGAGTGCACAAGAAGCTTATGTAAGTATTTTCTATTATTTGGACTTCAAATGTAATGTGCCAGCCAATATATTAAATGTTTCTTACACTGCACTAACAACGCTTTCAATCATATTGCAGAATGCCATGCAAAGCAAAAGAATGGCACCACAATAAGAAGATGCGCCGCCAAAAACTGATCTGCTGATTGTTCAAGAAGTTCTCAAGGAAAAGAGCTCGTCAAGCACGTTCCTTTCAAGCTTGGGCGTCGCATCTAGCTCTAGGAATACTTCAACCTCTACTTCATCTGCCCGCATCCGAGAGCTAGAAGAAAGGCTTGCAATTCAGGAGACAGAGGCAAGAGAGGCAAATGATAGGTATCAGCAGGGCCTGAATGCAAGACTAGCAGCCCAGCATGAAGCAATTGAAGAGCTGAGAAGGAAGCAGCAGGACGAACTTGAAGCTGTCAAGAAGTCCTAGGAAGAGAAAACTTTGGCTTTTGAAAAGAGGCAACAAGAAATGGATGCCATGCTTGCTTACCTCTTAAGGACGACGTCGCAAGCATCCCAGGGTAGCTACACACCAGCACCCCCACCCTGATGGTGCTTTGTTCGTGATGATGACTTGCAATAATACTATCATGTGTCTTCTTTTAGTGTGTGACACTATGTCTTCTTTTGGTTATTGTCATGTGTGATACTGTTGTGTGAGACTTGTCAAGTTTGAGTATGAATGAAAGCTTTAATATTATTTCGCTATCATTTCAAATTTTGCCGAGAATTAAATTTGAATTCAAATTTGCCTGCAATTTGCAATATTATACACATTGACGTCATCTTCCATCTGTGACAGAAATGCATGCCCGTCACAAGCGTGTGGACCCACATGTCTGCAGCCACCTCACCAGCGTGTGGACCCACATGTCAGCAGCCATGTCAGCAGCGTTGACCGGTCCAACCTGACCTACCGATTGATAGTGACGGTACACTGTCATCGAAAACATGAAATAGTGACAAATGATCGATTAAACGGTGACATTACGGGCCGTCATTGATAATCTAGTTCAATGACGGACTGAGGACCGTCACCGAAGATACGATTTTCAGTGACGGCCGGCCCGAAAACCGTCATCGGTGATTTTCTATGACGGAGCTTCAGTGACGATCTTAGTGACGGCACGAAACCGTCACCAGCATATTTTCAGTGACGAATGTCGATCTTAGGTGACAAAAGTGGTTTGTCATTACAAATAGTATTTCTTGTAGTGTCTACACCGCGGTGGAGCATGCTTTACGCCGCGGTGCAGTAAAGGTCGTCCCGACACGGCGACGGAGACATTGCTCAAGCGGCGGTAGGGGAACGCTCTACGCCGCGGCGGAGCTAAGGTTTGTCCCGGCACGTTGACTGAGACGTTCTACGCCGTGGTGGAGCGTGCTCTATGCCACGGCGGAGTTAAGGTCGTCCCGGCACGGCGACGAAGACATTGCTCACGTGGCGGTGGGGGGACGCTCCACGCCGCGGTGGAGCATGCGCTACGCCACGGCGGAGTTAAGGTCGTCCCGGCACGGCGACGGAGACGTTGCTCACGTGGCGGCGGGGGGACGCTCTACGCCGTGGTGGAGCGTGTGCTACGCCGCGGCGGAGTTAAGGTCTTCCCGGCATGGCGACGGAGACATTGCTCACGTGGCGGCAGGGGGACGCTCTACGCCGTGGTGGAGCGTGTGCTACGCTGCGGCAGAGTAAAGGTCGTCCCGGCACGGCGACGGAGACGTTGCTCACGTGGCGGTGGGGGGACGCTCTACGCCGGGGTGGAGTCGTCCCGGCACGGTGACGGAGACATTGCTCACGTGGCGGTGGGGGGACGCTCTACGCCGTGGTGGAGCTTGCTCTACGCCGCGGCGGAGTAAAGGTCGTCCCGGCATGGCGACGGAGACGTTGTTCACGTGGCGGTGGGGGGACGCTCTACGCCGTGGTGGAGTAAATGTCGTCCCGGCTCGACAACAGGGACGTTGCTCGCGTGACGGTGAGGGGACTCTCTATGCCTCCGTGGAGCTTGCTCTACGCCGTGGCGGAGTAAAGGTCGTCCCGGCACGGCGACGGAGACGTCGCGATGTTGACGACGAGCCCCTGGTGTCACCAGGGGGGCACCGAGGACGCCAAGCCGATAGTGTGCGAGGGCAACATCGACGACGAGCCCCTATGCTTGTGTGCGTTCTCATAGAAGAGCAAGTACACAAACAAGGCAGAGTTTATGCGTACCACATTTCCCTGTCGAAATCCTAGTTGACATGACTTCTTGCTCGGTTCCCACAGACGGCGCCAATTTTGTAGCTACGGGACTAGGCAGGGTACTTGAGGCACCCCCGATCGGTTACGTCTACCTCCGAGAGTACCGAAAGAGTACGAGGAAGTGTAGTGTCTGTCGAGGGGAAGTACGCGTTACCGCGACCAGCGAGACGGAATGTGAAACGCTCGTGTCCAGGATAAATGGGAACTCTTGTGTCGGGGCGAAGTGAAAGCTCTCATGTTGATTTCAGGGATTACAGTTTATATCTAAGAAATGGATCCTCTTCTCTCTACCCTGTGGGGGGGGGTATTTATAGGGTTTGAGAGTAGAACGGGCGAGATTACAATTATGCCCTTCAGACGACCACACACTCAAGGGTATTTTGGTCTTTTACCAAGATCCTCATGGAATATCCTAAAACTCTAATACCCCCGCACTCCCTGCTGCGGTGACGTGTTGTCCTGAGTGCCGGGACTGAGCGTGGCCTCGACGTCCGCTGGGACGAAGCCCGCAGAATTTGTGGACGCCAGGTAAAACGTGTCAATTCAGGGGGGGGGACCTTGACGTTGTCAAGGAGAAGCCCGTCGGTTCGGGGTAGCGCGGAGACCCTTCCCCCAACAGTATAGAAGCACTTCTCAAATTAGAAATGTTCTAGAATTACAAAAAAGTATGTATTTTCTAAATTTTTCTAGAACACTTTTGTACTTTTTAAAAGTTCTAATTTTTCCAATTTTCTATTAAATTGTCCTTGTTTCTCTTTTTTTTTCAAGTTTCCTGATTTTTTTCATTTTTCTGATTGTTTTTTAAAGATTATGCTGACTTAGCTGCCACGTGTGCAAAACCACTACCACATCATCGTTAAAACCATTTTTAAGCAAGGTGATGAACAAAATTCGTCCTGTTTTAAAAGTTGCAGGACCAAATTTATCTGGTATTAAAGTTGATAGATCAAACTTAGACTCAAACATCAATTGAGGGATCAATGGACTTTCTTAAATATATTTTCTAGCACCTAGCTACTAATATTTTAAATAAAAATATGTTCTTGCTCCCGGTGTGCTATACTATCCCTAGATCTAGCGTCAGTTCACGCTTTGAGATTAGCATATCTTCATCATCTTCACTATAGCACACACTCATTTCACACCGGTGTTTAGAACATGGTAAATATGGTCTAGATTCAACTACTCCCTCCATTCCGCAATATTTTCCATACTGATATTTTACGCTTCCACCAAGGGCTCATTAAAAAAACTAAACTACCCTCAATCAATTTATTAATTAGCCTAATCAATGTACTATTGTATTTCCTAGGACCATGCTTGCTTGCTGTATGCGATCGATGCCATAACTAATTGTGCTTGGGGAAAGCAAATCATAATAGCATGACATTATGAGGGGAAAGGGTATAGAGTGAAAAATGGGGAAAACTTGTCTCAGAATAGTAGGATGACATGTATTGTGGAATAAAATTTAAAACTCAAGATGACAAGTATTATGAAATGGAGAGAGTATCACTTAATTATTAATTCATTTTCAATGCTTAGCATGTATAGAAATAGATTAGCACAAACTAAACATGGATCGATTTATTATAATATAGAGTATAATGTTGTATAACGTATAGAAATATAAACTATAGAATCTTAAAGTACGAACTGACGTTGATAGATGGAGTATAGCCCAACAAGAGCTTTAAACACAAGAAATGAAGTAGAAAATGTCGCTACATGCATCTGATCAATGTGCTCGACAAAAACACGCGCGCGCGCATGTGATGGGGTGGAGGGGAGTTCCTCGGCGCCGACGCATCCGGCCAAGTGGATGTGTACATCCTGGCTACCTTATGTTGGAAAATTAGACAATTTCGTGATTAATTCCAGTAAATAATTCATGACTAAAACAAATATTAGCATGCATAGCTCTAGCATACTAGGTGAACAGAACAGCAGCATCACACATGCAACAGCAAGCATACTTAAAGACAGGATCAGATCACGGCGCACGTACTGATCGTTTGTAGATGAAATAACCGTGGCTGTTGCAGAAGCGATGTTGTTGACGACGACGTTGGTGAAGACAGGTCGAAGCAGACGGCGGCGGAGACGACGGTATGCGGCACCGCCTGACTTAGATGGAAGACGACCCGTGGTGACGGATGTGAGCAGTCGCGCGTAGCGCTTCCCAAAAACCTAATTCGTCCTCTCCCGGTGCAGGATCACAAGGACGAGAGGTTCCGGAGACCTGCTCTCCCTCTCGCTGGTGCATGCCGGCGTTCGGGATGGAGTAGATTACTGTGGCGGTGCAAGTAACAAGAGGAGGCAAAAACCCTAACTCGTTTTCGATCTGTTTTTGCTGCCGGTAAGTCATATATATAGGAGAGCCCACGCGGTCTCGTGTCGCGATCACGATCTAAACCGATTAGGTTTCCAGCACGTAAAACTTATCTAAACCGATTAGGTTTCCAATACGTAAACTTACCGGTCAAGCAAACAACAAACTTGTCTGCCAAGAAACCAAAAACTAAAACGGCAAAAGGAAGCCGCGCTCCTGCAAGGTCACGGACCGGATTTCGGCGGACCATTCACGCGTATGTCGCACGCCCGCGCCCTTCGGCCCGGCGAGGCGAGCGCGCGTGTGTGGTGCTTCCTTTCTCTCCTCATATCAATCACTAAGTGTGGTGGGGAGAACTCACTATATAAAGTGGTCTCCCACCTCCACTAGCAATATGGGACTAAACTCTTGCACCACCTCTTGCCATTTATTCATGGGCCTTTGAGATTTATTAGAAATTTTAGAAACTGCACATGGGCCAAGCCCATTAGTTCTAACACCTTATGTGTAGCAAGCTGGAAAGCTTAGTCACTACTGTAGACGAACCAATTAAGCTTGGCTTATGCATCCCAAGGCTAGGTAGTGGAGTACGCTTAACTAAAGTATTATACTAGGAGACGATGGGACAGCGATCGTATGACGTAGCGAACAAGCATGAACACGATAAGCGCTGTTATTCGATCTATGTCATGTGTGACAATCTAGGGGTCCCATATAATAGAGAGAAGAGACAGAAATAGATACAATATAGTATTATCTACTTCATCCTTAGTATCGGTCCCATATAAGCATCGAGAGAAAAGCTAGTAAAATATTATATATCCTATATCATCGCTACATCATCATCTAGTGGCAAAACCAACCTCTAAAATCTGGCTAGAGGTTATTTGCTCTAGTTTTCTTATATTTGGAGGTTGAAATGAATGTTCAAAAATCGGAGGGTAATTAGGTTGTCCAGGTATAAAAATTCAGAGTAATATATAAACACACACGACAAGACTATGGGTGAAACCGGATCGGATTCGGTTCGGATAGCACTCGTACCATATCATATTTCATTTTTTTCTCGGATTCGGAAGCGGATCGGATAGTGTTCGGATATCGATATGAATACGGATAATTTCATAATCAGATATGGTACGGAAACGGACCGGATGCGGACCGGAAACGGATAAAAAAAGTCAGATAATACGCACATACGAACAGAAATAGATTACATACAGACAAGATCACAACAGCTGAGGGGAACCAGGTCAACAAAATCATATGAGTAAATTAAGTACTAAATAATATACACAAACTACAAAGCACACACTGATTAACGATATATAACAATTAACAAGTTGTAAGACTAAAAGATTACATATTTGATGATCAATCAGTAAACACTAGAAGGTAGTAAACATTCACAAATAAAATACTAGCAAGCAGCTGCACTGGACATATACGCACAACAACCATCTAATAAACAAAGTTAACATTCACTAAAATTACAAGTCCATCCCTGAAATTCTATTAGAAAATCGGATAATCCTATTTAGGAGTGCCGGATTATCTGGCTAGAAATTCGGATAATCCTATTCAGCGAGATATTAGCAATACCGTATTCTATACCATATCCTATACATCGGATTCAGAGTCGGAGCGGATGACACTCGGATGTTAAAAATCTCTTACCATATCCTACAAAAATCGGATTTGGCGCCGGATCGGATCGGAAATTATCCGTACCGTTTTCACCCCTAGACAAGACCATAGAATCGGGACCTCCTTATGATAGCCCAAGCGATCCTAGACATCCTGGTCGCCAACCATGGTTGGTCTGCTTGGTGGGCTTGCCCAATTTCTGTATTAGGAAAGTTTCTAATTTTAGAAATTTTAAAAAAATCGATTATTACGCTTCGAAATTAAATGTAGAAAAATATGTTTTAGGAGAAAATATATTAGAAACAAATATAACACTATTCTATGAGAAAATTGATGAAGTTAACGAGAATAGTTCACAAAAAATGTTTGATATGAGAAAGCATTTTCGAAAATATTCGATAGTTTATGGAAAAGTTCATGTTTTTTCAAAATAAATATTCACCTGATTTGCGAAAATGTTCTGTTATTCTGAAAAAAATATTCAACATCTTTTAGAAACAAAGAAAAATGTTAAAATAGTTTGCAAAGAAAATGTTCTGTATCATCAAAACAAATGTTCGATTAGTTCAAGAAATATGTTCAAGAGTCCAAGAAATGAAATGTGAGGAACTTGTTTTAATTTCATATTGTCTCATTATACCCATCAGTATAAAAGCAACTATTAACAGCACATTTGTACAAAAACGACACCGAAAAATATCATGGACACATATCCGAGGAGCCCTTCTTCCGAACCTCTCGTCACGATATCACGAACCGAAATGGTCTGGAGAGCAGTTGCATTTCTCATGGATCTTGTGGTGCTGTGGGCTTAGGTGGTTGGACTGACAGGACGCAGGACTAATAGGCCATCATCGTGTTAATTCGGAACCAACTCATGGTATTACATGGGCCTCACAAGTTCACGTTGGGCCCAAAGAATATGGGCGTATCTGGGCCGTCGAAAGAAAAACAATAACAAGCGGAAACGCAAAAAGAGAAAAAGAAACGAGCGAGATAAAAGGATAGAATAAGCGCGCGGAGGGCGCTCGCCGGAAGCCGTCGCGTGCGTGCCGCTCTCGCAGCCAACACCACGACGCCGGCGGCTGCCTCTCGACGGCACCATGGCCTCCGCCGCCGTCCACCACCACTGCCACGTTTCCGTGGCTTCGCCCCGCCTTACGCCGAGGCTGGTTAGCGGCGCCTGCGCCAGCAGCTGCTCGTCGCCCCATCCTGCTGCCTTCCGCTACTGCTCCCGTCCCAAGACGCCGGGCGTCCAGCTCCAGGCCGTGGTGCCGCTGGCGAGGTTGGCAGGGTTCACCCCCCGCGTAGCGTTCAACCCCTCTGGAAACTTCGACCTCTCCCTCTCCGACGAAGACGGTGAGTCATCTCCTACCACCAACATTAGCAGCTGCTTAATTCAAGTCCAACTAAAACGCTACTGATCCAAGTGACTTGCAACTAAAATGCTGATGTAACTAATTTTGGTTTTTTTCTTCTTGAGACTGCTATGTTTAGTAACTTGATAGTGCACCATTAGCATATGACATATTTCGGAACCCTCATTTTGGATGTAGTCCCAAATCTGTCTCTGCAAAATTTTGGCAAGATTTTATGGTATTGAGTTTTGCAGAGGTACAGCACTCATCATAGATGATGTGCAAGAATACCAATTCTTTATTGGTCAAGGTTTACAGGTTTGCTATTCATCCACAGTAGGATTTGGTCTTAATCCACATGATGTTCAACGTATGGAAATGCCTGATTACCTACTGATTGGATCATACATATCGGACCCTGTTATATCGGTACATAGAAGTTTCCTGAAGAGTAAATTCTCCATTTGTTGTCTCTACACATGACACTTTGTGACATTCATACTGCTTCTTTTTCTGTCTGAATTCATGTCTTCTGTTTCCGAGTAATATCCTTTTATGGTTTGCTTAGACATACCACAAGTTGAGCCTCCCCCACCACCAACAGAAGGGCGCATCGAAATTGTTATCAACAAGGATGTCATCCGAACACTGGACCTGTCGCCCGTTCAAGAAGCACTTGGTGACCTGAATTCCTTAACGGCAGGTCCTCAGACATATCCGGCATATCATGTCACTGCATATTTCACTGAAAATACTTCATGCTGTAATTGACAAGAATATTATGCAAATTATTCAGCTCAATCAAGAAATCTTTTGGATCGGACGGTCGGGTTCACTATAAACTATGAGAGAGAGGATCCATACGACATACGGGAGCTGTCAGAGTTCCCTGATATAAGGCTATGGTTTGTGAGGCTTGATGCATCTTACCCCTGGTTTCCGGTTGTGCTTGACTGGAGAGCTGGCGAGCTTGCTAGATATGCTGCAATGCTGGTACCTCACCAGGTAACCGGAGAAACTGAATTTTCTGAAACCAACATATGTGGTCTTCGCCCAAGAAAGTGCTCGTACACACTTCCATGTTGTATTCAGAGTTCATGAAAGTTCATCTTTGCAAATTACTGCAGATGAGTATGCGTCATGGTGTGGTCTTCAACCCGGAGGCGCTGGAGCTGTTCGGGATGAAGAAAGTGTTCATTGTCTACTCGTGGCTAAAGCAGCAGAATCAACCCAAGCCCAGGTTGAAGACGGCTGACATGGCCAGGATGCTCGGTTTCGGTGTTGGAGATGAGTTGTTCGAGTTGATTGAGAAGTATCCTGTTGATCAATCATAAATATATACAACCGGAAGAATTGCGAAGAACAGAGATCATACGGAATTACTTCCATTTCAGTGAGATGATCGGTTGCTCAGTGCTATATACCTGCTGTTCTTGTATACAGAAACCAATCAGGATGTAAATAGTGCGACACAAATCTAAATTTACCACGGTTGTGCCCGCAAGTTGTTCTGATAACCCTATTCTCTGCTCTGCAATCAGATAGATGTATGATCTGTTGAAAATCTTCTTCTTTGCATTTGTGTCCGTCGGATCGAATTCTGACGGGTACACACGTGATGACATGGCAGTCTCACGTGATAGAGAGTGATTTCATGAGTTTTGTTCTGTCCTGATGCTCATGGCCTGTTCCTGTTTCGTTCGTAATCTGCAAAATAGGTGGTTTACAACAACCAACATGGGTCGGTGCTGCTGCGACCACGAGTATTTCTTGTTGCTGCCTCACCTGTCTCGATGCCTCCAAAGCATCTCCTTTCACAAATGAAGCAGCGTTTCCTGCAACGCTCTCTAGATTAAGCGCAGATAAAGAATAGATATTGGAACTCAATTCAACTCAACTTGAACAGAAATGATACTGGACATGAAATTCACTGACGGGTGACGGAGCTGGCTAATGTACTGGAACTAGCAAGGTTCAATCACAATACTCTACTAAAGAAATTTTCTCGTTGAGAAAAATATCGTGGCATTCGACAAAATCGAGCTTTTCTCTCCACCTAAAGCCAAGATTAAATCTTAATAGCATACAAAAAATCCCTACCATGAACACAAGATTAATGGACCTCTAGGACACAAGGCCAAGAGATCTGACAGCAAGAAAATGCTCTTTTCATACAGGTTCGGGCCTCCCTCAGGATAACAATTCTACATCATGTTCGTATATATTGCTCAAAAGAGTATTTTACAAGAGATGTGTATGTTAGTGGCTATTCTAGACCTAATCGGAGACTACTTCGACAAATTCCGTGGGGCTCGACTCCTTCAAGACGGTAGTTCTTCTCATGGGAATCGCTAGGGCTTCTGGATGGCTTCAGGCTTCAGGCTTGTGTACTTAATCGACTTAAGAGACTTGTAATACTCAAGAGACTTATCCTCTCCTATGGGATTACTGATCCTTTTATAGAGGGTTTCTCGAGTCGTACCGGACATGGACTTATGCCCGAGTAGAATTCTGGCTTTCTTAAACGTCGGGATTGACTTCCTAGTTTAAAGGGTGTCCTCCCTCCTTATGGGGCGTTACCTTATCTCCTGTGAATCCTTACCGGATACGTATTCTACTCCGATAACCCAGGGAATCGTATACAGATACCTCCTCGTATACGGAATACTATACTAT
Organism: Stipa capillata; assembly: GCA_019208055.1. NCBI lineage: Eukaryota > Viridiplantae > Streptophyta > Magnoliopsida > Poales > Poaceae > Stipa > Stipa capillata. The sequence goes on along the minus strand of JAGXJF010003269.1, from coordinate 296,591 downwards.
ATATCGTCAAGCCCCCCATCAGTACGTGAAGTGAGGTCATGACTGTTCTGTAGGAAATCTGCCCTTTTCGGGAATAAACTTCGACTAGACGAAATCGAGTACTATCTTTACCGGGTAGTCACGATATTCTCATCGGGATAAACCTCTGAGTAGTCCAAGGATCCTTCTGGGCTAGCTTGCCCGTGAAGCATCTTTGATTTAATCTGATCTGTCGATCACGGACACGTGTTCGCCTGGTAGATTTATGGGAAACCGAACCGTCGTGGCGGAATTTTCGCGTGGTGAAAAAGGATCTTTCCTTTTTCTGCGCTACTGTTCGACTAACGTTAGCAAAACACAACGCGCTCGTCGGGGTCGTGGGTTTGTTAGACCCTCGTTTTTCCGCGCACGCTGTCTCGCATACAGGGAAAGCAACTGTCCGCATTTAATACGATGGAACAGATCATGCCGTTAACCGCGCTCTGGTCTGGCGAAAGTCGAATCTCTTAAGAGACCGATAATTGGGGTTTTGCCCGCATTGCTCTCTGCCTCCTAGCATTCCCATCTTCTTCTTTACACCCCTGTCTCCAGTCCTTACTTCGCCATCGCCGACCACCGACAACGACGATGGGAAAGAAGAGCGCAGCAAGGAAGTCCCCCGAAACCCAGAGGTCCGCGGAGGATAACCGATCTCCGTCATCCCCGAGTTCAAGCTCTCGGTGATGGACTCGACAGAGGATATCATCCTCCCGGAGGTATTCGTACCTCACCGGGAGGCCTTGAAGGAGACGGTCCCGAGTCCAGACACGACCTGGACCATCGTCTTGGCAGATTTCTTCAGGTGTGGATTCCAATTTCCATCTTCTCATTTCTTCCTCCTCATCCTCTAGTTCTACGGGCTCGAGTTGATTCATCTCAACCCGAACTTGGTCCTGATGCTGGCGGTCTTCGCACATTTGTGTGAAGCATACCTCGGCATCAGGCCGAATCTGGAGCTCTGGAGGCATTATTACAACCTCCGCCGGATGAAGGCTAGCGGTGGAGGTGTCATCGGCAGCGCCGGATTCCGACTCCAGGAGAGGAGGAAGGACGCCTACATCTCCTCCTCCTGGAAGTCGTCGTGATCGGGCTGGCACTCGAGGTGGTTCTACTGCTAGCCCCCACTCTCCTCCGGGATCCACTACCGTGGCCTGGCGCCCCTCCCGAATAAGAGCTGGTCGGAGGCTCCAAAGGAAACCAAGTGGCTCAAGGCCCTTGTTGGCGACATCACCGTCCTTGTCGGCAAAGGCTTGTCAGCATGAGATGTCACCGAGGACTTCCTTCGGCGTCAGATCAGCCCTCTCCGGTCGAGGTTACGCCTGGCTGGGTGATCCTGGAAGGCAAAGACTCGACAAGGGACTTCGATACAGGTGAGCATCCGAACCCCTCCGTGGCATTCTTAGTCAGAAAACTCATGTCTTCTCACTCATTAGATTTCTATTGGTTGTGTAGATCTTTTCCCCGAGGAGCTTCGGAATAGGTTGAACAACCTATTCGAGCAATCTTCTCAGGGCGGGCGGACCGACGTGTCCTTGCCGATCCTGAAGCTCAACTTCGACAACCAAAAGGAGATCCTTTCAATGAGTTAACGGTTTCTACATTGTCTAGTCATGATTCATCCGAATAGCGCTACTAATGCTATCCGGGTCTTCTTTTGCAGCGAGTAGGCCGCGGGGCTCCCGACTCGGAGGCTGAGCGGGTGGGTGCCCCAATTTAAGATGAGGATGTCGAAGTCCTCGGTGCGACCGCTCCGACCCTTGAGATGAGGGTCGAAGGTCCATCTAAGGCTGAGGCGGCAGCGGAGACTACCCGAGCGAAGTCTCCTACTCGGGCTCCTTCTCCTCCACCGAACCCCCAACCGCAGGTACGAATTCGTACTCGACTAGCTTTCTCCCTTTGATCCTTCCATGTTCTAGGATAACGGGAGTAAGTTGTCAGAACACAGGACACAAGCGACCCCCGCCCGGAGGAGCCGGTAACTTCCGCCGTGCCTATTCGCACGGAGGAGGATGCGCCGGTCGCGAGCCCTCCAGCGGGTAAAGGGAAGTCGCCGCTGGTGCCTACCGAGAAGCAGAGCTCGGAGGTGCCAGCGAAAGGGACCTCACCCCCGGTGAAGCACCAAAGGTAAGTCTTCTTTTCAGTCCTCTTCACAATTCTCCTTCCTTTTTCTCGTGAAGGCTGATAAGCTACTTCCTCCGACTAGGTTAATCATCCATCCGACCAGGGCTACGGCTAGGGCCGCTGCAGAGAGGCAGCCCCCGGCGTCGGGGCCGGCGCAACCTCCGGTCGTATAGACTAAGCCCCCAGCACCAGAGGTGTCAGTGCCAGAAAACACCGACCTGTACTCCCTGCTGCAGGTAATCCACGGAGTTAGTAATCAAAAAAGATAATGTACTCGGTACTGACCTCATTGTTTTTCAGCTTGCTCTCTTTCAGGTTCCTCCACTCCAAAAGGTGCAGACAGAACTGGAGGCATGCCGGGCGGAGAACGAGGAGCTGAAGAAGCGCCTCGAGGAGTCCAAGAAGTTACGGGCGGAGAGTGAGGCCGAGCTCCAGGTCATGAAGGCCCGCCTCTCAGAGGCTGAATCTTCACTGAATCGGAGTCAGGCCTATGCGGGGAAGCTGGAGGAGGATCTCGATCATGCCCTTTGCAAGCTCGAGATGGCGCTCGTAGAGGTCAGAGTCGCCGTCTTCCCCAGCCCTCCGCGGGTTATCCGGTTGGTGGAGCTCGTGGCGTCAGTCTCCCACCTGAAGCCTATCGTCGAGAAGATCCTTGACGACAAGCTCAAGCAAGGCGTACGAGACACCTTGGCCTTCACCCTGGCCCTTCTCAAATGCCAGCACTCGAAATAGTCCTTGGAAGCCCTCGAAGCCAATCTGCTGGCAGATAAGGAAGAAGGACTTCTCGATGCTGTGCAGGGTGCAACAGACACCTTTGCGGACCGGGTTCAGGCACCTGGTCTACCTAAATAACTTTGTAATATACTGTGATTAGTAACTGTGCATTAATTAGTGTGTTTTGCTTTCTGAAATCCTGAACTCTACTGCTTTGTGAATGTTTGTCAGACGCGAGGGTTCTCGTAGACTTAGTCAAACTTTGCGTCCACTTTCCCTGACTTAGGCTTGCGAGTTGTGCCGTACATCGCTGACTGTGATCGACCAGGCCTTAGGTTTAATCAGATGGAGAGCTCAGTGGTTCCTCGTCATCAGTAAACGCGATAAGGGGTCTTCGTACGGTCTATCGTAGCCATAGCAGCAACGCGCGTTCCTTTGTCGCCGGGAAATTGGACGCAAGTTAGTAAGTTCCATGTTTGCCCTGTTGGTGACACCATTGCACTCTATCCGTGATGCCTTCTGTTCAAAGTAGTCGAGGATGTGGACAAGCAAGCGGGTTTTGTTGGCTTAGTCATACTCGCACCTTCTCTTCTTCCTTTACTTGTGGTCGGGGAACTTTACTATGGAACCGGAGAGTTTAGTCGACAGGCCTTAGGTCTGGTCAAGTGGGGGGCTCAGTGGCTTCCCCTGTCCCCTACAGACACGTTAAGGGGTCTTCCTCGCATCCCTGATAGTTGCAGCGTGGAACCCTTTCCCTTTGTGCAGGTCGAATCATTGGTTACGTCTATGCGTATGCCAATTTTTGACGCCACATACTTATCCAGCCCCCGACTGTCTTATTCGAGAAGTTTTTCGGATAGGCAGTCTGAAGAAATAAATATCGAACTAGGAACTTGATATTTAGAAAACTGTGAACTCACTGAAGTATCATTTACAAGCTACTGTAGGAAAAAACTGCTAGGAAAAACTAGAAGTAAAAAATATCATCTCCTCCTCCCGAGCTGTCATTGGCTGCTCCAAAGACTCTCGTGCTCCTTTCGTGACCTGCTGAAGAAGCTTGTCGAGTGCGCGTGCTAGGCGATGGCGCCCGGAGCGTCATATCATCGGCTTGTTCGTAGCAGTCGGAGGAGTGATGACTGTGAGATCTTACCGAAGGTGCTTGGACGAGGAACTCTCTAAAGGGACTCGACTATCTCTTTGCTTCTTACTCGACCAACCTGGACCGGGCGACTTCTCCTGTGGAGCCGTTATCCTGCTGAGGAGAAAGCACCTTTTTGCCCCGGTCCTGAACTAGTCGTAGGATCTGTTCTCCGACTTGGGGCCAGGTATCTTCATGCACTGATAGGCGTAGTGCGTTGCTGCCATGAACTTGGCCAGAGCTGGGCGCCCTAAGATGGCATTGTATGCCGTCTCGAAGTCGACTACATCAAATAGAATCTTCTCTATTCGGAAGTTCTCCGGTGTTTCGAAGGTAACCGGTAGGGTGACTTGCCCGATCGGCGTAGCCGATGTGCCTGGGACAATACCATGGAATGCTTGTGTCACTGTCTGGACCGACGATCGTGGCACTTGCATAGCATGGAGGGCGTTGGCGAATAGGATGTTGAGGAAGCTTCCTCCGTCTATCAGCACCCGGGCCACTCAGCAGTTGTTGATCATTGGTTTGACAATAATCGGGTATCGTCCTGATCGAACACAGTTCTCGGGGCAGTCGGTTTGGTCAAAAGTGATTGTGACCTCCGACCACTTGACTGCCCGAGGGACTAGCGGTATATTCGTGAGAACTTCTTGGGCAATCGCCTTATATTGTCTTTTCGACTCGTAGGAAGCCAAGCCCCCGAATATATGCTCGATCGCTCTGACATGCCCCTGGAATGGCTCAAGGGTGGAGTCATCGTCGGAAGTCGTGTCCCGACTGTTGTTCACGACTTGAGGGTTCTCCTCGCGAAACTTCTCTCTTTCTTCCTTAAGGTACTTCTTGAAGATGCGGCACTGACGGAGATCATGTGAGTTGGTCTGGTGAAAGTTGCACCAAAGTTTTCCTGTCTTATCGGAGGAAGTCGTCAGCTTGTTCATGGTGCGCGGTCGCCAGGTACGCTTCTCGGGGAGATCGGCCAACACCTCATCGGCTTTAGCTCTCTTCTCCCTTTTCCCTCCGGAGGATTTCTTCTTGCGCTTCGTCTTCGTTGAGTCATCTCTGGTCCGGAGGGGAGACCTGGACAGCCTGTTCTGTTGCTACTTGATGTAATGTAGGGTTTCCTCAGCACAGGAGGCTTTTTCTGCTAGGTCCATCAGCTGTGCCATTGTCTTGGGAGGATGCATGATCAGGTCGTGCGTGCAAATCTCGTTTCTGTTGCCTCGAACAAAGGCACGGATAACGTCCGAGTCTGTTACTTTAGGAGTAATATTGTGAATAGCACTAAACCACTTGGTGAACTCTCGGAGGTTTTGTCTGGGCATTGGACGACTAGGAATAAGTCGTCGACCCGGCCGGGATGCGTGAAGGTACCTTGGATGTTTCTGAGAAGCATGTCGCAACCAGCTTCGATTGTCATAGTGTAGATCTACAGGAACTCTGCAGGGTTCGTGGTGCCATCGTACGACTCTAGAGCCCCAGGCTTGTAGTGAGACGGCCAGCGCACATGTCGGAGTTCTTGGGATAGCGCTAGGCATCCGTTGATGGTTCTCCGATAAGGCGCGTTCTCACCGCTATTCGGGGTCGGAGATCGTCCCCGGTTACTAGCGTGGTGCATGTGGTCTCTCCGGGGAGGAGATTGCTCTTGCTGGCGCCTTTGGGATCGGCGCCCGTTCAGCGTGTCACGGAGGTCGACGTGCTGTTCCTCCTGGCGAGACTTGTTCCTGGGATGTCGTCTTTCTCCGTCTGATTCCTCTTGTCGGAGAGAGGTCTTCCCTCGGTTGGAGATATGTGTCACCGACTGGAGTCGAGAAGATTTGGCTTGGGCTTGGGCCTGCTGTAGTTCAGCCCCAAGCCGTCGTAGCCATTGTACTCCATCGGGTGTCATCAGATCTGCCGTTGGTGGTCGTGACAGCAGATTGTGCACCTCGGCGAGTCTTCGAGCAGTTCGGGACACATATTCCCCCGTCCCTTGAGGGGTTCTATTTGCTGCCGTAGGCATATTCCCATTCCCGCGGGGAGTAGCCTTCGGGCTTTGATGTTGTGAGCCCCCATGCTGATCCTAGTCCTCTAGATCTTCCCGACCGTCCTGGATCACGAGAACCACTCGAGGGTCTGGATTAGATGAGGTGTAGTCCCACTCCATCGTGTCTTCCTCATCGGGAAGGATACTGTGATTGAGATCTTGATCGATTGGTCGATCAGAAGTTGCAGGCGACCGTCCGGACATCGGGCTTGTCGCTCCTGTCTGGGAATCGTCGGTTAGCACCAATGTTCACCCGAAGGCCCTGGTGCACTCGGTCATGAAGTCATCAGCTTCGCAATCCAAGTACTCGCCAGTGGCATGTTCTCCAAGATCTACGCGGTCAGTTGCCGGGTACAGATCTATCTGGCTGAAGTTGTTGTAGAAACCCAGCTATAAGTACCCAATACGTCGCGTGAGAGCGATCGGATCCCCCGCCGAGCCTGCTTCTTCCTCCTCGAGTCGAACCGGGGAGGGCCGTGCAGTCGGTGACATGGGCTGATCGCGACTAGTTGCACATCTTGCTGACTCTGATACTTTCTTGACGGCTTGAGCCAGAGAGGTCCCCACGGTCGGCGCCATCTATCGACGATTGATAAACCGCCGATCTTACGGTAATCGTGAGACAGAGATACTTGTTGGGTAGGGATCTCTAAGGCACAAGGACAAGAGATCTGATGGCAAGAAAACGTCATTTTTATACAGATTCGGGCCTCTCTCAGGATAACAACTCTACGTCATGTTCATATATATTGCTCAAAAGAGTATCTTACAAGAGATGTGTATGTTAGTGGCTATCCTAGACCTAATTGGAGGCTACTTCGACTAGTTCCGCGGGGCTCGACTCCTTCGAGGCAGCGGGTCTTCAGGCTTGTGTACTTAATCGACTCCTTCAATGGCTTCAGGCTTCTGGCTTGTGTACTTAATCGACTTAAGAGACTTGTCCTTCCCTATGGGATTGCTGATCCTTTTATAGCGGGCTCTCCGAGTCGTACCGGACATGGACTTATGTCTGATTAGAACTTTGCTTCCTTAAACGTCGGGATTGACTTTCTAGTTTAAGGGGTGTCCTCCCTCCTTACGGGGGGGTTACCTTATCTCCTGAGGATCCTTACCGGATACGTATTCCTTTTCCGATAGTCTAGGGAATTGTATATGGATACCTCCTCGTATACGGGATACTATACTATTCATCATCAGCGAGTATTTGTGGAGACTCGGACCGACCGATCGAGGTCTAATTATAGGTAATAAATTTGAATAAAGCTGAGTCTTTCTTTTGTTTATACTAGCAAACGTGCACATGCAATGCACGTTTTTACAATATGTATTGCATGAATATATCCTTATCTGTAAAAACTACTTAAGGAGAAAACATGGTGCATTAAGAATATGTTAAAAATATAATTTTAAAATAGATAAATAGCACGCTAAAAAAAAATTTAAGTACGAAAAACAACAATTGTTAGGTATATAAATTAAAACTGGTAAGTAATTAGAAGGCAGTAAGCATAATTATGGGACAATAAGTATACAAATGATTAGGAAAGAGTTTAATTTTTATCCATAACCATTGGATAAAGAACTATAAAATTAGATTAAAGGTTTTAGATGGCTCAAATTGAAAGTATTCCATTTCGACTTATAGTTTTTATACCGGTATAGATATAGATATTCTCTCAGTTCTAACATAGACGTACGAGAGACGTTGCCGATGGCAATAAATTTTCTTCTATACCACCGTATAACACTCCTTGCCACAAAATCTTTATTCCTTCCGTGCCATCTTTTTGTTTTTCTTCATTTTGTTGTGCTATGATATACATTTAGTCACGTTCTAACACAAGGGGAAATGGTCACAACTATGTCACAGAAGGAAGAAAATTAGAAACTTGATGGCACGGGAACATAAAGAAATTATGCCATATTAGGAATCAGAGAGTTACTCAGTGAAATGGAGGGAATTTTCACTCACAGAAGAAAGCATGCCTCCTCCAATGCAGGTGGGCTAGATGTGGATATTGTCTGATAGATATTATATGATCATTATGTGCTGACGAGGTACGCTTGCGAGTTGGGAACTAGAGTAGTATTAAGTTTTTGTTTCGTTGCCGGCCGCTCAATTATACGTCCATTGACCTAGAGTGTCGGGCCGGTCTTCTATCCATTGTCTTCCTTTTTCTTTTCTTTTTGGTTTTCAATGTGTTAGTTTTGGTTAAGAATGTATTAGGTGTACTTAGACAATGGGATACTGTCGGCGTAGAGACGCCTCTAGCGGTGGTCTGGACGGACCCCCTTTGGGATTCGGCCGGGGGCGCAGTAAGAGTTCTCGCGAGCCGGTGATGATGATTCTTGGAGAGGTGGATCTAATGCAGGAGACGTAAAAGTTTACCCAAGTTCAGGCCACCCGGAGGTGTAAAACCCTACGTCCTGCTTTTGTGTGTGTATTGATTTATCGAAGATTACAAAGGCTTTTTCCTTACAAGAGGAGTTCTTCTCTAAGAGGTCTAACCCTAGAAAAATGGCCAACCAAGAGCGTCACCAAAGATTCAACCCCCTGCAGGGTCTCGGTTCTCCCCTTATATACCCGGGGGGTTACCACAGCGGCCAGAGGGTACTGCTGGCGACGTGGGCGCTACAGGGCTGCCCACGCCTTCATTTAATGCGCGGCGCGGACTTCCGCGCCGGACGTCTCCTCACCGCGTCTCTGGACAGGGATTCTGACATCTTTATGCTCGGTGGGTCCCTCGAACAAAGACTTACCGGGCTTCTTCTGACAGGGTTGGTGCGACACCCGCTCCTGGGCCCCGGGCGTCAGCGACCGAACCCGCACACCGGAACGCGCGGTGACGCGACCCAAGGGGCAAAAAGGTTGACAACGACAGGGGCGTGCGGTGCGGCGCGCTCCGGTCGGTCAACAGACCTGTCAGTCGGGCCCATCACTTGGCAGGGGCGATGGCCAATGGGGCTTTCGCCTGAGCAGGTGGGGCCCGGCCTGACCGTCATCATGCCCTCACAGGGCTTAGGTTTTCTTGTCGAAACGACGGGCATTAAATGCCTTTGCCAGGGCTGAAGCTTGTTGGAGAAGCTAACCGCTCGATGACGTGCCCGGAGGAGGGGACACGACAACCCCCGAGCACCTCGGCCCCGAGCAGTTCCTTCGCTGGGAGGGGCGCCAGCTGTCCCAGGCTGCCCCCGGGCGACCTCGAGCGCTCGGGGAGCACTCGTTGGAGGGCCGCTCGGGGTTCCTTACGGGGGGAGCTCCAGGAGGAGTGCTCGGGGAGCATCCCGAGCACTCCCCTGGGCCCCACACCTCTCGGGACGCCGGGCGCTCGGGAGAGGGGCCCCGAGCGCTCCCTTGATTCCTGAGCCTTGGACTCTCGGGAGCCCAAGGCCTTTTCTGGTTACCCACGTGGATGCGACGCCCGAGGAAGGCCCCCGAGCGCTTGGGTTTGACCGTCGGATTCACTCGACAGTCGGGGCGGGGCCTACACCGACCCGGCCGCCACGTGTCTCGCTCCGCGGCATCTGATTGGCCTCCGCCGGCGGTTCGGGGGACCCTGGGCCCCATTCCGCCAACAGATACCGTTTTATATCGATCTCGAGGGAAGGAACTATCAAATGCAATGTAAAATTACAAATCCGATTTTGAATAGCTCGATGAGGTTGTTCGCTCTCACTCACCCGCGTTCAGTCCTAGAACTGAGTTCGCACGTTTCTCAAACTATTACTATCTTGTACTACCCCAAATAATTTCCGAGGATGGCCCATACGTGGTTAAGTGAGCTAGCCCAACAAAAACTTACACAGATCCACGGCGCATAGCGAACAACGCCGCCGCCAGGCGCGGTGCCTCCGATGGACAGGCGACGCCGGCGGACTCCGACACCTCTCGCGATGTCCTTCGCGGTGGTGTCATTTGTGTTTATGATGTCGCGCGGCCACGACAGTCAGGTAGAAAGGAGCTGCTGGTGGGTACGTCTGCTGCTCATGGTGCTATGAAGGACGGAGAGGTGAAGAAGAAGAAGAAGAAGAAGAGCTCTCACGTAGTGGCGCCGAGGTTCAGCGAAGACTACTCCGGGCCAAGTGGTCATTCACCGAATCACCATCGAATAATACCATGGGGTCCATGCTAGCATTAGCATGCATGCATGAACAAGCGGCGTGTTCAGTTTTCTCTGAACATGCTACGTCCAGTTAAAATTAGTATGGAGTATCAGTAAGAACTGAGCTGAGCTATATCGGTGATGAACTTTTTTGCTAGTTCTAGCGCATTAGCCAGCTCCGTTAATTCACTTCTTGTCTACCACAAGTAATTGGTGATATAAGTTGGATCTTGACGATGTATAGTATAGTATCCCGTATACGAGGAGGTATCCGTATATGATACTCTGGGTTATCGGAGTAGAATACGTATCCGGTAAGGATTTTCAGGAGATAAGGTAACCCCCCGTAAGGAGGGAGGACACCCCTTAAACTACGAAGTCAATCCCGACGTTTAAGGAAGTCAAAGTTCTAATCGGGCATAAGTCCATGTCCGGTACAACTCGGAGAGCCCTCTATAAAAGGATCAGCAATCCCATAGGGGAGGACAAGTCTCTTGAGTATTACTAGTCTCTTAAGTTGATTAAGTACACAAGCCTGAAGCCTGAAGCCATCAAAGGAGTCGATTAAGTACACAAGCCTGAAGACCCGCCGCCTCGAAGGAGTCGAACCCCGCGGAACTAGTCGAAGTAGCCTCCGATTAGGTCTAGGATAGCCACTAACATACACATCCCTGGTAAGATACTCTTTTGAGCAATATATACGAACATGACGTAGAGTTGTTATCCTGAGGGAGGCCCGAACCTGTATAAAAAGGGTGTTTCCTTCGAGTCAGATCTCTTGGCCTTGTGCCCTAGAGATCCCTACCCAACAAGTATCTCTGTCTCACGACTACCGTAAGATCGGCGGTTTATCAATCTGTTTATAGTCAAATTTGGCTTTAAGATTTATCCGGTTGGCCAAATTAATGTTACGGTTGGAAGTCGAAATAATGGACTAATAAGCTGTGGCCTTAGTGCCGAATTTTTCATACAGGCTTGACTGTCACAACATTCCGAGCAGAATCTCCGAACCCCGAGCGCCAGAGCGCCCGCATTCCCGAGTGCAGGTGTTCCCGGATGTTTGCGGCCCCGAACACTCGCAGCTCGAGTGCCCGAGTGCTCACGTCCCCGAGTATTCGCAGCCCGAGTACTGGCGTTCCCGAGTACTCGCGACCCCGAGTGTTCACGGCCCGGGTACCCGTATTCCCGAGTACTCACGTCCCCGAGCACCGAGTGAATCAGCTCGGAAACTTGAGTAGTTCTCCCGAGTACTAAGACATCGTCTGGATCGACTCGGGACCCGAGCAACCTGTGTCCCCGAGTACTAAGATACTCGCAGAAGTTCCCGAGACCCGCATAGACGTGCATCAAGTCGACCGCATAAAAGTCTGCTTCCGATAATAAGATCTTCGACTTGGGGGTGTCAGAAGGCTTCGACTTGGGAAACAAGGAACCTGGAGGATTAAAAAGGAAAGTTAATCACGGATTCGGAAAGCTACGCGTACACAAGAAGGAGTCCTAATTCAAAGGTGGTTACGGTTTATATCAGGATCCTTTAGATAAGGAAAGACTGCATATTTGTATTCAGTTAGGATTAGGAGTCCCAATCTCCTACGGAAAGACCAGCCGCCCTATAAATATGTAAAGGGTGACGGCCGATTGAGATATCCAACAATCGACACAAATCAATCTACTATTTTACCTTCTACCTTTTCGTTCTTAGCAGTAGATCTTTATCGTTTTGCGCTGAAAAACGATCGGTTCTTCTTCACGTTAGCAAGAAGATCTTTGTTGCTTTGCTCGAAAAGCAATCGTTTGTCGTACACGAAAGTGCGATAGTTATCCTTTGTTGCTTTGCCTAGAAAGCAATCGTTTATTGTACACAAAAGTACGGTTGGCGACTCCACTCACCTAGGTGTTCCGCGGATCCAATTTTCGCGCGAACACAATTGGCGACTCCGCTGGGGACGAATAAGAGATTACACGATGAATACCGACTCCAAGGACGGAAGTATCGTCAACCCCGACAACATCATCACCGTCACGCTCGACGATCTATCTGAAGATGAGCGGTGAGAGATTGAACGCCAACTCGAAGAAGAGCAGGCGGAGCGACTCCGGCAAAAGTTGGCCGGCTACCAGAAGACGAGGAACGGCGTCATCAAAAAGGTAGTTGTGCCGAGTCCTTCTGCTGCGCTCAATACCGAGGTAAGTAAACCGACTTGTTCTGAAGATATTGCTCATCTAATTGACATGTCGGTAGCTAGTAAATATGGCACTGACGTGGATAATACGGCACAAATACTCGCCCAAGTAATGACTAGCCGATTTAATGACTTTAAAGAGCAACTTTCTAGAGATCTGAAGAATAGTCTTCATCAGGCCAAATCAGCGGTGGCGCGGATCGACAATGAACATCGGGATAAGCAGCCGATGTACCCTGACGCTAACAGATTTGCCCACCAAGTAGAGGTCACTCCCGCGACCATCACATCTGTTGTTCCGACTTTGGTTCCTCAGGGACTCGCCAATGATAACCAAAGTCTTAGCCTTAGTACAAACGTGCCACAACCATACTACCAGACGGTAGCATATAACACACCACCTTTACCACCACTCGGTACCGGAGTTCCTCACGGGCCGGTACCAGATTCATATTTTAGTCCACAACAAGTCCAACCTGCGTTACCAGAGCCAACCTTGCATGCTCATGTTCCTCCAGTGCCCCCAGCCAATACAAATTTTAGAGATCAACTCGCTGGAGCACTCAGAGAATTCGGCTTGGAACCCAAGGGTAAAGCACGTGCTTACCAAAAGCCGTATCCTGAATGTTTCGACACAGTGCCGTATCCTCGTGGGTTTAGAGTTCCAGATTTTGTTAAGTTCACAGGGGAGGATGGTAGGTCCACTTTCGAGCACGTGGGGCAATTTTTGGCACAATGTAGTGAAGTCGGCACGTCAGATATTTACAGAGTGAAGTTATTTCCTCTGTCCTTGTCTGGTACAGCTTTTACGTGGTTTACGTCGCTTGCTCCAAAATCCATTACAGCATGGACCCAATTGGAGCAGAAGTTTCATGATTACTTTTATAGCGGCGAAGCCGAGCTTAGGCTTTCGGACTTGACAGTGGTCAAGAAAAAGCACAATGAGTCGGTTTATGATTACATTAGAAGATTCAGGGAGGTTAAGAACCGGTGTTTCAGCTTGACTATAGCCGAAAAAGATCTAGCCGACCTTGCTTTTTCAGGCTTACTCGATCATATAAGGGATAGGCTAGAGGGTCAAGAGTTTTCGAATCTTAATCAAGTTTTGCAGAGAGCTGTGGCACAGGAGAACCGTGCTAAGGAGGTTAAGCAGTATAGCCGGTTTGGGGATAACAAGAACAAAAACAAAGAAAAACCTACGGTCAATCTCATAACGTACGAAAGCGACTCGGCTAGTGAAGACGACGTAGATATATGCATAGCCGAGTGGGTGCAGGCGTCCAAGTCGAAACCATTTGCATGTTCTGCTTTAAAACCCACACCTACTAGGAGAGAGGAGATTAAATATACTTTTGATATTAGCAAGTGTGATAAGATCTTTGACATGCTCCTCCAGGGAAATCTGATCAGGGTAAACGAAGGACATGTACTTCCGTCTGCGGAAGAGTTGGACAAAAGTGCTTATTGCAAGTGGCATAACTCCTTCTCGCATGCTACTAATGACTGCAATGTGTTTCGTCGATAGGTGCAATCGGCCATTAATGACGGACGATTGACATTTGCTCAGAGCACTAAGATGAAGCTCGACAGTGACCCTTTTCCAATCAACATAATTGACTTGGAAAAGAAGAAGGTGTTAATTCGGTCGGATCAGGCCGAGTCAACAAAAGGAAAGAACGTCATCATTGACGATGATGCGGCTCCGAAGATGATTAAGCCTAAAAATCCTGAAGTCAGAGTCTGGAAGATCAACAAAGGAAAAGGGCAAGTCGCAAAGCCAAAGCCGACGGTGAGACAACTGCTGGACAAGTACGCCTCACGTGCGTCGAACAATGTGCTCACTCGGCTTAGAAGTAGTAAGCGTCCGAGGTCGCCTCCCCGACCAGTTCTTCATGGTCCCGAGTACTGGCAAGGAGATTCATCCGTTTGGCCACCATACTTCGCAGCGGGCCCAGCCTATTGGGGATGCGCGCTTCCGTTCTATCCACAGTTTCCTCCATGGGGTTTCAACCCCTGGGCGCCACATCCTGCTGGACCAGTCGGCATCATCCAGCCGGGTTGGATCCCATCCGGACCCGGATTCAGGGAACACCCGCGTGAGAAGAGAACTCGGTTTAACCTGAGAACCAGGTCACCGAGTGAGATTACCACTCAACGTAAGGAGCTCGGCGCACAAAGTCACTCGGCAGCATTGAGGGGAGCACAGAGAAACAACTCGCCAGAGAAACGTGTTTGGGTACCGATTAAGCATGACGAGTCCAAGGCAGGCGGTACTACCACGGTCCAACTAGCGTCCGACTCGGGTGGTACCCGGGTTCCAGAAGGAAGTCGGTGCAAACAGTCTGCCGTGCGGATCGACTCACAGATCAACTCGGCATTACCAGCAGGGACTCAGCGTGTACGATTTGGCATGATAGACAACTCAGACATTCCGGAGACCAGCGGTACAGCCAAGCCTGGCGCACGGAAAGATGAAGCCAACAAGTCTACGCCGAATAAACAGGCCAGCAAGATCATATCGGTTGAGCCAGGAGTAAAGCCAAGACCTCAGTGGTGCCCTACAGGATTAACGCACACTCAGAAGCGGAGGGTACAGCGACTGCGGGCGATCGAGCTCAGAGAAGAACTGGTCGAGAAGAAGCGCGACGAGTGGTTCAACCAAGCCAGGCCAATGACCCCAGCAAAAATGACCTGGAGGGAGAAGCGCATCGCGAAGGAAGGAGACGACATGGCCAATGGCGATATCAAGGAAATACTTGCCGATATGGATGTCAACATGGTGTTCGAGTTGCCCATGGATTTTCGTACACCCGAGTTGGAAATTGCAGAACTTGTACTCGGACCAAAAAATGCTATATTCGAGAAGCCAAGAAAACATGGGCAACATCTGAAACCGTTGTTCATCAAAGGTCACATCGACGGGAGACCAGTTGGTCGTATGCTTGTCGATGGCGGCGCTGGAGTTAACATCATGCCTCTTTCGGTCTTCTTTAAGTTGGGCCGAAGGGAAGACGAGTTGATGAAGACCAACATGGGGCTTAGCGGTTTCTCAGGAGAGCAATCTGAAGCCAAGGGCGTGATCTCGGTAGAGCTTACAGCCAGAAGCAAGACATTGCTGACTGCTTTCTTCGTCGTTGATGTCAAAGGCCGGTACAACGTACTTTTGGGACGTGACTGGATTCATGCAAATTGCTGCATCCCTTCTACCATGCACCAATGCTTGATCCAATGGGTAGATGATGATGTGGAGATCATCGAGGCAGACAACTCGGCCTGCATCGCCCTCACGGAAACGCCGGTCGATTGGCAACACGGCGATATGAGGTGTTTGTCAGGTAGAAACTTATCGGATTATGACTACATTAGTATCGGTCGAGATGGTTTTGTACCGGTTCAAGCGCAGCCGGCTTGTATAGCTTGGCTTAATGACTTATCTTTATAAAATGAATAAAGAAGACAACATTAGGTGGCTGCAAAAGCGTACCGAAGAGTATCGTTCCGGAAAGAACGATATGCGTGAAACTATCGAAGACTTTGATGATATGGAGAAACTCAGACAGGGATTCTCATCGGCTGACCCACTCGAGGAAGTCGATATTGGTGACGGCAGTACTCACCGACCTACGCTTGTTAACGCCAATATGGAAGCCGACCAGAAGAACAAGGTATGCACATTACTTAAAGAATTCATTGACTGCTTTGCTTGGAACTACACTGAGATGCCCGGGTTGAATAGAAGTCTAGTCGAGTATAAGTTACCCATTAAGCCTGGCTTTAGGTCGCATAAACAGTCACCTAGGCGTTTCAACCCTAATCTATATGATCGCATCAAAGAAGAAGTCGATCGGCTGGTAAGAGCCGGGTTTATTCGGCCATGCAGGTATGCCGAGTGGATCTCAAATATTGTGCCGGTCGAAAAGAAAAACACTGATAAAATTAGGGTATGCATAGACTTTAGGGATTTGAATAAGGCCACTCCTAAGGATGAATATCCTATGCCAATAGCCGACATGCTTATAAATGATTCTTCTGGACACAAGGTAATCAGCTTTTTAGACGGAAATGCTGGGTATAATCAAATATTTATGGCTGAAGAGGACATGTTTAAGACTGCCTTTCGTTGTCCTGGCTTTGTCGGGTTATTTGAATGGGTGGTCATGACGTTCGGGTTGAAGAATGCCGGCGCCACATATCAACGCGCCATGAACTTAATTTTTCATGATTTGTTGGGCATTGTAGTGGAAGTATACATTGATGACGTTGTTGTCAAGTCAGATGGATTTAATCATCATTTAGCCGACTTGCGACTAGCCTTTGAGAGAATGCGTCGGTATGGGTTAAAAATGAATCCTCTCAAGTGTGCTTTTGGAGTTTCGGCTGGCAAATTCTTAGGGTTTATAATTCACGAACATGGCATAGAGATTGACCCTAAGAAGGTAGAAGCCATCAGGAAGTTAGCAGAACCCACGTGTAAAAAGGATGTGCAGAGTTTATTGGGAAAAGTAAATTACTTAAGGCGATTTATATCTAACCTGGCGGGAAGGATTGAATCGTTTGTCCCTTTACTCCGGCTAAAGCATGAAGCCGAGTTCACTTGGGGGGCAGAGCAGCGAGATGCTTTCAATAACATTAAGAGATATTTGTCGAGTCCTCCAGTGCTTCGAGCACCCAAGTTAGGCGTACCGTTCCGACTGTATATTGCGGCGCAAGACAGAGTGATCAGCGCAGTGCTGACTCAAGAGGTCGACAGGAAGGAATGCACTATTGCATATATAAGTCGCCGTTTGCTCAACACCGAAAGTCGGTACGTGTTCATTGAGAAGTTATGTTTATCTTTATTCTATGCATGTACCAAGTTTCGGCATTATCTTCTTTCGAGTACTTGCGTGGTAGCTTGCCAAGTCGATGTGATCAAACACATGTTGCAACAACCGATTCTTAGCGGTAGGATTGGGAAATGGGCTTATGCATTAATAGAATACAATCTGATATATGAGTCGTTGCGCTCTATGAAAGGTCAAGTCATCGCCGACTTCATTGCTGATCATAAGGTTAAAGATGAGGGGGATATTAACTACGTTAGCGTGTGCCCATGGAAGCTTTATTTTGATGGATCGGTTTGTAGAAGTGGGCAAGGTATTGGCAATGTCTTAATTTCACCGAACGATGTTGTCTATGAGGCATCAGTCTGACTAGAATATTTTTGCACTAATAACCAGGCAGAGTATGAAGCACTGTTGTTTGGTTTACAGAACTTGATAGATATGGGTGTAAAAGACATAGATGCTTTTGGGGATTCACTGTTGGTAGTCCAGCAGGTTAATGGTAGGTTTCAGTGTTTTGATGGGCTACTGAATAGTTATTTAGACCGATGCTTAGATATAATCAAATCCCTAGATACTTTTACTATCAGCCATGTGCCTAGGGAGGATAATTCTAGAGCTAATTTTCTAGCACAGCAAGCATCCGGGTATCAAGTCAGCAGAGGAACATTCTTTATAGCAAAGGAACCGACGCTGGCTGCTAGTAGAAGCAAGGCCGACTCGTTTGAAGTCGAGGCCGATTTGTCGGAACTCAAGAATAATTTGCCTAGGAGCGGCACCGACTCGATAGGCACTGGTTCAACACAAGAATCACAGGTAGCCGAGTCGGCAGGTAATTCAGAACCAAAAGACTGGAGAGTGCCTCTAGCTAGCTATTTAAGGGATCTGAGTCTAACAAGAGATAGGAAAATTCGGCGACAAGCTGTAAAATACACCTTGTTAAATGATGAGTTATATCGCCGAACGATAGATGGAGTACTGTTAAAGTGTTTGGGCCCTGATCAGTCGAGAGTAGCTATAGGGGAAATACACGGAGGAATATGTGGAACACATCAGTCGGCACCTAAGATGCAATAGCTATTGAAAAGAGCAGGTTTTTATTGGCCGACTATGCTAGAAGATTGTTTCCGCTACTATAGAGGATGCGAACCATGCCAGAAATTCGGGAACATGCAATTGGCACCCGCAGCCATGATGAACCCTATTATAAAGCCGTGGCCGTTTAGAGGGTGGGGCTTAGACTTCATTGGTCAGATACATCCTGCTTCCTCCAAGGGTCATCGCTTCGTCCTTGTGGCTATGGATTACTTTACTAAATGGACCGAAGCAGTTCCTTTGAGAAATATGACTCATAAGGAGGTAATTGGTTTTGTTCTAGAACATATTATTCACAGGTTCGGCATTCCTCAAACTTTGACGACTGATCAGGGTGCTTCTTTCATGTCTCATCAATTTAATGAGTTTGCCGAGTCCTTTGGAATTAAATTGTTGAACTCATCGCCTTATTATGCCCAAACCAATGGACAGGCCGAGTCTAGCAATAAAACATTGATTAAACTTATAAAAAAGAAAATTGAAGAACATCCGAGAAGATGGCATGAGGTGCTTTCGGAAGCTCTATGGGCTCATCGAGTATCCAGGCATGGGGCGACTCGGGTGACGCCGTACGAGTTGGTGTATGGACAGGAGGCAGTGTTGCCGATCGAGATCAATTTACAAGCTCTCAGAATAGCCAGACAAAATGACTTGTCAGCTGTGGACTACCATAATTTGATGCTAGATAGAATAGAAGAAGTCCCGGAAGACAGGTTAAAGGCCTTGCGAGAAATTGAAAAAGAAAAGTTAAGAGTAGCCAAGGCTTACAACAAGAGACTAAGGGAGAAATCGTTTCAGGTAGGAGACTTGGTATGGAAGACGATTTTACCCGTTGGGACTAGAGATAATAAATTCGGCAAATGGTCGCCGAGTTGGGAGGGCCCGTATAAGGTGGTAAGAATTGCTCCTGGAAATTCCTATTTTGTGCAAACTTTACAAGGAGAAGGGTTGCATAGAGCACTTAATGGGAAATATTTGAAGAAGTTTTATCCGAGCTTATGGCAGGAGGCTTGATAGCCGGTGTGGCCGATATGTGATATCGCCCTGAGAAGTGACGTAGTATTTTCGGTAAATACTATTATACCGAAAACAGGGGGCATGTGTTTATAGTCAAATTTGGCTTTAAGATTTATCCGGTTGGCCAAATTAATGTTACGGTTGGAAGTCGAAATAATGGACTAATAAGCTGTGGCCTTAGTGCCGAATTTTTCATACAGGCTTGACTGTCACAACATTCCGAGCAGAATCTCCGGACCCCGAGCGCCAGAGCGCCCGCATTCCCGAGTGCCAGTGTTCCCGGATGTTTGCGGCCCCGAACACTCGTAGCTCGAGTGCCCGAGTGCTCACGTCCCCGAGTATTCGCAGCCCGATTACTGGCGTTCCCGAGTACTCGCGACCCCGAGTGTTCGCGGCCCGGGTACCCGTATTCCCGAGTACTCACGTCCCCGAGCACCGAGTGAATCAGCTCGGAAACTCGAGTAGTTCTCCCGAGTACTAAGACATCGTCTAGATCGACTCGGGACCCGAGCAACCTGTGTCCCCGAGTACTAAGATACTCGCAGAAGTTCCCGAGACCCGCATAGACGTGCATCAAGTCGACCGCATACAAGTCTGCTTCCAATAATAAGATCTTCGACTTGGGGGTGTCAGAAGGCTTCGACTTGGGAAACAAGGAACCGTGGAGGATTAAAAAGGAAAGTTAATCACGGATTCGGAAAGCTACGCGTACACAAGAAGGAGTCCTAATTCAAAGGTGGTTACGGTTTATATCAGGATCCTTTAGATAAGGAAAGACTGCATATTTGTATTCAGTTAGGATTAGGAGTCCCAATCTCCTACGGAAAGACCAGCCGCCCTATAAATATGTAAAGGGTGACGGCCGATTGAGACATCCAACAATCGACACAAATCAATCTACTATTTTACCTTTTACCTTTTCGTTCTTAGCAGTAGATCTTTATCGTTTTGCGCTGAAAAACGATCAGTTCTTCTTCACGTTAGCAAGAAGATCTTTGTTGCTTTGCTCGAAAAGCAATCGTTCGTCGTACACGAAAGTGCGATAGTTATCCTTTGTTGCTTTGCCTGGAAAGCAATCGTTTATCATACACGAAAGTACGGTTGGCGACTCCACTCACCTAGGTGTTCCGCGGATCCAATTTTCACGCGAACACAATCGTCGATAGATGGCGCCGACCGTGGGGACCTCTCCGGCTCAAGCCGTCAAGGAAGTATCAAAGTCAGCAAGATGTGCAACTAGTCGCGATCAGTCCATATCGCCAACTGCATGGCCCTCCCCGGTTCGACCCGAGGAAGAAGAAGCAGGCTCGGCAGGGGATCCGATCGCTCTCACGTGACGTACTGGGTACTCAGATCTGGGCTTCTATGATAACTTCAGCCAGATAGATCTGTACCCAGCAACTCACCATGTAGATCTTGGAGAACACGCCACTGGCGAGTACTCGGATTGCGAAGCTGATGACTTTATGACCGAGTGCATCAGGGCCTTCGGGGGAACGTTGGTGCTAACTGACGGTTCTCAGGCAGGAGCGATAATCCCGATGTCCGGACGGTCGCCTGCAACTTCTGATCGACCAATCGATCAAGATCTCAATCACAGTATCCCTCCCGATGAGGAAGACACGATGGAGTGGGACTACACCTCATCTAATCCGGACCCTCGAGTAGTTCCCGCGATCCAGAACGGTCGGGAAGATCTCAAGGACCAGGATCAGCATGGGGGCTCACAACATCAAAACCCGAAGGCTACTCCCCGCGGTAACGGGAATATGCCTACGGCAGCAAACAAAACCCCTCAAGGGACGGGGGAATATGTCTCCCGAACTGCTCGAAGACTCACCGAGGTGCACAATCTGCTGTCACGACCACCAATGGTAGATCTGATGACACCCGATGGAGTACAATGGCTACGACGGCTGGGGGCTGAATTACAACAGGCCCAAGCCCAAGCCAAATCTTCTCGACTCCAGTCGGTGACACATAGCTCCAACCGAGGGAAGACCCCTCTCCGACAAGAGGAATCAGACAGAGAAAGACGACATCCCAGGAACAAGTCTCGCCGGGAGGAACAGCAGGTCGACCTCCGTGACACGCTGAACAAGCGCCGATCACAAAGGCACCAACCAGAGCAATCTCCTCCCCGGAGAGACCACAGGCACCACGCTAGTAACCGGGGACGATCTCCGACCCCGAATAGCGGTGAGAACGCGCCTTATCAGAGAACCATCAACGGATGCCTAGCGCTATCCCAAGAATTCTGACATGTGCATTGGCCGTCTTGCTTCAAGCTTGGGGCCCTAGAGTCGTACAATGGCACCACGAACCCTGCAGAGTTCCTGTAGATCTACACTATGACAATCGAAGCTGTAGGCGAAAACAAGAAGGTCATGGCCAACTACCTCCCGACCGCTCTCAGAGGAGCAGTTAGGACCTAGTTGATGAACCTACCCCCAGGAACGATCCGCTCCTGGGGACAGCTTTGCGACATGCTTTTCGAAAACATCCAAGGTACCTTCACGCATCCCGGCCGGGTCGACGAATTATTCCTAGTCGTCCAACACCCAGAGGAAACCCTCCGAGAGTTCACCAAGCGATTTAATACTATTCGCAACACTATTCCTAAAGTAACAGACTCGGACGTTATCTATGTCTTTGTTCGAGGCAGCAGAAACGAGATGTGCACGCACGACCTGGTCATGCATCCTCCCAAGACAATAGCACAGCTGATGGACCTAGCAGAAAAAACCGTATGTGCTGAGGAAACCCTACATTACATCAAGCAGCAACAGAACAGGTTGTCCAGGTCTCCCCTCTGGACCAGAGATGACTCAACGAAGACGAAGCGCAAGAAGAAATCCTCTGGAGGGAACAGGGACAAGAGAGCTAAAGCCGATGAGGTGTTGGCCGATCTCCCCGAGAAACGTACCTGGTGACCGCGCACCAAGGACAAGCCGACGACTTCCTCCGATAAGACAGGAAAACTCTGGTGCGACTTTCACCAGATCGATTCGCATGATCTTCGTCAGTGCCGCATCTTCAAGAAGTACATTAAGGAAGAAAGAGAGAAGTTCCGCGAGAAGAACCCTCAAGTCACGAACAACAGTCCGGACACGACTTCCGATGATGACTCCGCCCTTGAGCCATTCCAGGGGCATGTATGAGCGATCGAGCATATATTCGGGGGCTCGGCTTCCTACGAGTCGAAATGGCAATACAAGGCGATTGCCCGTGATGTACTCGCGAATATACCGCTAGTCCCTCGGGCAGTAAAGTGGTCGGAGGTCACAATTGACCAAACCGACTGCTCGGAGAACTGTGTTCGACCAGGACGATACCCGATCATTGTCGAACCAATGATCAACAACTGCCGAGTGGCCCGGGTGCTGATAGACGGAGGAAGCTCCCTCAACATCCTATTCGCCAATGCCCTCGATGCTATGCAAGTACCACAAGCATTCCATGGTATCGTCCCAGGCTCATCGGCGTATCACACTACCGGTTACCTTCGGAACCCCGGAGAACTTCCGAACAGAGAAGATCCTGTTTGACGTAGTCGACTTCAAGATGGCATACAATGCCATCTTAGGGCACCCAACTCTGGCCAAGTTCATGGCAGCAACGCACTACGCCTACCAGTGCATAAAGATGCCCGGCCGAAAGGGTGTCCTCACGATAAAGAGCTCCCCTCAGGAAGCACTACTCTGCGACAAGCGTAACCTCGTCCATATGGAAGTGCCTCAGGAGAGTGAGGAACACTTCCTCTTCAAAGCCAAGACGACTGTAAAAACTCACGGCGAAGTAAAAACCATCCCCTTGGACCTAGCAGAACCATCCAAGGTGGTAAAAATCGGCTCAACTCTTGGTACAGACCAGGAACTCTCGCTCATCACCTTCCTCCGGGACAACTCGGATGTTTTCGCATGGCAACCATCCGATATGCCCGGAATTCCCAGGGAGGTAATCGAGCACAAGCTGGTAGTCCATCCAGACGCCACATCTGTAAAGCAGAAGCTCCGGCAGTTTGCTCCCGGCCAGAAAGAAGCCATAAAAATGAAATTGAAAAGCTTCTAAAGGCTGGGTTTATCCGAGAAGTCGAACACCCCGAATGGCTCGCTAACCCTGTCATGATAAAGAAAGCCAACGGAAAGTGGCGAATGTGCGTTGACTTCACAGACCTTAACAAAGCCTGCCCTAAAGACGCCTTCCCGCTACTTAGAATAGACTAGATAGTAGACTCTACGTCTGGATGTGACTATCTAAGCCTTCTCGACGTCTACTCCGGTTATCACCAGATAAGCATGTGTCGGGAAGACGAGGAGAAAACCTCCTTTGTAACTCCGTTTGGGGTATTTTGCTACTTGAAGATGCCTTTTGGATTAAAAAACACGGGCGCAACATATCAACGCGGAATGCAGCTCGCTCTCCACAATCAGCTCGGTCGGAATATTGAAGCTTACGTCAATAATCTCATCATAAAAACAAAGAAAAAGGAGGATCTGCTCTCGGACTTACTAGAAACCTTCACAAACCTTTGAAGAAACAGGATAATGCTGAACCCAGAAAAATGCGTCTTCGGAGTCGACGCCAGGAAATTATTTGGGTTTTTGGTTTTGCACCGAGGAATCGAAGCGAAACCCGACAAGATACGAGCAATTGCAGAAATGAGGTCACCAAAGTCAGTCTGAGACATCCAAAGACTCACGGGTTGCATGGTAGCCATGAGCCGGTTTATATCCCGACTGGAAGACCGCGGAAGTCCTTTCTTCAAACACCTACGACAACACAACGGCTTCAAGTGGACAGAAGAATCAGAAAAGCCATTCCAAAGCCTCAAGGAATACTTAACAACCCCCCTCCCCGTGCTAGTCGCGCCCAACTCAGAGGAAGACTTATTCCTTTACATCATTGTTGGTCCATCAGTAGTCAGCGGAGTATTAATGGTGGAACGTGGGACTCCAAAACAACGCGAGAAGGTTCAACAGCTGGTCTACTACATCAGCGAGATTCTACACAGGCCCAAGGAGCGTTACCCTCAAGTTCAGAAACTCCTCTACACGGTACTCACCACATCTCGTAAACTTTGATATTATTTTCAGGCTCACACCATTACGGTCCCAACCACCTACCCACTAGGAGAGATTCTCTGTAACTGTGACGCCATTGGCCGGATCACCAAGTGGGCCGTCGAGCTAGGAGAGTTCGATATCCACTTCGTGCGTCGCACCGCCATCAAATCTCAGGTGCTCACCGATTTCATCACCGAATGGTCAGAGCCCGACCACCCCGGCGAGTCACCAGCCGCGAAAGAAGATACTTGGACTTTACACTTCGATGGTTCCCTAACCGTCGAAGGCGCGGGGGCTGGAATAATTTTAACTTCCCCAATTGGAGAATACCTGCAGTATGCACTGCTGATTGACTTCCCAGCCACGAATAACGTGGCCGAGTATGAGGGTTTGCTTGCCGATCTCCGAGTCACATCTGCACTTGGTATCCGCCACCTACTTGTGAGTGGGGACTCACAGCTGGTAGCGAGACAAGTATCTAAGAAATATCATACCACAGACCTGAACATGGTGGCTTATCTAGCGAAGGTGAGGAAGCTGGAGAAGAAGTTCATCGGACTCGAGGTACGGTACATCCCGAGAAAGGACAACTGCCAAGCTGATAGTCTTGCCCGCCTGGCGTCCTCACGATCTCCATGCCCACCCAGAACCTTTGTAGAAAGGATTTCGATGCCATCCATAGCCTCTCACGAGTCCGTGGACGAAGGAATGGCCGCCCTCAGAACAGAGCACCATTCAAGGACGTCACCAGGTATCGACGCTCCAAGGGGAGCGGTGGGTCGACTCGTTACTCCCCTCAATCCTGAGGATTCGTGGATAGAGCGTATCCGCAGGTACCTTCTCGATCGGACTACGCCTGAGGATGATACATTATCCGAGCAGCTTGCCCAACGCACTAGGATGTACTCCCTGGTCGACGGAGTCCTCTACCGAAGAGGAGCTCACGGAGTGCTCATGCGGTGTATACCTCAGAAGCAGGGTACAGAACTACTCGAGGAGATCCATGGAGGGGTGTGCGGGGCACATGCATCTTTCCGAACCCTGGTCGGAAAGGCCTTTAGACTAGGATTCTATTGGCCGACAGCCCTCCGTGATGCAAGCAAGCTAGTGAAGCGATGCCGTCAGTGTAAATTTTACCGTAGACGTATTCACCAGCCCGCCCAAGCATACAGACAATTCCCTTGCCATGGCCCTTCGCCACGTGGGGCCTGGATATTCTGGGACCCTTCTCAGTTTCGCCCGGGGGCTACAAGTTCCTGTTTGTTGCAATTGACACGTTCACTAAATGGATCAAGGCTGAACCAGTCGTACAAATTACGTCGGAGGCTGCCAAGCGGTTCATAAGGAAAAATGTTGTGACCAGATTCGGTGTCCCGAGCAGGATTATAACCGACAATGGCACCCAGTTTTCTAGCGCAGAATTCATCGAGTACTACGCCGGACTCGGTACCAAAATATACTACGCCTCAATCACGCACCCACAGAGCAATGGGCAGGTCGAGCGCGCCAATGGACTTCTCCTCCAGGGCATGAAAACTCGCGTCTTCGATTATGAGTACAGAGTCGCGAAGCATAATTTTGCATTGGATTAAGTATTCCAATTTTTTAAATATGAGTAAAGGATCTATGGATGAAGAAAAAAAAGTTTATTTCCAATCGTAACTAAATCTTCTTTTGTTAAAAAAGGAAATGGAAGCCAAATAGCTAAAAAACGGTAGTTTTGGTTTACTAGAACCATCAGCATATTGTTTCAGCTCGGTGGAAACCCAATTCTTTTCCTCAGGATCTCTTGAATGAAATTAAGGAACGAAGTAAGTAGATTAGATGGATTTAGATAGAATTTCTATCTCCTACTCTATAAGGATCATCTAGAAAGCGGAGAGCTTTGGTTCCATTCAAATAGAAAAGCTGACATAGATGTTAAGTGGTGAGAATATCCATAAAGGAGCCGAATGAAATCAAAATTTCATGTTCGGTTTTGAATTAGAGACGTTAAAAATAATCAACCAACGTCAACTATAACCCCTAGCCTTCCAAGCTAACGATGCGGGTTCGATTCCCGCTACCCGCTCCATTCTGTATAAAAGGAGCATGGGTGCGAGAGCTACCCCCAGTCCTTTGGGCACTTCGGACAACCGCCAGCTGTGCCACGAGCGAAACACCATTCTTTTTGTTCTATGGGGTGGAGGCCATGTTTCCCTGTGAGCTCGCGCTCACATCAGCACGGGTGGAGCTGTACACGAACAAGGAAGAAACCTTCGACAAGAGGATGACCTCAATTTCCTTAAGGAGAAACAGACTCAGGCCTCACTCTGAGCCACCAAGTATCAGCAAGACATCCGTCGTTACTATAAACGACACATCCGGCAACGCTCTCTCCAAGTTGGCGACCTCGTTCTATGACTTGTTCAGAACAGGAGTCACAGCAACAAGCTCTCTCCCAAATGGAAAGACCCTTATACGATAGCCGAGGTTACTTGAACAGGATCGTTTAGGTCAGCCATGGACGATGGCCGAATCTTGACAAATTCCAGGAACATCGACAACTCCAGGACTGTCTACTCGAGGACACTTCTCGAATACACAGTCGGGGGCTGGATCAGAACTCGCATAAAACCACAAAAATATCAATAAAAACCCCACGCAGTTTGGCACACATCTTTACAGAAGTACAAGATTGGCTACAACGGTCAGGCCTTCGGGATATTTTTTTCCCAGGGCATTCAAACGATAAACAAAAACCTGGGCTACTTCCGTCACCTCCGCCAGATAGCTACAGTTCTCCGCCACATCTCGCCCGGGGAACTCGCTGGCTAGAGTCTCCGGGTCAAAGGTAGGGTCTCGCGCCCTGATAAGCACCAAGGCCACAGCCACGGCTTCCTTCATCCTAGCTTGTCGCTCTTGGGCAACGTGAGACTCGACGTTTTCCTTCACAGCGCCAGTAGCCTAATCCTACTCCGCCAACCGGTCCGAGAAGCTCTCGGTGGCCCGTAAGGGCACCCCGACTGTCTTCAATACCGTTTCGAGACGATCCGCCACTGATAAGAGCTTTTCCTCAAGAGAAGAAGCCCGCGCCCTCTCTTGGGAAAGGGTGTCAGAAAGTCGGGTGGATTGGTCCCGAAGTTGTCGGATCTCAGTACAAGCGGAGTACCATCTACTCTGGGCATGCTGGGAAGAGCATCGAGGTGAGAGAGGAAAAAGGGGTCACCCGATGAAAGAGCTTTTTGCGAGTAGAAACAATTACCTCCACCAGGGGCTCGATGAGCACCAACGGATTGCCTTCTGCTGGAGTCTCCTCAATCGGCTAACAAGGAGTTGGTGGTCCTCCTAATTGTGCCCCAACCACGTAGGAGCCTGAGAGTGGGCAAACGCCTCTTCGAAGCAACGGACTGCTCGGATCCCGGTAAGGATTGAGGGCTTGCTAGCGGCAGTCGTCCTGCGACCAGCGAGGACGAGTCCCTAGGAGTCAAGCTCAGAATCCACGTCGCCAGAAAAGAAACCGACGGAGGGAGATGAAGGACATTATCTCGCTCTCTTCAAACAAACGGAGCGTGGTCTCCGAGCTAATGAAGTCGCTGCTCCTCGAGCAGGAGAGGTCGTGGCTCCGGCCGAAGAAGTTCCGCGTGTTTTTTTCTTTTCGGCAAAACACCCAATCAGAAATCAGGAGTGTTGCCAGAAGACGAAAAGGCTAAGAAGCTTACCAGGGAAGCCCGAGAGATTGGTTCCGGAGTAATCGCAGGGGCCCCTGACCCTTCGTGCATAGGCTCCTCAATCTGCTCCGGACCACCGACGGTAGGCTCTACGCCCCCCGCCTGGTTGACCTTCGGCAGTGGTTGGCTCCCGACTAGTGATGGAGGATCCCGCTTCAGGATCCACGATCCCGCATCCTTCGCGCTGGAGATAGTCACCTGAGCAGTATCGTCATTAGTAATACTCGGAAGAAACAGTAGATATCCAAAACTAGAGGGGATTACCGCAAGAACCTCTTCCCGCTCTTGTTGACGCCGGAGGGGCAATGACAAAAGGACGTCCTGACGCCCTGGTGAAGGTGTGTTCTCGAAGAGGATCGCCGTCTTCTTGAGCATTTCGGCCTCCGAGAGAGTTGTTTAAAGGAAAAAGGGGGTCAGAATAGTTCAGATTTTAAAATCTTAGAGAGCTACGAGTCATACCCTTTTCCTATGCTTACGATAGGGGTCGCCGGTGATCACCCAGGCACTTGTCTCCCTCGATCGCAAGGGACACAGCCAACGCCTGATGAAGTCAAAAGCAACATCAAAGGATGTCAGGCCACGGGACCTGAGAGCTCTAATCTCGCTGATCTGACTTCTGAGACGAGAGTCCAGCGCTGTCTCGTCAGACCATGCGGGTATCAACTCGGGTGGAGAACCCCAGTACTTGATACCCAAGGAAGACGGTGGGCGGCAGTAGCACCATTCTTTTTCCCATCCCGGAAAGGAGTTGATCTCGCCGGCCTCAATGTATTCTGCATCCTTCCCTTCTCGAAACCGGACGCTAGCACTTCCCACGATCTTTTCCCCGATCCTCTCCAGAGTATGGTAGTACCTGAAGAGGTCTAAGGAAGGACGGGCTCCAACGAAAGCTTCATACAAATGAGTGAACACACTAAGCATGGTGAATGAAGCCGGGTCGAGGTTGACCATCTCGATCCGATAGAACTAGAGAACAGAGGTCAAGAAAGAGGACGGCGGAAAGAAAAATCCACATCGGAAGAAATTTGGGAAGATAACCAACCAGCCGGGACCGGGCCTGGGGATCTGCTCATTCCGGACGGGGCAAAACTCGGCTTGGTGAGCCGATTGGATGAGGGTCAACTCCAGTGAAGACGCGAGTCTTACCGGAGTTAACTCCGAACGCGGCCATGAGCTCTCAGATGAAAGAGACCTGCCATGATCGAGGGGTTGGGAGCAAGGGTGCGAAGGAAGAAGATGGGAATGCTAGGAGGCAGAGAGCAATGCGGGCGAAACCCCAACTCTCGGTCTCTTAAGAGATTCGATTTTCGCCTGACTGGAGCGCGGTTAACGGCACGATCTGTTCCATCGCATTAAATGCGGGCAGTTGCTTTCCCGCATGCAAGATGGCGTGCGCGGGAAAATGAGGGTCTGACAAACCCACAACCCCAACGAGCGCGTTATGTTTTGGCTAACGTCAGCCGAACAGTAGCACAGATAAAGGAAAGATTCTTCATCACCACGTGAAAATTCCGCCACGACGGTTCGGTTTCCCAGAAATCTACCAGACTAACGCGTGTCCGTGATTGATGGATCAGATTAAATCAAAGATGCTTCACAAGCAAGCTAGCCCAGAAAATTCCTTGGACTACTCGGAGGTTTATCCCGACAAGGATATCGCCACTACCCGGTAGAGATAGTGCCTACTCAGGGATGTTGTCAACAAAGTACTCGATTTCGCATATTTGGAGTTGCTTCCCGAAAAGGATAGATTTCCTACAGAACAGTCATGACCTCACTTCACGTACTGATGGGGGGCTTGATGATGAATAGTATAGTATCCCGTATACGAAGAGGTATCCGTATACAATTTCCTGGACTATCGGAAAAGGAATACGTATCCGGTAAGGATCCCCAGGAGATAAGGTAACCCTCCGTAAGGAGGGAGGACACCCCTTAAACTAGAAAGTCAATCCCGACGTTTAAGGAAGCCAGAGTTCTAATCAGGCATAAGTCCATGTCCGGTATGACTCGGGGATCCCCCTATAAAAGGATCAGCAATCCCATAGGGGAGGACAAGTCTCTTGAGTATTACAAGTCTCTTAAGTCGATTAAGTACACAAGCCTGAAGCATGAAGCCATCCAGAAGCCCTAGCGATTCCCACGAGAAGACCCGCCGCCTCGAAGGAGTCGAGCCCCGCGGAACTAGTCGAAGTAGCATCCGATTAGGTCTAGGATAGCCACTAACATACACATCCCTTGTAAGATACTCTTTTGAGCAATATATACGAACAGGACGTAGGGTTGTTATCCTGAGGGAGGCCTGAACCTGTATAAAAAGGGCGTTTCCTTGCCGTCAGATCTCTTGGCCTTGTGCCATAGAGGTCCCTACCCAACAAGTATTTCTGTTTCACGACTACCGTAAGATCGGCGGTTACCAATCGTCGACACTCGGTATGTCCAAAAATAAAAAGCTTATATTTTTTTAAGATTTATCTTTAATCAATAATTAGTTCAAAAATATATGGTTAATGTGATACATAATTCATACCATTGAAAATTGCTTTTAAACACAAATTCAATTGTATCAAATAATATATATATTATTGAACTAACTAGTAGGATGCTCGTGCGTTGCTACGGAATAATAGTACACACGATGAAAGTAAATCTTCCCGGCGATCATTAATCTTGCAACCATTTTTTCTTCCTTTATTTTTTTTCTTCTTTTTCTATCGAGCCGATACACTCAAGCAAAATTTTAAACATGTTTCCACGTCATATGATCTTCTATTTTTTGTAGCATTAACTTCTCAGATCACATAATTTAATATTAACTCACAAAATCTGGCGAGAAACTCCTATTTTGCAGTAAACAAGCGAGAACAAAACTTCATATCACCTATCACCTATGAGATTTTTAGGTAGTCAAAAGAGAGAACTACCTTACCGGTGATATTTCTATTTTTCCGGACATGCTTTATCAATTGAAGAGGTTCTGTATTATTTGTTCTTTCTATTCTGTTTAGATTTGTGGAATTGTCAAAGGATCAAAGCTGAGGTGCAATAGAAAAATGGCATCGAGATTTCCTCTTTAGGAGCAGGCAAAAAACCCTGCCTTTCTTATGTTGTTTGTGGTGTGAAGTATATCCTCGTGTCAGCATCCAGTGCAGCCCCTGATAACCGATGCATGCTGCCATCTTCTGCCAGCTCATAGGATTACCAATCCAAATGATGACGTGTGACATGCCACATATTGGTTAAACTTGGTTTGTGAAGCCCTTCGATTAGTTCGAGCGAAACCATTTGATAAGCTAAGTCTTTCGGATGGCTGGATGAAATCCAGTAATCCTTTTCAGTTCTCATTAATTGCCTAGGAATTCGCTGCTGTAGATTGTATATTATAACAACTTTAATTATTTTAGCGTGCTGCTAATTTCTTTAGTGTAATGCAAATTCAAGATTTCTCAGCTTTGCTTTCCTAATCTTCTCAAGTCAATAATGTAATGTTTTGTCATGGTATGCAAGCCATAAAACTGAAAAATGATGATACAATATACTTTGTTTTTATTCATTGATGAAGATTTATTCCTTTGTATCCTTACCTACTACAGTTGATTCATTATTCCTTGATGGAAAATATATCCAAAACTCCTATTTTGCAATAAACAGATGAGAACAAAACTTCATATCGATTATTCATTCAGGCATAAATATTGTTCGACGGCAAATTTGGCATATTGTTCACCGTAAGCTTGAGAAAATTAATTAATGTGCACCACAAATATCATAGTTTGGCACAAAATATCATAGTTCACCACAAAATACCACAATTTAGGGAATAAGACACCTGCCAATAATTTCCTATATAATAATCATATGTTAATGCCTCCAGTTGAAATGGACTCACGGTAAAGCATAACCATCAGAATTAATCTAAAGGAATAAAGCACAATCTTAACTTCCATCTTAACTGTATCAAGTTTGCATCAGCATCTGGTAAGCAAAACCTTTGCTTGTGTTTACAAGGTAATTAATATGCTTGCTTTGCAATGTTTGACCTCCTAGATTTTGATACTGCAAGCTGGTCAAAACCTTTGGCTGTGTTTACAAGGTAATTAATATGCTTGCTTTGCAATGTTAGACCTCCTAGACTTTGATACTGCAAGCTGGTCAAACATTAATTTTAAATAAGCTGATCAAATCACAGGTATCAAACAATATCTAAATTGAAATAACACAAGAACATGCAGTACCATATTTTCAGTGAACTCTTTTTGATCATCTGGATTGTTGTTTGCATCCAACGAATGATCTGGAGCTGACCCCGCCTCGCCGATTGGAAGCCCTCTACAAGCTAAAAAAAATGCCGCCGTTCTTGACAGACGCCTCCACAAATACATCCTCCGGTGCTACCACGGCATGATGAACGTAAGATCTCGAGCTGCTCCAACCTCGTCGACTGGAAGCCATCTGCAAGCTAAAAAGAGATGACAGGGAGCGGTGCTTTTCGGGGATATGCTCTGCACACCTTGGAGGTGGACGCAAACACCAAGATCCGTTATGAAGGATTGGGGGGACACCGCACTGGAGGTTGGGTGGTGAGGAGAGCAGGTGTTCGTAATTCTGTTCAAAAAAGAAAGCAATCTATTTTTCTGTTTTTGCAGATTTTGAGGTCTGTTTTTCAATATATTTTTGTTTTTGCACGTGATGAGGAAAGAAGCAATCTGTTTTTTGTTTTGTGAGGTCAATCTGTTTATCTGTTATTGCATGTGATGAGAAAAGAAAACAATTTGTTTTCTGTTTTCCTGAGTACGTAATGAGGAAAGAAAGATGTTTTTCTGTTTTTGTGAGCACAAAATAAAAAAAATCTATTTTTAAAAATTGGTAGTAAAGGTGTGACATCACTACGAAAAGTGTGACAATATTATGACCACTAACTGATATTTTATATATAGTAAAGATTATCGGCGAGAGATAAATTTAAAAAATATGTACGCCTCGTGTCTCCGGACAGAGACTGCTAACTAAGATGAGAGCTACTCCCTCCGTCCACAAATGTAAGGCGTGCACGGAATTTAATGTCTAACTTTGACCAACAATTAAACCAATACTATTGACTTAAATGATATAGTAGTGGTACTATTGGATTCATATTCAAACGTATTTTCAAATCGTATCACTTTTGTATTATATAATTCAATATTATTGGCTTAATTGTTGGTCAAAGTTGAACCTTAAATTCTGTGCACGCCTTACATTTGTGAACGGAGGGAGTATCTTCTAACTATAGCCGCATTAATTAACTCCACAGCACGTACATAAACATTTGGTCCCATCGTGCAATCACACAGAACGAAACCAAGCATACACACATTTGCGCAGCTCCATACACTTACGCACGTACGCGCGCGCGCAGGAACTAATGGCGATCAGGCCGCACGCCGTGGTGGTGCCGTACCCGGGCTCCGGCAACATCAACCCGGCGCTGCAGCTGGCCAAGCTGCTGCACCACCACGGCGTCTACGTCACCTTCGTCAACACCGAGCACAACCACCGCCGCGTGCAGGCCAGCGAGGGCGCCGCCGCCGTGCGCGGCCGCGAGGACTTCCGGTTCGAGACGATCCCGGACGGGCTGGTCGAGGATGACCGGGACTCCGGGGACTACGACCTCGGCCTGTCCGCGGCCACAAGCCACTGGTGCGCTGCGCCACTGAGGGAACTCATCGTGCGGCTCAGCGGCACGGCCGGCTTGCCGCCGGTGACGTGCGTGCTGCCGACGTCGCTGATGAGCTTCGCGCTGGACGTGGCGCAGGAACTGGGCGTGCCGAGCATGGTGCTGTGGGGATGCAGCGCGGCCGCGTTGATGGGCAGCATGAGGCTCCCGGAGCTCAGGGAAAGGGGCTATGTGCCACTCAAAGGTAAAATAACACCAAATGATTAACCATGTTTCACAAAAATGTATTGTGATTAATGGAACTAACGGGGACTGCGCAATTTACACTGCTAGATCTGTTATTTCTATGTAGGATTCTTATAACATATTTTACCAATCGATATTGTTATAATCCGGCAACACAAAAAATAAGCAATTGAGATCTTTCATTTGCTCTAAAACTAAGTAACACTATTAGAATCTAGTCCCACCAAAATAAACATATAGATCTTTTTTTCTATAACTAATTACACCGTTATATTCTGACCACATAAAATTAAGCAACGTAGATCTTTATTTTCTCTAAAACTAATCTACACTGTTATAACCTCGTCTCACCATATTAAACCGTGTAGATAGTTCATTTTCTTTCGGTTAATGTGAGAATGTTAATCCGCCCAATTGTAATGTGGCCAAACCAAAGTTTAGATCTTTTTCTCCTAACATAATTTAATTTTCAGGATATCCCCTCTTTCGGATTATTATTGTACACGTTTCCTGTTTACTTTCCTAATCTGATCAGTGTGCTCTTCTAAGTGCATCAAATAAGCGAAGTACTTGTGTCCATCTCAAATCCAAATAGTAAAGTCTTGCATGGGAGTAGGAAGGCATAACCTATAGTATGCATGGTTTAGGCTTGAAAAATTCATCCCGAGAGGGAGTTGTTTGCAGAGGTTCTCTTTGCTAGGTTTTGAAGTGGTTTCTGAAGTGGGGAGGCGCATAACACTAGATTACTTCAAGTTTAAAACCCTTGGTTTTGGGATCTTTTAGCGGTTTATTTGGAAGTTGGGAGGAGGATGAATGTAGAAAGATTGTGTGTCTTTTACAATACTCAGTAGAGAAGTAGACTTCGTGCATTAGCTCAAAGTCTTAGACTAACTTATACTATAATCCAGTCGGCAATGAAAAGAAAACTAATCCGTTGTCCCAGTCAACTCATCAAGATGCATGGGTATTATTACTTTTAAATTTTATTTATTTACAAAGAACAGAACTCCTACCGTTCATTTGAAAGAATATCCGTTGCTCGAAGTGGCATCTCGTAACCATTAACTTAATTATTGTGCACATGATGCATCCCGGGCGCCCATATGCATTGGAGGGGTCACATTGCCAGTTTCTTTATTTAGTCAAGATCACTGCAAGGAGAATCTTTATTATATATTAAATGAGAGTTGGTAGTGTTGGTGATGGTAGGTCACTTTTTTGCGGACCGTTTGATCGCTCGTCAATGGTCAGGATTTAGGCGGTGACAATTTTGTAATATTAGATCACATCTAACAACCAATTATAGCTATAACCACCTGATCTTATCTATGCATGCGTGACAAATAATAACAGCTATAACCACTCAATCTTATCTTAAATAACAACACTAATGAATATTTGTTACATGGAGTAAGAGCACTTTTAAATAGTTGTGATTAATACATCTATATCTATACTATCTATTAAATGCCAATTTGTGGTGTTGGTGATGGTAGGTCGCTCTCTTGCAGACCATCTGATCACTCGTCAATGGTTAGGATCGAAGCGGTGATATTTTTGTAATACGCGTGCACCTCTAGGGACTATGTCGATCTTACGTCCAACAACCACCACGTTAGTTACTATGTCCCCTGTTTTTCTCAACTAACTCGCAAAAGTCTTTCTTATCAAATATCTTCTCTAACTAACTCCTAATGTCCTTGTTTTTCTCAACCAACTCGCATAAATCTCTTTTCTCTAGCTAACTCCTAATGTCCCCCCTTTTTCTCAACTAAACTCCACAAATCTCTCTTCTCTAACTAACTCCTAACATCCCCTGTTTTTCTTAACTAACTCGAACAAATTTCTCTTCTTTAACTAACTCCTAATACAATTCAATTTTTTTTAAAAAAACCCACCCCAACCTATGCTCTCTCTCCTCTCATCTCACCCCACCTCCCCTCCTAGCTGGGCTGCCCTAGCCGCCAGCCTAGGGGAGGAAGAGGAGCTCAGTTAGGGGAAGGAGAAGAGAAGGGAAGGGTAGGAGGAGGAGAAGAAGGAAGAAGAAGAAGAAGGGAGAAAGAAGCTAGGCCCACCCCTTGCCGTGCCACCACCGCCCAGGCCGAGCCGCCTTCCCTCCAGCCGGGCAGTTGGTAGTGATGGTACTTCTCCCGTTTTTCTCAACTAACTTGCACAAATCTCTCTTCTCTAACTAACTCCGAATCCAACTCAATTTTCAAAAAAAAACCCACCCTAACCCATGCTCTCTCTTTCTCCTTTGAGATGCGTATGTATAGCTATAGCTCTGCCAATGGTGGCGCACGGCGGTGGCGATGCGGAAAGGGGCAGCAGCGGCTTGGAGAGGGTGAGATGAGAGGAGAGAGCACATGTTAGGGTGGATTTTGATGTTTTCTTTTTCCGAAATTGAGTTGGATTAAGAGATAACAAAATAGAACGACCCTTTTATCAGTGACTTTAGATATCTCTCTTATGTCCCGTTGTAATGTACGGGTACCTTACTAGTCTCCATTAACATATCACTAATCATGTTACGCCAGGGACAAATTGATGCAAAAACGATTATCTCAAAATCTATAATCAAACCATTACAAGATCAACAACAAGACCGAGCACAGAAGCTCAGCTTAAGCAGCACATCTTGTAGCTAACACACTAACAGAATCAAGGCTATTCTCAATTTAAAAATACCAGATTAAAAATCTCAAGTTCAAATTCAACTTGTGTTGGCTGAAAATAAAAGGTAAATACATAATACACTGTGAGTATATAAGAAGATATGTTGGTGAACGTCACATTCAACTAGCATTGCGGGACCAGGATTGGGTCGGCTGAAAATTTTCAGTTACCAGCAGCATCCGAGAATCCCGGTGACCCCCGCTTGGCGTGTAAATATTGTCAAATTTTGGTTTTGAGCTTGAATTCTGAAAGTAAGTACAAAAAATATCCCAACTGGCTTCAATTCGGAACTATTGTGTTAATCTAGTGATTAGCCGATAATTTAGGATGGAACGAGGTCCTGAGGTTGGCCCTTCAACACAACACACCGTTTTTCTATTTTTCGATTTCGATTCACATAGATAATCAAATTTCGATTGGAACTTTTCAAGAATTTCTGGTTGTAACCTGAATTCTCGATCCATTTTTCTCTACCAAGAGCCAAAACCCTGCGCAGCACTGTTCTCTTACAAGTGTGCTAACACAGTAGCTTGCTTTTTTTCCCCTTAAAACGCAACCGATTTTAGCTGGAGATTCTTTATACTAAAATTGCACGTTTATATAGGTGCAATTTTGCATTTTTCATGTTTACTTACTTTCTTTGGTTTCTATTTTATATAGGTTTCACTATACCTTTTGTATTTGTATTTCACCGAAATCTTTTGTTTATGTGTTATATATGAGATGTGGAGACAATCTGCATGGTTGGATCCGTTCTAACCGCTGCCTCTGCATGAGGCAACAACTGAAGTCTCCAATTTGGTCATGCCAAATTCAGCCACAAACCGATTGACACTGAATTAATTCACTCGTTGCAGACGAGAGCTGCTTGACGAACGGCCACCTCGACACCACGATCATCGACTGGATCCCTGGCATGCCGCCGATCAGCCTCGGCGACATCTGCAGCTTCGTCCGCACCACCGACCCGGACGACTTCGGCCTCCGGTTCAACGAGTCGGAGGCCAACAACTGCACCAAGGCCGGCGCGCTCATCCTCAACACCTTCGATGCCCTCGAGGCTGACGTCCTCGCCGCCCTCCGCGCCGAGTACCCGCGCATCTACACCATCGGACCCCTGGGCACCCTCCTCCGCCGCCACAGTCTCAACGACGACGACTCCTCCACCGGCGGCCTGAGCCTGTGGAAGCAGGACACCGAATGCCTCGCGTGGCTGGACACGCAAGATCCGGGCTCCGTCGTGTACGCCAACTTCGGCAGCCTCACGGTGCTCACCGCCGACCAGCTCGCCGAGTTCGCGTGGGGCCTCGCGGCCAGCGGCCACCCGTTCCTGTGGTCCATCAGGGAGAACCTCGTCCCCGGAGGCATGGCCGCGCTTCCT
The DNA here is from genome assembly GCA_019208055.1 of Stipa capillata. Taxonomy (NCBI): domain Eukaryota; kingdom Viridiplantae; phylum Streptophyta; class Magnoliopsida; order Poales; family Poaceae; genus Stipa; species Stipa capillata. The sequence goes on along the minus strand of JAGXJF010003269.1, from coordinate 258,621 downwards.
GAGGAGTTCATCACGGCGACGGCGGGCCGGTGCCGTCTGACCACGTGGTGCCCGCAGGAGCAGGTGCTGCGGCACCCGGCGGTGGGGTGCTTCCTGACGCACAACGGGTGGAACTCGACATGCGAGAGCGTGGCCGCCGGCGTGCCGATGGTGTGCTGGCCGGGGTTCGCGGACCAGTACACCAACTGCAAGTACGCCTGCGAGGAATGGGGCGTCGGCCTCCGGCTTGACGACAAGGTGAGGAGGGAGCAGGTCGCGGGGCATGTGAAGAAGGTGATGGAGGCGGAGGAGATGCGGAGGAGCGCGGCGGCATGGAAGGCCAAAGCGGAGGAGGCCGCTGCCGGCGGGGGGTCGTCGTGGGAGAACATGCAGACCATGGTGGGAGCGCTCAGCTCTCTCAGCTCTGAAGCCTGAAGATTTGAGCTACCAGTTAATTAGACCTGGAATAAAACTGAGATGTCAGAACACAGAAGCAAGTGTGTTCCATTAATGATCGGTGTCAATAAAGTAAATGTAAGGGGGTGTTTGGTTGGGCTTCTGGCCAGCTTTCCATTGGGAAAAGCCGCAGCCCAACCAAACAACCAGCTTCTGGCCGGATTTTCCCAATGGCTGCTTGAGTTTATGCGTGTTAAATGGGCCACAGCCAAAAGCCGATGTAACCCAGCTTCCCGCACTGCCCACTTAACGTACCGACAACTTGCCATTCGATTTGAAAACATTTTACACCGAATTGCCATTCGTCCTCACGACCCTATCTTCTCACACAGATGCCCTCACCGATCCCCTTCTACCTGTCCTCGCAGTCTCCGCCGTCTCGGGCCTCTCCAGCCTCCCCACCTCCCCGTCCTCCACGGATACACGCCTGCGCCGGCGTCGGTGTGCTTCATCGCCCTCCCCGACGTCCCCGCCGAGCCCTCCCTGCCGTCCTCCACCGTGCCCTGCCCGCTGTCCAGAGGAGGTCGTCGGTGGCTTGGGAAGAAGACCGGTGTGCGACCGCTCCGTGGGCTTCGACTGCGGCGTCGCCTGAGGCGGGGCTCGAATCGACGGCCGTGGCGTTGGTGCCGTGGAGAAGAACCGGGCGGCGGCAGCTCGGCGCCGGGACAGATGCTGGAGGTGGGGCTTGGCGTGCTGCACTCGATGGAGATGGCGCGGCCGCTGGCCCGGAGCTCGGTGTTGAAGAAGACGATGCTTGGGGAGGAGCTCCACGGCGGCGAGGAGTCCAGCCCCGGTGGCGATGGCAGTGGGGACTTGGGTCCGGAGGGGCAGCGAGCTTGGGTTGCTTCACGGTGCGGATCCTCGGCGGCAGGGCAAGCAAGAACTCCACACGAGGCGATGCTCGGGCTTGGTGGTTGTCGGCAGTGCAGCCTCACTGAGCTGCGGTGCGGGAACAGTGGGGGCTTGGGAGCGGCGCACGGAGCAGCGGAGCCAGCGGCGCCCGTGGCCGGCTCGAGCAGGAGGCCGCGCGGGGCGAGGTCTACTGGGCCATGGGCATGGAGAAGCAGGGGGAGAAGACAAGACGGCCGTGGCGGGTTGGGGAAGACCGGCCGGGGAGCTCCGGGTAGAGAAGAATGGGAGCTTTGGAAAAATCGATTAGGGAAGAAGGGGTTCGAGGTCTCGGGAGAGGGTGGCTGGGGTCAGAGAAAAAATATGAGATGAGACGAAATTAAAAGAAGAGAAAATAAATAATGTAATTTGAATTTTAATTATGTTAAAAACGGTAGGGCATTTCAGACATTTTCTCATACAACAGTCAACAGCCACAGCCCAACCAAACATGTACAATCACAGACTCATGTGCCAATAGCCACAGTCGCTTTTCCAGACAGCCAGCCAACAGCCACTTTTCCAACAGCTACAGCCCAACCAACCGCCCCCTAAGACAAGTGCTTCTACGTTTGATCTCAAGAGAAAATCGCGTGCATTAATTGTGATGCATAGTTATGCGGGTAGAAAAGTTTTACTTTTTCTAGATGCGCGTGGTCTTTTCTTTTCACGCAATTACAAGGCCGACAGAGTAAATCCACAAATCTCACAAAAAATTCTAATAACGTCTACCTATGTGTATATAAATGTTAGTATTAGGATTTGCAATCTAGTGGGTGAAGCCATACAACCACTCCACCAGTTGTCCTGTATAGTTTCTTTTAATTTTATGATACATACGTAGTTTAGTGGATTTTGGTGAAATTTGCCATCAAAACGACATAGTGGAAAAGAAAAGCCTATTGAACCACTTGCAGTTTCAATAATAAAAAAAGAAAAGCATATTGAGCCAACGTGCATGTCATAATGGATAGTAATCAATAAGTCAATAACGGTTTTAAAACGATACTGGGATACTTTTCTCTTTACTTTTTCGAAAAGGCAGATACTTTTCGTTCCTGAAGCCAATATCCGAGAGCATAATCTATTATAGCACGTGAAAGAGTTGGCCCAAACCATTGCCACAAAAATAAGAACTTTGTGCAAGGAAACTATATGAACTTTAGAGTACGAACCAACGGAACACTACATTATATATATTATGTAACCAACAAACGCAATAATCCATTGTCGTCCAGCCCGGTTAGGATACCTGGCTTTCACCCAGGCGACCCGGGTTCAAATCCCGGCAATGGAAGCCTTTTTTTTAGCTTCGTACCAAACTACTAAACTTTCCGTGGTTATAGAATTATGTAGATGAATCATGAAACACAGTAAAATGGTGAATTATTGTTAAAAGATCATTCACCCTACCATGAGAGAAGACAACAAAAAAGAATTGGCTTGATGCCATGCATAACAAGGATCACTGTGATTTAACCTCTAAGATACAGTAAGTATCATTTCCCACTCGCAATCGCCCCTCGTTGCTGGGTATCTGGCATAAATGGCCACCTTCTCCCGGATCCAAACTTTCCTTTCTTGTGATGCTTCATCAGGTGGAGATTCGTGCGAGTAGGAGACCAGATTGCTCAGCTACGGCATTCCGTGGTGAAAACAAAAAAAAGATGGTACACTGTAAGAGCGGCAATTAGAGGGAGGTCTGAAGGAGAGAGATGGATGGAGGAAGACCCGGAACTATATAATTGCAAGGAAGATTGAAGGGACTGGTGTCTTGGGGGAGGAAGGACCCGCCGTGGTCATGGTGGGCCGATGAAGCTCCCGGCCGGTGCAAGGGGGAGGTTAACTTCATGGTATACCATGGTGTGAGTGGTTTGCCTTGTGCGCTAATGGCAGTTCGCCTGCGGTCCACTCGAGTTCGTTGTCCCTGTTGTGTCGAGCCGACGCGCCTTCAGGCGAGCTTGAATAGAAAATCTCCGCCAGATGGTGGCGCGGGTTTCGGAGCTGCGCCGATTGCTGTCAGCTCTAGACCTGGCCGGTTTCGGACTTGGGCGGGTCGCCGTCGGTTAGTCGTTCTGCAATCTGCACCACCCACTTGTTCCCGTTTTTGGTCCCCATATGATGTCTGAGCCGAGGATCCAGCAAATGTGAGTTCCTAAGCATCCAATGTTTAGGTCCTGAAAATGTAGCTCATAACTGTGTGCTATCTATTATAGAAAAACTGCTGTGGACTGTCTGCTGTGAAAATACTATAATCGTTTGACAAATTGGTTATTAGATTAAGCTAATTGATATATTTAACAATAGAAATACAAAAAATTGAGCATTGTTATATGGTAAGAAAGTTACGGCAACTAAAAACCAAATACATCTATTTAGGTGCTTATAAGCTAAAAATACAAAGTTAAAAATTAAAACTTAAAACTTGTTTCGTTTAGCTTTTGACTTATAAGCCAAAGCCACCTCTAATAAACCTGACTAAACACCTACTCAAGATCCTACGTAGCGACGACGCGACCCACAGGCGGCGATCTTCAGACTCTGTCAGCTAGCTTCGAATGCTTCATGATTGATGCAAGTGGTTTTATAAGACACTCCTAAACTGTACTTAACTGCTCAAACAGCAGTGCTCGCGACCTACCACCAAGCCACCGATCAAGTTGCAAGCAGCTCTCATCTGGAGACCGAGAAGAATCGAATCTAGTGTTTAGCGCGAAGAAATCTGCAGAATTCAGGCGAAATTTCGTAGCTCTTTCCAACAAAATCTGTCTCACCTTTGAGTGGGAGATAGCCTCTTTCCTGGAGCTCCCGGAGCCGCATATGTCCCATGAGCGACGCCGCGCTGCCGCCCCAGAACGCCATGGACGGGATCCCGAGCTCCCGCGCCACGCCCAGCGCGAAGCTCATCAGCGCAGTGGGAACCACGCACGTCACGGGGGGCACGCCGGGCGTGGCGTCGAGCCGCGCGTTGAGGCTTTTGAGAGGCGCCGCGCAGAGCCGGCTCGTGGACACGGACAGGCCGCGCCCGTAGTCCTGCGAGCCGCGGTTGGCCTCGTCCAAGCCATCCGGGATCGCCTCGAAGCGGAAACCCTCGTGGCCGTGCAGCACGGCGCCGCCGTCGCGGGCAGCGGTGGCGCGGTGGTTGTGCTCGGTGACGACAAAGGTGACGTAGACGCCTTGGCGGTGCAGTAGCTTGGCGATCTGCAGCGCAGTGTTGATGTTGCCCGAGCACGGGTACGACACGATCACGGCGTGCGGCCTCGGTGCCATGACCCTGTGACTGCCCGCCCGGCCGGTGAAGTGGATGAGAGAAGATAATAATAGCAGAGAACTAGCTAGAGAAGTTGCTCCCAGAAAAGAAATGCAAGGACGTTGACGTGAGCGTCAGAATGGTGATAACAATGAGCTGATAGGTCATCAGGTGGTTGGTAGTAATTGATAGATAAATGTTCATGGGGGATATTGCCCAACACTCCATTGTCGTCCAGCCCGGTTAGGATACCTGGCTTTCACCCAGGCGACCCGGGTTCAAATCCGGCAATGGAAAATGGATATCTTTTTTTGTCCCCAAGTTTCTTTTGGACAGTATTTTATCACATAAGTTTTGATGGACATATTACATGCACAAAAACTATTTTTGTGAATTCATCCCGGTCTTCCTGACTGCACTTGCGCCAAAGCGGGTTGAAGACAGAGAAACTTGCACCACGGGTCATCAAACATGTCGGGACTTCATCACTCCAGGGGCAAAGGATCGAGGACGCCGCCACTGCCCCTAGCGCTCCTCTGTCAGGTCGATCGAGGCACCGCTGCTGCCGTCCCCCATCAGCTCGCCACCTCGGCCACTCAAGAACCGGAGAAAGACTCTCCCAGGTGTCTGCATCTGACGCTCCAGTTCAAGACTCTAAGCCCAAGCACGAGGCCATCCCGATTGCTAAAATGACAGAGAAGTTTTTATACTGCAAGCTTGGCATACTGGACACCGGCGAGCTCGTCTTTGAGGGAGTCGTAGCTGACTTCATCAAGCTATTCCAATCACAACTGCCGGCCACTGCAATCGCGATGCTTCGTGCATTATTCCGTCTCGACTGCGATCTTGCGGCGGTGATCGAGGACGCGCTGATAGCCCATGGAGGAGCCGGCACCCTTGATCATGAGGACGCCACGTTGATCCTCGAGGCAGCGGCCTAGTCCTATGTAGGACTATTTGTTTGGTGCCCGCACGTCAACCATGTTAGGAAGGCCTTTGCCTGCTTTTGTTAGCTGCTCCCAGGAGAGCGCATGGGTCTCACGGATTGACACACAGGGCGGCCTCACTGTCCAACACATCCAGCAATTCTTGACCTATGGATGCATGTAAGTCAGATCCAACTGAACCAGGACGCCCATGACAGCATCCTTTGGAAATTCACTCCATCTGGACAGTACACGCCTGCCCTCAGCCTACAATGCACAATTTCTCGGAGCCACATTAACCACCATGCACATAAGGATTTGGAAGATTTGGACGCCACTGAAATGCAAGTTCTTTACCTGACTAGTCATCAAGAATAAGCTGTGGACGGGGGATTGCCTTGAGTGTCATGGTTGGCCACATTATGGCCTCTGCCCCCAGTGCAGTTGCTGACGGCGGCTCACCTATTTTTCCACTGCCGGTTCTCAATTCGACTCTAGACCATGGTAAAGGGATGGCTCAACCTTTTCACAATAGACCCCACACCGTGGTTTGTGGCACCATCACTCAAACCTTCATCACAAAGAAAAGGAATGGCATCCCTTCTCATCCTCGTTTCTTGGGAAATCTGGAACGAGAGAAACTTGCGAGTTTTTGGGCATGTTGCAACGCCTCCTCGTATCATCCTTGCAAAAATCAAAACGGAGGCAGTGACTTGGGCCCTTGGGGGAGGAGGGTGGGGGCAAAGCACTTGGCTTTTTCCCTTCTTTAGTTGTTCTTTGGCTTAAGCTGTGTCCGACACCCTGTCATAGACTCTTCTTACTTAATGAAATGAGGTAAATCCTATACGTCCTTCAAAAAAATCCATGAAGTAAATTAGAGTTTCCCTGTTTATATTGCCCAAGAGGTTTTGTTACCACGAAACTAAGAGGAGCAAAGCACAGAGAACTAAATCACGGTTGTTTGACCCTCTCAAAAACTGATCCTGCAGACCGTGTTTGTTTAAGACTTCCAGAAAAGGGGTCAACTTTGATGCTGATGACAAGTTCCTATAAGGTGTAAAACACACAGCTGCTCGCTCTACTCGTGTCAAAACGTGGCAGCAACGAAACCTTCTCCAGGAATTCAGACATCATCATCATATATACATACTAGTTTGACCTCTGACTCCATCAGGAATCATACATCATCGTTCCTTGGCTGCCAAGCCGGCCATCCAGCTCTTCCTTTAATTCCTGCAGGCTGACTGCAGCATCAAGCCCTACAAATACTAACCTGATGCATCAGCCTATTCTCTTGCGCGCGCAGAAACTGCAGCTAGCTAGTCGGCAATGGTGTACGAAGCAGTGGAGGCCATTGCTCTCAAGGGCCAGCTACAGAGAGGAAACAAGGGCAGTGCAAGAAGAAGCCATCAGCATCAGGTGAAGGTGAAGGAGGAGAAGGAGCTCTGATGGGGCATTATTCTCTGGATCGCCACGAAGGGTTACCCTGCCTCTAAGGCCATCTCTAGTGTATTGAATCGATGTTGGTTCAAAGGTTGAGAACTCTCCTAGGGTGCAATGGTGGACACACATGGGGCTCGAGGTTCGCCTTCTTTATAGGAATGTGTAGTGGAGTAAACTACTGATTTCGAAAAGAAGATGTTGGTTCAAAGGCGTGCCATGTAATGGAAGGAAGGAATTGAAGAGCATGTGACAGTTGAGGATGGAATTATTCTATCTATTTATTTATTTTGAGCAAAGATTGTGGCATAATGCCATGTTTTTATGTACTTATTTATTTACTTTGAGCAATGATTCCGGTAGGGAAGTGTATCTTACTTGGTTGTTCACCTATAGTTGTAGACTTGTTAGTACGTACTGATCAAGATCATGTAAAATTAGCGCTCAAGAACTCCGGTTATTAGCTCAAATTTGAGTATATTTTTCCGCTTTATTTGTAAAACATGTAGTTTCTCCTACTTGTGTTTCCTTTTTAAGAACTCTTGCATATTTTATTTCGATGGATCGATAAATAAGATCCATTTGTTGATGTGTACGTTTATGATATAACACACGCGTACTCATAGTCATATCAGCGTATCAGGTATAGTGTGCAACACAAAGGGGTAAATAAAATGAGAATACCTAGGTACTTTTTCTTTTGCGAATATAGGTATATTTTTGTTTAAACAAGAAGAAAGACGACACAAATTCAAGTAAACAGATTGAGAACAACTAGGTATATTTCTGTTTTTGGGTTTGGAGAAGAACAGGCAACACAGGATGTAAGTCTGCGAGGGTTTGAACATGGGTGGTGGGATTGTATATGTCCACTTCAACCAACTAAGCTCGCCTTAATTCCTTAACACCAAGGAGTAGCACAATCTTGTATGATGAAAATAAGTAACCACGTACAAGTGGCAAATGCAATGTGTCCAAAACCATGCCAAAATTAAGTGAGACAACTACGGAAAGCTACACTAGAGTTACCTACATTTCTACATCGTCAATAGCGCCTCATCAGCCACGTAGTAACGCTCATATGTTTGGTGCCTGGCTTCGTGGCATTCCTAAAATTGAAAATCGATATGTCTAGTTAGAGCGGCCGTCATTTGTTGGTCGTTATGGCGTTGTAGGAATGATATGTTTTTGACGAGAGACAAATATATACTCCTTTGCAGATTATTTACTTATGTACCCACTGGCTTCGTACTTGGGCTGTGCTCTAGAAGCCGGCATTTCGGGATATGGTCACAGTGGTACACAAGCATTTGGAGTAGGTGGTTAGGGCATGTTTTACCCGGTATGGATGGCAGTCTAGGCTCAGGATCGGCGCTCCACCACCTTAGCTTTTTGTCTGATTTTATTCTTTTTTTCATGAACCATGTCTTTTTTCTTTTTGTTTCTCTGAATTTGCGTTGGCCGTGTGCATCCTTGATATGCAGAGGTCAGAGGTGAACGTTTATAGTTGTATCATCTTGGTGTGACAATAAAAGTTAATAAAACTTTCATTATAAAAAAAATAGCGCAACATGAGTTCATTTCAGATTGGGATCGCTACCACGTGAGGGGGTTCGATGTAATGCAAAATACCCATTATTTGCTATAAGGTTCATCTTTTTGTTCATTATAGGATGGTTTACTGGAATAATTCTAGCAAACTCTGGGCTAGATATATCGGACAACTAAGATGTAGTTGTACCGCAAAAAGTGTTCATATTTTCCTACTTATTCTTTCAAAGCAGATTTCGTTAGCTATTTGTGGACGGCATAGCAGCTGGCGTAACTATTATAGTGTGCTCAGAGACAAATTGTTTAACGATCCATTGTCGTCCAGCCCGGTTAGGATACCTGGCTTCAAATCCCGGCAATGGAGGAACTGTTTATTTATTTATTATGCCTTCATTCGACTGCCCTAATTGCAGATATAAAATCTCAACAACCCATTTTGAAGGACTTCCATACCAGCTATTGAGGATCCGTACTAAATTTTAGAGGTTGTAAGGTTCCGGCTTTGAAGTTTACGCTCTTGAGTTCCTCGCAAAAAAAAAGTTTACGCTCTTGAGTTGAACCTTGGTGAGACTCGCAGGTTGTGAAGTTGAATCTATGTTAAAGTTCAAGGGTTACCTAAACTTTCCCCTTGAAATTTAACCGATCTCAGTTCGAAGAATATGGCTGCAAGTCTGATATGCAACTGTTGCTTCCTCATGTGCAACCCAATAGATGACGCTCCGGTGAATTTTGCTTTTCCTCATGCAGCACAACCTGTCACTATCAGAGTTCTGCGTGCCAATTGCCAATAATAATTTGCTCTGTGCATACTATCTAATTGTTTTGTTATGACCAAAGAGGAGCGGAGCACAGAAACAAAACCTTATCACGATTCACCGTCTCGTAAACTGAACCTTACAGAGCGTGGTCAAGACTTCCAAAAGAAAAAAGAAGTCCAGGTTGGTTCTGAATTCTGATGATTAGACCTGAGAGAACACTGCTGCTCGGTGCTCCCACTCGTGTGAAACGTGCCTGGTAGCAACCAAACATTCTCAAGGAATTCAGACAACATCATCCTAGTTCCTTGACTGCCAAGCCACCTCTTCCTTTTTTTCCTGCACCATCGAGTCCTACAAACACTTCACCATCTGGTTGGTTTCAGTTCAGCCTCAGCACCTAAAGCATTGTAAGTCCTGAGCAAAAACCAGTGTGTGCAGCTAGCATCTGCAGCAACAGCAGCCGGCAATGGTGTACGAAGCAGCAGATGCCATTGCTCTGAAAGGCCAGCTGCACAGAAGAAAGAAGCCATATTCAGCAGCATAAGGTAGCCAAGGAGAAGAAGCTCAGATGGAGCATTATTCTCTGGATCATCAGGAAGGTTTACCCGGCCTCTGGGACCTAGGGAACAAATGAAGAGCTTTTATCCGATCCAAGCTTGAACACGGGTGGGTAGGTTCCTAACCTTGTGAGGCTACACTATGGCAGAGTTCTCGGATAAAGAGTAGGAGAAAAACTAGGAATCAGTAGTTTAATTTTAATATAGGATCGGACTACCATTAATTTTAGAGACTCTGGATCAACGCCACTTGGTGGTTCTAGACAAAAAAAAATGTTTCTAGTTAGAAGATATTTGAACTCTCAAATGGTCCGAATGAGCACCACTGGGTGGCTCTGGGCAAATGATATGCTTTTGGACAGAAGCCTGATGGAACACCGAAGAGTCCGGACCACCACCACTAGATGGCCCCGAATAGGCAAAGATCTCTACACACATTGTTCGAAGGTTCTGACTAACTGGTCCGGAGCCTCTGGGCACACTTAGAACTTTGTGTGGATAGAACTTAGAGGATTCTAGAGATTAAGAATATGATCCTATTAAGCATCATATAATCCACCCTAGCTGTGGACTTACTCCTCTCATCATAGAACGCTTGCTAAACTCATTGTGATTCTTTGAACTACTGAAAAAGCTAGAAAATAGTTCTTAATCTTTTATCCATACAAGATATATCTACTTCAATATTTTTAGAGGTCATCAATGCCATGTATAGGGACTATGACCTGATTAGCACTTGATATTCTCATTAGTCTCTTACTTGTTTTGTCATTAATCATAAAAACTCAAACTCACTTAGTAGGTCTTGATGCACTTTCAGATACTCACTAAGCTGAAGTTGTAGAGAACTCAATCCTGGCATGGACTCTTGACTCTATGGCCATGGATGACGCGCCCGCGCTTGTGCCGCTGTGTAGGCTACTGGAGCTGAACCTCCACCTCTTCACGTCTTCCCCACGGCCGAAGCTACCCATTGCCTGAGCTCGCCATCCTTGTCAGTGTCACACCTCGTTTTTCCTAAACCTAAAAATTTAGGCTTATAAAAACTTTTTATGATAATAATGTCATCTTAAGCCAACCTAAATAAAATATTGCCGCCTCTCTCGTAACCTCATCACCGTCACATGATCTCCTTCTCCTCTCGACACATGTGGTTCAAACCCTTATCATATCTATCTCTCCACCAGATCAACCTCGCGTCCCTCAACATAAGGCAACCCCTGCTTATCTTTTGCCCTACCGAAATGATTGCATGTCCGCATATGCATGCCTACAAAATCTTTAAGTGCATATACCTATGTATGCATGTGTACGCGTACCTATTCCGGCCATCTCCATGTGTATCCGTATTTCAACCTAAGTGTGCATATATGAATGTGTGTGTGTGTGTCTATATATATATATATATATATATATATAATCCTAGAATACATACCCTAGTGTACCCCTCTAATGCCTTCAGCAATCTCCTCTCTTGTTTATGTATGGTCCAGTGAACTCGAACACTCGCGTGCCGGCCCTCATTTCATCCTTGTTTTCCGAGACTCCCGAATGCTCAACACTTCTATTCTTGTCTGGTCTACCTAACCCTGAGTATATTTTCCAGATAAAAAATGTTCGGGGAAAATATTCCTTTAGTATTGAGATATAAGTTTCCACCTAACCTTGGCTATTTAAAAGCCTTTCAAAAATATCACGAGTTTCATTTGTCACTATTCCAAACTTTGATTTATTTGGAGACAAGACTGGTCTACGAATTCGACCGTCGCAGGCCAACTTTCAAATGTGAGTAGTTTTTAGCATGATAACCCTACACTTGGGATATAGTTCTCTTGCATCTTACTTCAATAGCATGTTTTTAAAACAAATCTTCTAGTATAGTGAAATTGGCCGGAAAAATGGCGTAAATGGCCCCGCGACCAGGGTCAATGCCAAAAATGGCCCCGCTCGCGGGGCATTGACAAAATATCACTGCGATTGAACCGATAGCCACCACATATGTGTTATTGCGCTCGACGGCCGCGAAACGAGCTGTCGTGCTGCCCGGCCGCGACAGCCGGGGTGTCGCGGCGGGCACTACGGTTGTTGCGGCCGACACCAGACCTGTCGCGCTGCCCGGCCGCAACAGGTCTGGTGTGGGTTGTCGCGGACGCCGGGCGCGACTGGATTGCAATTGCGGACGCGGGGCGCGATATGAGACACGTGGCGGCTGTCAGTTCAATCGTGGAGATATTTTTCGCGTTGCGCCGCAAGCGGGGTCATTTTTGGCATTGACCCCGGTCAGGGGGGTCATTTGTGCCATTTTTCCAAATTGGCCAAGGTCACATATGTATATGTGTATAAGCATATATATGTGACATTAATCCATTGCACCTACCATGTCTTTCACGTGATCAAGCTCTTCAACCTATTAGAGAAATCATATACGTGCACCTATATAAATATTCCGCAGGTGTAGGGCATATACAAGAATCCCAACTCATTCCATTAACCTGCGATCACTTATGTTACTGTCAACTTCATAAACATCTACAAGAAAATCATGAGGTCACCTATGTCCTTTCTTGAACCCATCCTGAAGACACATCCTATCACCTGTACAGTCAAAACCAAACCCGAGTTAGAGTAGTATCAGCAGTCAGACTCCCTGTTGCTATTTCTCTGCTCAGCTACATACCCGCACTGTTTGCTTGCCAATGCACCATCGGTGCCTAACTCCCTCCGTTCTTTCACAGCACAGGCTAGCTAACTCCCTTGCCCTTTAACTCCTCCATCTTCTATGCTCGACCAGCTCACAGCTCACCTGAATTGGTGCCTGACACCTCTAATCATCTACAGCTCCCTCCTATACAACCCGCCACCTTTACCTCCATAGCAGTAAACAGCACCTAACTCCTTCCCTGTGCCACCTAATTCCTGCCTCACCACCATGAACACGCCATGCACCTCGCTGCCCATTTAGGCCGAGCTCGAGCTCATTTTCTCTCCCTGCTCACCATTCTCTGACCACGATTTCTTTCCAAGCCAAGCTCTCCTTCCTCGGTTTCTCACCCGAGCAACCCAAAGCAACCAAGCTTCTTCTCCATAAGCATCCGCCTCACTGTCCCTACTCCTTCTCTTCTGTTCAGCACCATGCTCCTCCTCCATGGTCCTTCCTCCTCCCCTGGTATAGCAGCAAAGCCATGCTGCTGGAGCTCCTCCGCACGCCACCGCTCCCGCTCGCCAAGGTGTGCCACAGCAGTAGTCTTCTCCACATTTCCTCCTATCTCTCCTCTCGCCTCAATCATCTCTGGTCCCTCTGATCTCGCCCATTTCTTCCACTGCAGCTGAGGAGCGCGCCGACTAATATATCCCGACGTCGTCACCTCACCGGGAGCTACTCAAGCCGCCGCTGTTCTCGACGGGCCGCCTCGGCCCAAGTCTCCTCAATGCCCTTAGCTTGGCCCCGTCGTCGCCGACGTCCCTAGCACCGTGAAACGCTGCCGAGAAGCCCTCCCCTCTGGCGTCTACCTCGGGACCAGCCCTGTCCTCACCGGTAATTAACCCTAACCGGGTTTAGCTCGTGCGGGAGAAAACGGTTATGACCGTAACCGTTATTTAGCCGGCCTCGCTGTCAACACTAGCGGAAGTGATTAACCCGTGCGCTTTCCTCTGTGGGAAACGAAAGCTTCTTCTCCTCCTCTCTAAAACCGTGTTGTTCCAATGAGCAGCGCCTTCCGTGAGTACGTCTCCCCTTCCTAGAGACGTATTTCCCTCCCTACCCTTGTATAGTACATTGTTCCAACAGGAAAACGTACTCCCTACCGAACACCCTTGTTCTTCGCTTTGCCAATGCCAAAGGCGCCATCTCAGTTTATGCTAACGATGTCAGCCCTACCCCTATCGGCAGAACCTCCCCCTTTCTCTATTTCCCTCGCGGCTGGACTTCGAAACTCCGTATCTCATCCGTTTCAACTCAGTTTGACCCCATTCTTTGTCATGTATGTTTCTAAAGTCAAAGCCTACATCCTAGTACCAATTTCATAATTTTTGAAATTATTTTGAAATTCAAAGTTGAATACATTTCAAATTCAAGTAGGTTGTGCATAGTCTTTTCAAATTAGCTCCAAATAAAATGATTCTTTTTCTGAATACCATCCAAAAACAACATTCAGTGTTTTGGGTGCAGTATGTTTATTAAATCAACATATCATTCTTTAGATAAATTCCATAAAGTAATACGAGATCCCATTCTATTACAACACCCCTTTTGCTAGATTCCTACTACAATATATATACATATATATCCCCAAATGTTTTGAACAAGATTCTCCTAAAAACACTTTAAAAAGTAACATACCCTCTTAACCCAACTAAGGTATGAAAACCAAGATCATCTGAAGTGCTAATACGATTTTGGTCAAATGAGCTAAGATTTTCGGTCCTGCGAGAAACCCTTATTCCATGTGGGGTGAGTTTCTTCCCGCCTCTTTTAAAATCCTAATAAAGATTTGAGTCCAGAGCTCATAGTTTGAAGGCTCATGAGTATATAATTGGTATTTGCTTGGATCTTTCTCGCACCGTTGTTTATTCAATATTTTTCCGACGTGTAGTTACGACGTTATGACGAATCGTGCAAAGGAGCCCGGAGAGCTGCCATAACCAGTTCAAGCTCGAGACCCGGCCAATATTGCCAGGCAAGGATTTCCACTTTGATCATGTTGAACCTCATATATGTCAAAACTTAATTACATTGTTTGCAACTCTGCACGCTATGTGAATATCAACGATATTTTATGTTAGACCTAGACATATCCTATAGTTACATGTGAGATAGGTTCGACAAGTATATCCTTGTAACCCTAATATTATTTGCTGCTCATCGTACGTCCAGTAATGTATTTAGGAATATAGGCGATAGCCATGCTTAGACCTGCTATAGAGAAAAATCTACTTTTGTCCGATTCACGCGAACCAACCCTTTGGTTATGGGATTAAAACCCTCAAAAATGCGTGTACCTTCCGAGGTGACTGTTTGAAAGTATTGTTTGCTAAAACCCCAAATAAAATAGAGGATGATTTTAATTTGGGTGAGAACAGTAAGTGGAGATCGAAGGAATGGTTGTAGCATGTAGAGATATGGCTATGAGGTGATGATGTGCAGTCTTGCTCGAATCAGTTAAGGACCGAACCTAAGTGCCGCTCAACCAAGTTCATCCCGTATGTCCACATGTCCTTTGTGGGAAGGATTTGGCTAATTACCCTGTCGAGTGCTAGTGTCTAGACCCGTTGACAGTAGGAAGAAAGTGCTAGGTAGACATAGGGAGTCATTCGACACAAAGGTAAGTCCACTTCGGGTTGTAGGTCGGGAGTCACCAAGCACAAGTGGAGACTGGGCATATCTTATCTAGCGGGTCCAGCACTGGTATGAAAGTGGGGGAAATGTCTCGTTGCAATAACCCTGTCAGCACACCTCGCGAAGTGTGCCCACCGGTACCTGGCAACAAGGGGGACTTGCATCTTGTGGGTAAAACCGTACAATCTCTACAGAGTGTTAAAATCTATTTGAATATCTGCGTCCTTGGTTATGGACATAACTTGGAAAGGCCACACACTGGTTAGACAAAGTTTTGATTACAAAATCTTGGGAATGGGTTTAAGGACATGGGCATAACGTGTCCACAGTGTGCAGTTGGAGCTACAGACTTTAGTGAGGAACTGCAGGAGAGAAACCTAGCCCGTGCGGGTAGGATTTAAGGATGGCCTGAGGCGATACAAGGGGTTATCGGCCTCTAAATGACGATTGCCTGAATGAAATTTTCGGCACCAGATACTAACCCGTCAGAGACGGGCTGGCTTTCAAAAATGCTTTTGAATCTATTACTAACGTATTTCAAATGTGAACTTACTTTTTTGCTCAACATTCAACTTAGGTAGAGCCACTTTATTGAACAAGCCTTGCATGAAACACATCTATTATACTCTCCCCACGGGATTCTTGTGAGTAGATTCACCTGGCTTGTTGATTTGGCCAGACGAACGAGACGTTGACTCCGAAGACAACGATTGTATTCGTGAAAGTTATGGCGTAACCCCAGTTAGTTGCTTGTCGGGTATGGCATATTGTTGGGCCACATCACCGCTTGATTTCCGCTGCAAGTTTATAGCCGTTGGGCTACAGGTAATAGACTATCGACCTTGATGGTCTACTTACATACTGTATGCTGATATATGCGTGTATGACAATAGTATACAGGTTAACTTGTAGGTACTAGTTACTGATTATGGGACCAATATTAGAAATACAAGGGGTTATCCTGCCTTAAAATCGGGTACGCCACAGCCAGGGAGCTATTGCCTCCAATCTCACTTGTTCGACACATGCGCCGTCGCATGCTGGAGATCAAAAGCAGGGCGAGCTCTCAGGCATGAACCCGAAGGAAACTATTAAGAGTAGAAATGTAAGAACGAGATTGAGGCAGAGTTTGGGCACACAAATGATTCTCATGTATTCATTGATTGATGAGATTACAGATATATATACATATCTAAGGGACGGCAGTTGCTAAAACATGGGATACGTCCCTTAGAAGAGTCATTAGCAACTACCATTAGCAGTTACTTAATTTGATCACATGTGTTGCCTCTCTCTGGAGAGGCATCGGTTCGTAACACTCCCCTTTGATCAAATTCATCTTGTATAGCATCTGAAAAACTCCTCTAAAAACCCTGTGGGAAAAACTTGAGGAGAAATGTATGTAGAGGATATGTCATGAAAAACTCCTTCAAAACCCAGTGGGAAAAATAAGGAGAAAACGATATGACATATGATGCTTGTATTAGTATTGCCTCATTAAAAACCTTTTATGAGAAACCGTTTAGGAAAACTCATAAAGGAAAAGAGTACAATATATGTTATGATCTAAGGATCATTTATCAGGTTATATCTAGGAGTTTACTCCCCCTGAACCTTGCAAGTCTCGAATTCGTCTCATACCAATTCCATGAACACATTTCTGGAATAAAGATGTTGGTAGGGACTTTGTGAATAAATCTGCAAGATTCTCACAAGACTTAGTTTGCAAGATTTCGATTTCCCCATTTTTCTGCAATTCATGGGGATAAAATAACTTAGGAGCAATGTGCTTCGTGATATTGCTCTTTATGTAACCTGATTGCATTTGCGTAATACAAGCAGAATTATCTTCATAGATAACAGTCGGTGATTCTAAGGAATCAATTCCACAAGATCGTTGAATGTGGTTAACCATTCTGCGAAGCCATACACATTCACGTGAAGCTTCATATAATGCGATTATTTCAGAATGATTAGTGGAAGTAGCCACTAAAGTCTGTTTTGAGGACTTCCATGATATGGCTGTTCCACCATGTAGAAATACAAATCCAGTTTGAGATCTGGCATTATGGGGATCAGATAGATAGCCAGCATCTGCATATCCCACTATAGTCATGTCTTGATTTTTCTGATAGAATAAACCAAGGTCTTTTGTGCCTTGAAGATATCTGAGGATATTCCTGACACCTACCATATGCCTTTTAGTAGGGGATGCACTATGTCTAGCCAATAGATTAACTGCAAATGAAATATCAGGCCTGGTGCAGTTTGCTAGGTACATTAGTGCTCCGATGATACTGAGATAAGGAACTTCAGGTCCTAAGATCTCTTCGTCATCGGTCCTAGGTCTAAATGGATCTTTATCTCTATCAAGAGATCGAACGACCATAGGAGTCTTGGATGGATATGATTTATCCATATTGAATTTTTCCAAGATCTTCTGGATATAAGCGGACTGATGTACAAGTACTCCTGAGGGAAAATGCTCAAGTTGTAAACCTAAGCAGAATTTGGTTTTACCCAAATCTTTCATCTCGAATTCCATCTTTAGATGATTACTTGCCTCTTGTATGTCTTGTGTAGTACCAATGATATTGAGATCATCGACATACACTGAGATGATGCAAAATCCTTTTGAGGATTTCTTTATGAATACGCAAGGGCAATCATCATTATTTGAATAACCCTTCTGAAGAAGGAATTCACTCAATCGGTTGTACCACATTCTTCCCGATTGTTTTAAGCCATAAAGTGACTTTTGTAACTTTACACAATACATGTTGCGATTTATATTTTGATTCGGGATTTTAAGCCCATCAGGGACTTTCATGTAAATATCCGAATCAAGTGACCCATATAAGTATGCGGTCACAACATCCATTAACTGCATAGATAATTTCATCTGTACCGCCAAAGATATTAAATATCGGAATGTTATGCCATTCATAACAGGAGAGTAAGTTTCATCATAATCGATGCCGGGTCTCTGCGTGAACCCTTGTGCTACAAGCCTCGCTTTGTATCTCACCACCTCATTGTTTTCATTTCTCTTTCGAATGAAAACTCATTTTGCTCCCACAGGGAAGACATTTCGAGGAGTTGGTATTACTGAAGTAAATACCTCTCTTTTCTTGAGCGAGCGCAATTCTGCCTCAATTGCTTCCTTCCATTTGGGCCAGTCTGAGCGCTTGAGGCACTCTGCCATGGACTTAGGTTCTGGATCCCATTGAAGGTTCTTAGCAATTTTCGAGGAGAAGTAAATGTCGACAACTGTAGTCTTTCTATTAAAAGATTCTCCTGAATCAATGTAATTGATGGACATTTCATTGTCATCTTCTAACTCATTGTGATTTCCCTCAACATTTGAGTTAGATTGTTCCGATGTCCCAGCACTTGAATTTATGTGCACATTTTTGCTGGGTTGTGGATGTTGAGCATCCGACAAGTGTTTCTCTTTTTGAGATTGATTTGCATTTACTGTTTGAGGATTTAGAGTCCTCTGTTTCCGTGGGCGCTTTTGAGAAGCTGGATCCTTTGTGGCAGAAGTTCTCCCCTTTTGCTCTCATTAGGGAGTTGAGTGGTTTTATTAGGTACCTCCACTCTTTCTGGCACATTAACCGCCGGAATGTGTGATTTTGTCACACCTTTATGATCAGTAAATGCATCTGGCAGGTTATTTGCAATGTGTTGCAAATTTATGATTCTCTGAACTTCAGATTCAGATTCTTTAGTACGTACTTAGTTGGAAAAGACGTACTATATTGTCCAATTATTGTATTTGTATTATTATGTACCTTAGACATAATAGTTAATGTATGTTTTCTATATAAATTCAAGTTCTTAATGAATTCTCTTTATTTTATATAGAATCTTTGAAGACAATCCAATGGAAGAGGAAATGTGTTTAGTGGATAGTTGCACCACTAACACAATCTTAAGGGAAATGAAATACTTCCAAACTCTCAAAAAGAGTAGAGGAAACATTATGACTATCGCTGGTCGCGATGCTATGATTATTGGCTCTGATCAAGCCACCATCATTCTCCCTATGGGTATGAAAATTACAATAGAGGATGCACTCTTGTATCCCGATTCAACTCGTACCCTACTCAGTTTCAAAGATATCCGCAAAAATGGTTTCCATGTTGAAACTTGTGATGAGAGCAATGGCGAAAGTCTCCTCATCACTAAAAATGACGGATATGAGAAACAAATACTTGAGAAAATTCCTTCCCTCAAAACTGGATTGTACTACACATACATTAAATCAATTGAACATGTTGCGTATAAAATAATTTTTTAAAATCTTGACAAGTTCAAGGTATGGCATGATCGCCTTGGTCATCCTGGAATAGGGATGATGAGAAAAATTATTGAAAATTCTGTTGGTCATGATTTAAGACTTGCAAAATTCCCTAAATCCTCAGATTTTGTATGCACCGCATGTGCTACAGGGAAATTAATCTTAAGACCCTCTTATCTTAAGATACGAAATGAACCACTTAACTTCCTTGAACGCATTCAAGGAGATATATGTGGTCCAATTCAGCCATTATCTGGACCATTCCGATATTTCATGGTTCTAATCGACGCATCTACAAGATGGTCGCATGTGTGCCTATTGTCCACAAGGAACCATGCATTTGCCAAAATAATCGCTCAAATTATCAAATTGAGAGCAAATTATCCTGAAAACAGGATAAAAACCATTCGAATGGATAATGCCGCAGAATTCACTTCTCGTGCATTTAATGATAATCGCTCAAGAAAAGAGAGGTATTTACTTCGTAACAGAAACAACAACATGGATGGTTAAATTGATCAATCAATAGGACGGTCGGACAGTAGCGTGCGGGGTCTACGCTGCGCATCCGTCGCCCCACTGATCAGTAGCGTTTTCCTTTATTCTCTCGTTCCAATGAGACGCACTCAAGCCATATGTGGATGAACAAGTTGCATCAACTGTTCTGGATCAAGCACTTAACAGGCATCAGACACCAAAACCACCACTTGCGGGTTGGGACGGGTTGGAAATGGTTCCCATTTGAAGCCAAATGGTGCGGTTTGGGCTGGTGCAACATCCAGCTTAAATTGGATTGGGTTGAATTCTAGGAGATATTGAGTGGGTTGGGTTGGGCCGGGGCAGGTGAAGTTTGAACATGGGGGTTGCCCTAGATGCGGTTTGGATTTTAAGCCAAATCCCAGGCTGAGGCATAGGGACGTGAGCAGATAGGAGAAGAAGAAACAGAGGGTGATACCAACTCTGAAGCCTTGTTTGGATGCAAGGGTGACAAAACCCAGGGTGCCAAATCCTCTAAGGGGAATTTTAGGGGCACATGGGTTCCCTCTTCCACCAGGGGGAGATTACCCCCACTGGGCAATTAGCCCTGCTATCATTTGGCAGCAAGGGGGAGGGGAGAAAATCCTAGGCACACTACAACATAACACAGTGCTTTCTCGCTGTTGTTAACCAATATAATAACCAAAGATAATGCTGCTGTCAACAACTTTTGCTGCTATTAACCACTATAGCGACATCCATACTATCAACAGCATCGCAATCATATCAACACAACATCAATCCTAATGCAACATAACATCAGTACTCAATCAAAACACGTCAACACAGAAAATTCAAGAATTGCTCAAGCAAAACTAAAAAACTGAAAAACCAACATTCATAAACTCGGTCCATTCTCCCATTCAAACACAGTACTCAATTGTTGCTAGAACTGCTTATAAAACAAGTTCTAATATGCCAAGAACTCTCATCGCTGCTAGAACATAAAGAGCAAGTCACCATCCGGAGTAGGTACAATTGTTCGTGCCTGAAGTTCATGAAGGTAAAGGAAGCTCCAATTCACCTGCAATAGTAAATCCTTCCAAATCTTGTCTGGCTGAGAAACATACACCTTTCCTAGCAACACACCTGTCAAACAAATGATGCTCATAATTTTTTTTGTCAGGAATAACATCAACAACTTTGACTATTCATAGTGCAAAACATAATCCAGGCCTCCAGCGGGAGGTGAAAAAGATTGGATGTGCCAAACACTTTATGCATATCATACATACAAATAACAAAATACTTTGATACTGTAACTGGCATAGACTTGCTGTGATTCATGCACTCTGGTAGAAGGGGCACTCAAACAAATCTTTTCTTCAGTTTCATTTTGTAACACAGATCTGTTCCTAATTTTTATAGTTGAAATCACTAGCATGTTCAAAATGCTCCTAACTCCACTGCAAAAAGAAATGCACATACTGAAAAGCAAATTAGAAGTTTGAGGGACTAAGAAACACCAAAGAAATGCAGCTAGAGGATTTTTACTAAAATTTCAATCCAAAGATTTTAGATTTGTGGCTTGCAAAGCTATATGCAAGGGATCAAAGCATCGCCACACTGGCTACAGCTAGACTAGAAGCTTATCATTAGCTGACCATGCATTGTTGATATCTGGAAATGTAAGAAATCTTGATGTTATTTACACTACTACATGCATGTATTGCTCGTAGGGATGCATTTGTGCTACCATCAAAAATAGGATTCTAATATATGAATAAAGCAAATCAGCTTGACATATACTCATGCATTCACACAAGAAGAAGAACAATTTCTTTCAAGCATCAAGCATCAAGCATCTCGACCAGACAGGAGGAGGAGGACGAGCACAAACCGAGGGAGGTGGAGGCGGTCGTGGGACGGAGGCTGCGCAGATCGGTCGCGGGATGGAAGAGGTCACGGCGGCGGAGGCGGCGCAAGGGAGGTCGCGGGCGGAGGAGGTCGCGGTGGAGGCGGCGCAGGGGAGGTCGCGGGTGGAGGAGATCGCGGCAGAGGAGGTCGCACGGTGGAAGTGGTGCAGGGGAGGTCGCGAACGGAGGAGGTCACGGCGGAGGCGGCGTAAGGGAGGTCGTGGGGGGAGGCGATGCAAGGGAGGGTTTCCTCCCCGGTGTCCCGAGGCCAGGATCTCCCTCCTAGGGAATGGCCGCAGATAGGGCCAGTTACTCCTCGGTTCGTGGACGTCTAAATGGGATTGTGGTCTGCCCCAGATTAATGAGCCACGTGGGCTTCGGCCTCTGGAAAAAAGCCGAGATCCTGGACGGGTCTGGGGCTTCCAAACAAGGCCTGAAGTGGGACCTATCTGTCACCAAGGGGAAAAAAAAATCCTAATATGGTCAAAATCCATCTCCACAGCGACCTTTCCTCTCCACCGCCGCATCCCGTGCCTTTCCTCTCCCTCACCTGACGACCTATATCCCAAGCTCCGATCCCCGACCCAGCGCGGCTCCAAAAATCTCTCCACAGCTGTGCCGCAGAGCTGCCGCCGTGCCATGGCTTAGCGCCACCGCCGACGCCTCTCACGCGCGTCGCCGCCATCGTCGTTCCCGTTCTACCTCATCGCTTCCCTGCCGTCTCCACCCGTCGCAATCTTGGACATTGGCTTTTGAGGTATGAGCGTTTTAGCCATCCCGTGATTACTTAAACCCAAAGAAACCTCTATAAATTTTGGATGTACACCTGCACACCATCTAGATCCGTCTCGTCGCTGTCGTATCACCACGGCTTAGAAAGAATCCCGTTGCTGAGATAATTTGTTACGCTGTCAAAAGGGGAATTTTGATGTGCAACCTGTGTATTGATTGGTATATTGGTGAAGCAGCCATGCGTTTCTACTGTAATTCCTGTACGATGCGATCATGTCCATGTCTTCCTGTGATAAGCACTTGTTTTTCCTGGTAGGGAAGGATGGAGTTCGAAAGGAAACCTCTGAGTTTGCTGGAGCTATGCGTCCGGACCGTCATCGACAACCTCCGGTATGTCGGCAGCATGGACGGCGTGGAGATGCAGCTGCTCGAGAGAATCCTGCCCCACTGCACCTTGGATCAGCTGACCCGTATCGAGAGTTGTACCGAGGTAATCTTTATGGAGCAATTCATGTTCTTTTGGAGATTGAACTGTGGTTGTGATTTTGATTGTTTGATCGGACAGATGGACATTAGCCCTGTTACTGATGAGCTGTGGAAGAGATTCTATCAGCGGCAATTTGGCGAGGATAATACAAACCTTGTTGTGAAAAAAATGAAACAGAACAGAGTGCATTACAAATGGAAGGATCTCTTCAAGGTAAAATAATCCTTTTACTGTATGCATTGCTGTCTTTGCAGTAATGTAACACCCTAATTGATCTGTCCCCATATGCGCGTTGGGGGTCCTTTTATGTTCTCTATTCACTTCCCTTTCATGAATACTCAGAGCTCCTGCCTTTATTTTATATTTAATTTTAAAAGATTTTTCTTGGTATATGCTTCGTATTACCTTCATTCTTGAATATTTGGTACCTTTACTTCTGCAGGCAAAAACAGAAAAGCAAAAAGAAGTTGAAGATATGATGGTTGAGAGACTCACAAAGAAATATCAGGCTGAAAAGGCTGGTAAGTAGATTTTAACATTGAGTCAATAGTTTTGCATGTTTTAGTGTAACATAAACTGTTACATTAACAATCTAGGACCCTTAATAGGCTTACTGATATATTACCTGCAACGTGTATAAATTCTACACGGCTCTAATGCAATTATGGCATTGTCCTAGTAAGTACAGCATGGCACATATTACTTACCAAGTTCCAGATTCCTTGGTTGCATCTTATAATTGAGTTTTGCCGACATATTTTCTTGCACCTGTGTATCTCCCGGCTGTTTATGTTACGTATAGGTACGATTGTTATGCTAATAAGTACTGTCGGCTTACCTTGTGTATGTCCAGGCTGTGTATGTTACATATGGGTACAATTGTTATGCTAATAAATATTATTGGCTTAAGTGATGAATGCATTTATAAAACAGTGGAACAAAGGCACTTAGCTTATTATTTTGGGCCTCAATGAAATCTCAAACTCTTTTGGTGGATTAGTTCTAGACTTCTTTGTCATAATTAATTAATTTATGATCATCATCCTTTTGTCTTGTTCCGTTTTGATGTTTGGGTCCTGCTCCTTTTGCTTCCAAGGATGGTCACAAGTATTATCCCTTTCCATTGATGATCACTCTCGCTGTTGTAATGATTGTTGAATCATTACGACATAACTAGGGGTACATGGGAGGAATAGAGAATTTAGGGGAAGACTAGTTTATTGATTGATTGTTTGATCATATATGGATATACGTCTCCCCTTATATAGAGATATTGTACTTGGTCCGTTGAGTATGTCTGTGGAATCCTATCTCTACTAGTCCAATCTCTATCTCTATCTTCCTAACTAGGCCTAATGCAACAACCATCCACATAACATCTCTCCCGTCCTCGACAGGAAGCTCATCCTTGAGCTATGGTGGTGGCCACGGCTGAAGTCCTTTGTTGTAGAGTGACAACCATGGAACTGGTGGAGGGGCTGTGGTCGCTGACACCCCAACAGAGAAGTCCTGGCCTAACTTCTTTATCATTGGCTTCCCTCAACAGAATCCGGACAAGATGCTTTTCTTGATTATGGTGGCCGCACACCATAAAAGTAGTAGCATGTGTACCCCCCATTCCTTCCTTGCGTCCCAAGTGCCTCCTTATGGATAACAAGCCGATCAGATGTCCTCCCATCTCCTTTTAAATAAAGGTGACATGTTTCTATCCTTAAAAAATCTTCCTCCAAAAGCAATCTGACTCCCTTGTGAACAAACTTGATGCAGTCCTAGGTCAAACTGACTGCAATCCCTCCAGACTCCCTGGTTGCTAGACAACCAACTTGGGTTTACCTTTTTATGTGCAACCGATCCATGTGTGACTCGAATTAATATTCCGAGGTGTACTCGGATTCTTAGTCCCATGGTTGGCATTGTACAACAAGGGACTTCAGCCATGGTCACCACCGTAGCTTGAGGATGAGCTGCCTGTCGAGGACAAAAGGGATGTTATGTGCACGGCTATAGCATTAGGCAATATCAAATAGTATTCAATTATGAAAGAGATAAGATTAACTAGCAAGATAGAAATAGATTAGTAGAGATAGCAGTACATAAAGATAAGATATTACTTGAGGACCAAGTAAGATATTCCTATATAAGGGGAGGCCAGTAGCCATCTATGATCAAGCAATCAATCAATAAACTAGTCTTTCCCTAAACTCTCTCTTCCTCTCCCACTACTATAGTTATGCTACATTACAGCTGTCATTGAGCCTTAGTTGTTATCTACGGTCCTTTGCTCTTGTGGTTCATACTCAGTTTTCCACTGCCATCCGTATCTTCCCTTCTGATTCGACAGAAAGTACTATTCCTTAGCTTTCCTGTCCTGGTGCTTATCCTCAGAGTGGTGTTGCTGAGTACAAGGACTGTCAAATTAGTGAGACATCTCATACTCTTCTAATTGCCACTTATGATGAGAACAAACCTATCTATCCCATACTACTACATCAAAAATGTCTCCTATTGTATCACTAGCTCCACCTTTTATTGTATCTTGTCAACTAAATCCACCACTTCTGAACATTTCAACCTTTCCATCTCACTGTAGCTATCGACCTAGAGTTCCTTCTGACAATATGATACTTCGTACCTCCACCAACATCTCATTATGGTCCTCGTGATCATTCCTCTATCTGGACAATGCGATACCTCCACTAGCATCTCGTTATTGTCTTCGTGATTGTTCATCTATCCATTCTCTAGATAGATATGGTTTTCCTACTTGCAGGTGTTGCATATGAGCCTTGTACTTATCAGGAGGGAAATTGGCATCCTAGAGTTGCAACTGACCATGTTCGAGGAACCTGTGACTCTAGAGCGAACAAGCACTTGGGATTTTGTTTCATTACCTAGTCAAGTAGAGGTACAAGGCAGTCGTGTTGTTCAAGGTTTTCGGCAGTCTCATGGTCAAGATTATGATGACACATTTGCTCTAATTCCTCATATGATGGCAATACATACTCAGTATGTTGTGGCTGTTGTTCTCTCATGGAGACATGTATTATCTCTCATATGGATATCAAGGATGCTTTTCCTAATGGTGATTTACATAAGGACGTTTACATGCAGCCACCTCCAGCTGTTAAGGGCTCCAACAGGCTATGTTTGTCGTCGTCGACGTGCTCTCTATGGCACAACCTGGTTTGAGCGATTTGGTTCAACGATTCAAGCGGTTGGTTTTTCTCCTAGTGAGAATGATCCTACACTTTTCATTCATATTATCTCAGCGTGGTCATAATTTACTTTTCCTCTATGTTAAGATATGCTGATTGCTAGAGATGATATGGAGTATGCTGTTTCTGTTATGCAATGATTGAGTGAGCAGTTCATGATGTGAGATTTGGGACCTCTTAGCTATATCCTGTGGATTGAGGTCAACTGCACTGATGATGGCTACGATATCTCTCCGCACTTATACAATCAGGATCAGATTGCTTGTTCCAGTCTCACTGCTACTCGTTCCGCTGCTAAATCTATGGAGCTTCATCCGCAGCTTTGTCCCACTGATGATACACCACGTGAAGAACATTCTAGCTCACTGTCACCAGGCCATGCTCATGTAGTTTGTGTCATCAGCCAGTTTGTTGGCACTCCCACCTCAGTTCACTATGGTCACCTGCTTCATGTGCTTTGATATTTGAGGGGACTGTATCCTGACGTTTGGTCTATGCAGCGTTCAATGTTCTGAACAAAGGCTTAAGAGACTGGCAACGTGCTAGGCGCCCCTTGCCGCCATGATTTTTCCTTTGTGGGCAGGCTAGGTGTTGAAGATGCCTAGGCTGTCCTAGGTGGCGACTAGGTAGCTTCGGGGGCTACTTGCCAGTCATGCACCTAAGTTGGTGTGGCTACATAATTAGGATTCTCCGTTGTGAAGAATTGGAGATAGAGTAACATGCATACTAGATGTTTGCTCTCATGAAAATTAAGGTATATCTCAACTCTATTTGTCAAACTTATGTTATTTTAGTATATTTATGTTAAAACATGTAGTATGCATTGTCTCTGCACTGCCTAGGTTGTGCAGCGTAGCGTTTTTCAGAAAACTGTGCATGCTTGAGTCAGCTCCATGCTTAGTCCAATTCAGCTTGGCCGAGTGAGCCTAATGACCGTCGCTCCTTCACTAGCTATTGCATAGTTCTTGGTACTTCATTCGTTTGATGGAAGTCCAAGCAGACTATGGTGCCATGTTCTAGTGCTAAGGGTGAGCTTTGGACTCGTGCTAGTTGCTACTAGCACCTCTGGATTGTTTGACTTCCCTAGTTGTTGGCTGATCTTGATGTCTTGTGTGATGCTCTCACACCTCTTCTTTGTGACAACACTGGTGCCATTCAAATTGCAATAATGATGGGAAGTATGAGTTGACAAAGCATATTGGTGTGGGCGCATCCTTTGTACGCGCTCATTGTATAGCAGCCAACCGTCGATCTTCAGTTGCATGCTTATTCTCAAACTCGAAGACAACACAGATTCATATTCTTAAACACGTTGCCTCTTTATTATTCAAGATTATTATGACTCATGTGCTAATATTACTTTCCTCGCTCTTTTTAATCCAGAGAAACAAAGCAAACAAATTAAACTTTGTACGAAGGTGCCACCAAGTAGTAAAAGAAGTTTCTTCGGAGGTGATTTCCTGTCTCTATTTCTGCTGGATTCCGCCCTGCAGTATGTTATGCTTTCTAGTATTTGATAAGACCCAAATCTTGACAGGAAGTGGACCCAGTAACCTATCCAACTCCAGCTACAAGAGCCCTATTCTGAAGAAGGCAAGGATGGAAATTAACAGGTAACTCTCACTCCTGGAATGATGATCATAAAGGAAATTGCTACTTCTCAAGCTATTCTTTAATACTCTAATCATGTGTTACAGTCGGGCAAAAATGCAAGCTGCTATCCAAAGGAATACCCTTGCAAGGTTTGTCCCATTGCGATATTGCGTCATGTTACACGGAAGTTTCCAAAAAATTTCAGACATGTTTTGCTCCATAAATCCCTTGCAAGTTTAACCTCTCACGTCGTGTGACTAACCTTAGCTGTGCACTTACAGGTCATCTCAGTTGACAAGGATGACCTCTCCTAATGGACAGCCAACGAGGACGATGACTATTCATCGACCCAATTCAACGATCACCATCACGAAACCAACTGGTTCAAACAGGCCAATGCAAAAGCAGAACACCAGACCCAAATTCTAGAAGGTGATTGCCACGGCATCGTGCTTTCAACTCTGGAGCTTGCCATGATTGCACGAGAATCATCTTTCCTGTGGACAAGTTGGTGCTACTTGCGGTTTAATGAAGTATTTGTGCCATAGGAAAGAATTCTGATTGTAATTTGTAGTAAGCACACTAGGTGTACCATAAACGAGTATCTGTAACAAGCATTTTTCCTCAGAAAAAAATGATTCTGGTGAGAATTTTTTCGGAAGTGCAACAATGGCACATGAAGAGTTATGGACTAAAAACAAGGAAAATAAAGACTGAAGGGTATAATATACTCTCATCTTACTTTTAAAATATAATTTCAGAAAAGAGAGGATCGACTTCTATTCAGATGAAAGGTCACTGCAATTCGTTAAAGGTGTACAACACTGGCTGCAAAACTTAGCTGTGCAATACAACTCACAAATCGTCAAATAAAGCACATGAGGTAAACTTGTACCGAAACAATTTGTAATTAGTTCTACAAGAGTAATAACTATGGGGAAATAATTACTTATACATGAGAAAAAATCATCTGAGGAGAAAATACGGATCAAAACTTTCTGAGGCTGAACTCCCCACTTGGTCTTCTGGCTGGCTTGGCGATCCAAGCATCCCATGTGATTGCTTAACCAGCAAATAAAGGTTCGCGATCAAAGGATTTTTCAGGAATGGTGTGATAAATCCTTCAAGATCTGAAAATTCTTGCAAATATAATTTATGCCTGTTCTCCAATTGTTCCAATGACCCTGATTGAGTGAGAACGTATAGACCGAGCAGATTTGCATATACTGATACGAAGACATCCTTGTGGTTGCCGATGCCGCCAATCCAATCGGTTTTGCCCTCTTTTTCAAGATAGCCACTGGTCAGTGATGTGAGCTGGTGCAAGAATATCTCCCTCCAGTTCTGCAAGAACAATTCAGTTCCCCCTTCTGTTGCCACCTGATACTCAGACCGCAATAGCTTCTGGATATTTGAGCAGGAGATTTGACATATCAGCAGCTTCTCCTCATGGTGGTTATCTATTTCTTTATCAAATATCTGACGGACTAAATCTCCATGTGAGTTCAAAGTGTTAGCAGTGTCCAAAACATTCCTTAACAAGTACTCGATGTATTTCAGCCAGTGGCCAAACAAATAAGTCACAAATTCGAAGCTCAACCCAATCACTCTATCCACTTGCAGTGGCGTGGAATCATCACATAAGTTATTAGCCGACCCATTTGCGATTATCTTCTGAACATTCTTGGCAAGTTTTTGTCTAAGATGGGCATCCTCATCCTCCTGCAACTGGATGCATATGAACCATAAGTCAAGTATCTCGCATGCATAAAGACTCAGAAATTCACCCACGCTAACTTCCAAGCACTTCTCCTCAATATGACACTTATCATGTTCTGAAGGAACGTATGTGTTGGACACATATGCTTTAACAAAGTTTGCCTCTTCAAGGAGACCCGAAGCAATAATGGCTTCAGCAGCAGCCCTTCGAGAATTCACGGTTTCAGATGGTGCACTTTGGTTCTTAACAAGACTAACAAAAAAGTTTATGCTGATAATGGCAGCAGACAATCTATTCCCTTCGTTGATTCTGACAAAGGAAGTAGAGAGCTCAGTGATTTTAAGACCATTCCTGAGCAATTTAGTGAACTGCTTCATGCACATACCCATGCAACATAGAATTATTTCTCTGGTTTTTGCATGTTGCACAGTGCTGTTCAAATCAATTAATCTGTCCCAGATGGACAAAAATGTGCTTGAATCTTCTCCATTGTTGTACTGGCATTCCATGTTCCATGAAAAGATGACTTTCAGACTATAATAAAGGCATTTCGGATGGTCTTCCACAAATAACTGTTTCATTATCACAGGCTGCAGATTATCCCTTGCCCATTGGTGCAGAATGTTCTTGCTATCACCAGATCTGATTGATTTCACGAGCTGAAGAATCCTCTTCAGCACTATAATTCTAACATCATATATAGGATCAGCAAGGCAAGACATAATCTCCTTATGCAGTTCAGGGAGGGAGACCTCACAAGGCATCTCTGACATGCCTGAAGTTGATTGGTCAAGTATTTGCAACCGAACATCTTCCTCAGCAGTTTCATCGTGTCCCTTGGGAATACCAACACAGCTGAAATATGATGCAGCTGCGTGCTGTTGAAGTTCAATCTGGGTTGGATCATGGAATGCGTAGTGGGTTGATGTTGCATTGTTCAGGCACTCGGAACTTAACTGCAGCAGCAGTGTTTGGATGACATCAGCATGCATGCTTTTCCCTGTTCTTGCAACATCAAGCATCAGATCCAATACCTGCAAGTAAGATGTACTTACAACTGGGCATGCGCATAATTTACGGCAGCCAAGCCAAGAGCACTTTGAGAGAACCTCAATTAGTTGACCAAGAATCTTATCCTTCTTATTACTGTCCGCCAGACCTCTGAAGTTGTTATCAAGAAGAGAACACAGCTGCAGTAAAAGGCCATGGATTGAATTGAATGAAGAAGATTTTGCGGACCGAGGTAAATTTCCATTTCCCATATTAGCTGATACAGGAGGATCAGAATACTGAGAACTGTAAGCTGCCACTACATGACTTCCACAAGGTAAATCATCCAGTATATCACTAACAACATGGTGCAGTCTCTCGTTAGATACCAAACCAATTAAGGCCCTTGATGCAAGGACACGAACCCGGTAGTTGCTCTGGGTAGCACATTTTTGGATGGAAGGTAAAAGCAAAAATGGATCTAAAGAATCATCAGTTCCACAGCTTATAGGTGATGGCTTAAGCCTTGATAAAAGAATAAGAATAGGACAGAGGCTAGGGTGTATGGCTTTTGCAATATGTGACTCTAAATTGTGGGAAACCACATCAGCTAGCAGTTCAGTTGCAACTTTCAGTTCACTAGAAAGGAAAGGATGGAGTGCTGGATACCTACATAACAAAGCAAGGCACAACTATCAGTCTGTCAATACAACAGTTGATTCTACAAACTGAATATTAGTTTGGAAATTTTTGGATACAAATATTTCACCATAAACAAACACAAGAATAAAAGGTTTACACAAGTAATAACCATCCAACTTCAGAACTGCAATGAGAAAAATTCTTTTTGGAAGTAATCCCACTCATATATCATATAGACAGAACTGAAGTGCAGAACCATAAGAAAAAAAGAATTACTAATTTTATAATTGCAATTAACAAAATTCCTATTTTTCCTTTCATAAGGACATCTCCAATAGTGTGACATCAGTCTCCTCTTAGTCATGCCACATAGCACTTTTGTTACCGTGGAGAAAAGATAGTAGACATAGAAAAGTTTGCCCTCCCTTAGCTAAGGAAAGGCTAAGAGAAGGATTATGCCCCTAAAATTAAGAATGTTAGAGATACAAAAATTAAATAAAAGGAAGGCAACATTCTCTACCATTGTATTTATGTATTTATATTGCCATCTCTAAATGACATGGATGGATATAAGAGAAGACTATTTTTTACTACTGGAGATGCCATAAGATCACAAGACCAATGCTGCCAGACTATAAACCACATATAAATGTGATGAACTTGCCTGTGGAAGAATTCAAGCCCAGTTATTGACCGTCTTGCTGATTCACGTTTCTGCACATTCAGAAACCCAACCATGCGGCGAACCAACGCAGTATATGCAAGACAAGCTGCATTACGCACTTCCCAGTAAGGAGATGAAAATGCATGTACTGCAACTATTGTTGCCTCAGCACAGAAACCAGAAGTGTCAGCTGCTAAATTCGCGTCATTAAAGGCAGCTCTAAGCACATTGAATGCATGCACTGCGGGAACAACCCCCTCATCTCGGCTTTTAGACAAATTTCCATTAGAATGAACACTTGTGGTAGTTCCTGATTGGGACTCACATGGCACTCCAAGACAATCTTTCATTGCTTCAGACTTCTGGTTACAATCTTTTTGAAAATTAGCTAAAGATGTCTTAGCAAATTCTATCAGCCATTCAAGCGCCCTTGGAAGTAGCTTCTTTGGTGTTCCTTCTGGCTCTGCTAGGAACAGGGCCATAAAAGCAGCAGGAATTCCTGCGCTCCTTCTTAGCAAATCATCCACAGTTTGCCCTTTAGCAACTGTCCTATCCATTAGTAGCACCATCCACGATTCTGTCATTTTGCATAGCCTGTAATGGTGAAACAAATTAAAGATCCTCAGGAACCAGGATACAAGCTATCAAAAGTTTCTACTGCACGTGATACACAACTGTAGACAGTAGAATCTGGTTTAACTGAAAGTTTCAACTCCATGTACACGTAAATCTAAAACCAGGTTTCAATAAAAATCACAAACATTTATGCCGTTGAGACCACGATGACAAAGAATGATGTTCACAGACATCTATTAAAAGGCAAACCTGCACAGTTCTGAATTTCACTCTTCAGAATGTCTCAAATGTATTGGTGTCCACAGTTACAGCATATGTGTATCACTGTATGACTCAATTTACTCATGTGAGATACAATTGTACCGCAAGGATGAAACTGATGAACAATTTGGAGCATGGTGTTCTGTGACATCTCACAAACTCAACAACTGAATTGTTGCTGAACTATTCGTATATAATTTTCAATCTAAACAATACTTGTAGCACCAAGTTATATGCACATAAAGAATGTTTCCTTTTGTTTCCAAAGAGGTTCAGTCACCAGCCTAAAATGAGCAATAAAACATACCTTGAATCATTTGAGCAAAGAAGACGGTTGCAGAGGGCAGTAAGTCCAGCCCTTGTCTTGTCAATCGCACCATTATGCTTCATTTTAAGAAGAACTTGCAAAAAATGGTTACCCATCATCTCTAACTGTTCCACATCAAGAATCTCCCCAGACATGCTTGTCTCCTCAGTATTGTCAAACAAACCATTCTGAGATGAATTTGAATGAGAACAGACAGGCAATGGAATTTTCCTGATGATGGTTCCAAAAAGAAGACTAACCTGAAATATAAAAGGAACATCACAGAAAGAACATTTAAATGCAATAGACAGAAATTTGCATTGCAACAGTGATATGGGTCTGAGATATGGAATATGTAATTTCATAAAAGCAAGATCTTTTTCTGAATCTAATAAATTTAACATTATACCCTTGAACAGGAAAAGAAGCCTTACATTAACATAACATTTCAGTGGACAAACACATTTTCTGAAAAAACTTCTGACCAGGAATTGTCCTATGTCATGTACTTGCATTATGACTATACTATATTATCAATAATCAATATATTTTGGGCACTTGCTGAAGTCAGAAATAAATGAAGCTTGTGAAAAGCATTTCATAGGAGAATAAGTGATAAGGAACCAATCCATTACCTCCTTCATAGCAAGCCAGCAACCAACCATTATAACATGTTCGGCCGGTTTGCCATTATTCCCTGATTTGGCATTCTTCTCTGCTATTCCTGAAGCAGTATCAGGTTGATCCTCATCAATTATATCTGAGAGGAAGGAACCATCATCAATCATGTCATCGATATCATATGGCATATACCATGCATCAGAAGAAACCACCCACAGGGCCAGTGAAGTTATTCGCATTATGAGTTGAAGAAGCTTTCCTACCAGACACCTCATATCAGAAACACACGATTGGATTACCTCAGAGTTCCAATGCAGCTCCTCGAATGTGTAGCGCAAGGTAAGAAGAACTCCATGAACAAAGCTTTTCTTACATGCTTCAGAAAGATCAATCTCACCCTCTTCAACAACAGTACACAGCCACTGAATGAGTGATGAAATATACTGTGCAACTGGGTTTTGACTGGTAATTACTTCTGTATCTCCATTTGTAGATTTTGTGTAACACTGAAGGCAATCATTTTCTTTAGAAAACACAAGAATGCATCCAAGCTCCAAAACATACTTCCTAAATATGAGTCGGAAGGTTAATGCACCAGCATCACTTTCCCGGACCCGAGGGCTTAGCACGAGTTCTTTTGCCCATCTGATAACATCATTTACGGATGTACCAAGAGAAATTCCAGGAAGTGGCGTCGGAAACTGCAACAGAATGCGGAAAGAGTTTACCCTTAGCCTATCCCAGCTATCAATTATAGACCCTACAAATGAAATTGTTGAATCTGGCAATGTTATGCTGTCATTATAAGGATAAAGATCATTCTTCCCTTCAGAGCGACAAATAGGCCATACATCCAGCAGTATAAGAATAAGCTCCATTGCAATTGTTTTCCTTTCATAAGGGCCAGATGGGTAACAAGAATTAAACAGAAAGGAGCCCAACCACTTCATGAATTCAAAGAGATCTCCCGCCCTCTGCACAGCAGTGTCCTTGACAGTATCAACATGATTAGCTTCTTTTACAATAGAGGTTGAAGATGGAAGCCATGACCCCTGCTTTAGCTGTCTGTCCAGTGCTGTCCGCACCCTAGCAAAAAACTTTCTAAATAAACTTGTCCATTTCATTTGAAATGCTGTCGAGCTACAACGCATATTCAATGGGACTGCCTCTTTAAGCAAGCTCAGTTCCAAGGAGGATGGAAGACTTGATGTCTTGGGATTTAGAAATAGAGATTCAGCAGCATCTATACGGAGGGTTTCGTCACTGTGTGTCAGTGCCAGAACAAACCAATTAACAGGCACTGTAACATTAATCCCTCTAACAGATA
The DNA here is from genome assembly GCA_019208055.1 of Stipa capillata. NCBI lineage: Eukaryota > Viridiplantae > Streptophyta > Magnoliopsida > Poales > Poaceae > Stipa > Stipa capillata. The sequence goes on along the minus strand of JAGXJF010003269.1, from coordinate 223,650 downwards.
TAACTACAGCACGCTTATTATCCTCCTGCTGAGACAATTCATCAGAATCCAAATGAATGTCCCCTTCCACAAGTGCAAGATTTCGAGAGACCTTTAGCAGTGAAACCAGTGCAGCTATACAGTGGTCATTTTTCAAAGTAACATCCATTTTGGTTGCCTTTGCACTTGGGCCAACAGAGATGAATCCAAGCATTGTAAATATGCTATCTGCATCAACTTCGATGATAGCCGGTAGAGCATAAGTATTTAAATTAGAACGTAATTTTGAATTTCCAGATATCAGTCCCCGCATCAAAGGAGGCAAGCACAACACTCTGAAGGCATGATATCCTTGCTCAACACCATCATCATTCCAGCAATCGTCTCTTAAAGTCCCAAGGAAGCATTTTAAAAACGATGTTGCAGCACAACAAACATCATCATCAATGTAAGCATAAGCTGTTTCTAGAAGGAGGTTTGATTTCAAGCTTAGAAGAGATTTGGCACCCAATCGCTTTGTCAAAGAAGCTAAGGGGATATATCTCCCTTTGCATCGCGGGCCTAGGCGGAGTAAGTCATTTGCAATATTGCACAGAAACAATTTGTTGTTTTGTTCATGATCTTCTGATGGAATACATGATATAATATCTAATAGGAGATCAAAGATGAGATGCACCTGTCTTACTGTCTGACTCAAAGGATCTTCCAGGTTACTCCATATGATTTTTAATACACGGTTGATAACATTTCTTGAGAAAGGCTTATAGTCTCCCGAGAAGTCAGTGAAATCAGCTGAAACAGAAGTCTTTATCTGCTGCAAACATATCTGAGTTACTGTAAGAGCATGGAAATTGAAGTGTCTATCAATTGGGTTCTCACAGTGCTTACAAAGCTCAGGTAAAATCCCATCATACAATATAGTCCATAAAGCTCCATTCGAATGAAGTTGACGCACGTTGAGTGCTGGCCTTGGAACAGCCGTTAAAATCCCTCTCAGCAAACATAGTCTACTCAAAACAGAGAGGTCTCTGATTTCTTCACTCAAATCAAAATCAGAAAGCACATCGTGCACAGTTAGATCTTTTCTATCTTCATGATCAGCAAAGATACCAAAGAGACCTTGAGAAATAAACCAGGAAATCTCCTCGGCGCTCATGTAAACCTGAATTGCAGCACAGAAGCTCACCCCAGAGGCCACCAGACAATCCCTCGAAAAGGCAGACGACCTTAGAACAGTCAGTATTGTCCTAACAGCACTCTTGAACACACTTGATGCCTTTGCAATTCCAGTAAACTTAGAAGGGTAGCGCTGCAGCAAGTAGTACATGCATGACATGGCCTCTTGGCACTGCTCCATCACAACTGGAGATGGCCGGGACCCATCATCTATGTCTCTAATCACTCCATCAAGCCCGGCAACCACATCCAACGCCATGATGTCTGCACAGTTCTCAACTGCTTCATCCAAGAACCCCAACTTTGGGTACCCAATCAGTGATAATGCCGCTCGAGATACGAAAAATCTCTTCTTTGCCTTGGTACCAGAGCCACCATACTCCTCACAGAGCAAGGTAAAGCACCCACTCATCACCGTGGAGTATTTCTTGCATTTCGCAAGCACAGATATTAGTGTACGATGGAGAGGAAGGGAATTCTCAAGGAACAGAATCTCCAAATAAAGCTTTGTGGCAACAAGAACAGCATCATCAGGAAACACTGGGCCAGAAAGAAACTGCACAAATGCTGTGGCAAGGTCCTTGACCGCAATGACTTGCGCGTAGGTGGAGGGCAGGGATATCAAATTGTTCAACTGAGCAAACAAATTAGATGAGGACACCTCGGTCGGCACAAGAGTTAGTGCTTCAAGGTAGTGCTTGGGGAATACAACTGAGGTGTAGGTGTACCGATGCCGATGCTGCAATGACCGCCAATTTGACGACATTGTGCCTCGATGTTAGCCCCTCCACTTCAATCTGACAGATAAAGATGCACCAAAAATAAGTAAGTCTATCGTCAGTTCCGGCAAAGTACTCTGGTCAGCAACAAGAATGCATATCATTGGAAATTTATAGCTCTTCTGGTTCCAGTAAGTAAAACAGGAAGAGAAAAATAGACAGAAGATCAAGGAAGAATTCACCTGAAAGCAGAAGAAATCTTCCTATCTGGTAAACAAAATCACAGTTTGTCTGTTCCGCAGAAAATATACTCCTCCCTAATAAAATCTCACAAAAAAGGGAAACTTCTCAGTTGGCTTCGATGCGTGCAAGCACAACGTTTTTATGAACCATTCGATCTAAATTCGAAACAAACACAGAAAAATTGATGCTCGGAGAGCGAGTAACTCACCTGGACGCAGACGCAGCAGCTCGCCTCCACGACGGGAGAGGTATCTCCAAGGAAGGGGAGGCGAGCAAGAGGAGGCCAGGGGTTTAGGGTTTGGTATTTTTTTTATCCCATCACTTCCCCTCCTCACCTCGTCGCAAAGCGTTGCTGCTTCCATTTCTGATCTGACCAAAATGCCCCTGGCCCCACTAATTATTGCTCCTTAAGACCTGGCCATATGGGCCAGCCCGGCAAGGCATGGCACGGCCCGCCTATAAAAAGGCCTCGCACGGCACGGCCCGTGTAGGCCTTTTTATAAAAAGGCTGTGCCGCGCCGGCCCGAAGGCCTGGGCTCGGGGATCGGCCTGGCCCGCGACTTAAAAAGGCCGGCCCGGCACGGCTGCGGGCCGGCCCGCGTTCAATTTCGGCCTTCCGGGCCTTCTGTGTTTTAAAAGTTCAGAAAAATCTAAAAAATTAAGAAAAAATACATAAAAATCTAAAAAATTAAGAAAAAAATATAGAAAAATCTAAAAAATCTAAAAAATTAAAAAAAAATACAGAAAAATCTAAAAAATTAAGAAAAAAATACATAAAAAATCTAAAAAATTAAAAAAAATAGAAAAATCTAAAAAATTAAAAAAAAATACAGAAAAATGTAAAAGGCCGTGCCATGCCTGGCCTTAAAGCCTGGCCTCGGGGATCGGCCTTGTTCTGTGACGGGCCGAAGGCCGGCCCGGCCCTTTTATTCGCGTGCCGTGCCGGCACGTGCCGGGCCAAAAATCCGTGCCCGCGAGCCGGCCTTAAAAGCCCGGCCCATATGGCCAGCTAGTCCTTAGCAAATCATCTCTCGGTGATCTCTCCCGTGCTTTGAGATTCGCGCTGCGCATTTCGTCCTCTCTCTCTCTCCGTCTCGCCGGCGAGCGCTTCTCGAGATGCCCGCCGCGGCGGCGGCGGCACGCTGCCCCCTCATCCTCCTCCGGCGGCATCCCGAGACCGCCCTCCGCCGGTCCTTATCCTCCTCCGGCATGTGGCGTGTCTTCGCAGCGGCGGGGAGCGGGAGCGGGAGCGAGGGGCGGTCGCCGGCGTACGGCGGGCTGCTGCTCGACGCCGGCGGCACGCTGTTGCAGCTGGCGCGACCGGTCTCCGAGACGTACGCCGCCCTCGGCCGTCCATACGGTTTGGACTTCTCCCAAGAATCCGCCCTTTTTATCACTTCTTTCTCGCCCTCTGTGTGTCACTTGGCCATTCCGTCGAACACATGATGTGCGGTCTTGTGCTGTTCGGCGTTCGTCTTCCAGGCGTGACAAAGCGTGAAGAGTACATCATGGAGGGATTCAAGCGGGCCTTCTCTGCGCCATGGCCAAAGACGCTCAGATACCAGGTAACAGCCGTGGGCAGGCAAGAATTGCGTCAGGAAATAGCAATGTTGCATGTGTAAACTGTGGAATTGTGGTGTGATTGTTGTTGAGGAGATGATATGCTGGATTGGGTTGTGATGGGCAGGGTGATGGGCGGCCATTCTGGAGGATCGTCGTGGCGGAAGCGACCGACTGCATGAACAATGATTATTTCGAAGAAGTATACCAGGTATCGTCATATTCTTCTTCTTGTGTGGAATGCGTAGCTGAGATCTCCAGACTGAGATTGTTTTCGCTGGTACTCATATGATGTGGCTAATGGATGAATTGTTCTTATTTGTCAGTACTACGCACATGGAGATGCATGGCGTCTGCCTGATGGAGCCTTCAAAACACTGCATGATTTAAAGGATGCTGGAGGTCATACAGCCCATGTACCTTCTTCCTTTTTCAGTTCCTGATATTCATTGCTCCAGTAGTTTACTTCGAGTCGATGTCTAGCTTTTTGCATCCGGACACTTGTCTGACTCTATTTTATTTGTACAAGTGGCTCATATTAATAATGCCTCAATTTCAGTTAAGCTAGCTGTTGTATCTAACTTTGACACACGGCTACGGAAATTACTTAAGGACCTGAATGTCTCAGACATGTAAGTAGTTGAAAAACTGTGCTCTATAAATACCTCAGTCTTGCTTCAATTGATTGGTTCAATGTCTTTTGTTGTTTTATGTGAGTATGGCCATATGCTAACAGACCTTGAACCATCCAGGTTTGATGCCATTGTGGTATCATCGGAGGTTGGATACGAGAAACCTGCTCCAGAGATCTTCAAAATAGCATTAGGTATAAAATAAACTTTTGTTTGTCTAGCTAAGTTTGCATTTGAAGTATAATAGATGCATACATCCGATTCTAGATACACTGCAGTGCTGAATGTCATACTATTGATCACACACTCAGAAACAAGAAGCTTCAGCACAAGTTCTGTGTAGGATCAAATCATGTATTTTTCTTCTTCTTTAGAACTGAGGAATGGTCTGTTTTCCTGTTTGGCAGATCAAATTGGTGTGCAAGCCAGCAAGGCAGTACATGTAGGGGATGATGAAACTGCAGATAAGGCAGGTGCTAACGCTATAGGACTTGAGTGCTGGTATGCAAAGTCTTCCATTATTGCTTCTTCCCCATGAGGATATCATGTTTCAACCGTGTCGAGTGTTAGTTTGTTCTTCTGTGACTGGCTGACTGATTACTTCTGCTGTCACAATCATTTTTAGGATGTGGGGAGAAGATATGAAGACATTTTCTGAGATACAGGACAGAATTCTAACAAGAAAACCACAATGAGTGCGGGTTTGGTGTCAGACATCGTTAGAGCTCTCTCTGCTGGTGATCTGCCCGAAATGTCCATTGTTTTCAAAGCTCCCTTTTCATGACCAAATATCTGTTTTTCAAAGCTGCTGTAATTTGTGAAATATCTGCTTTTCCGCATTGGGTTATCGATGTCTTTGCAAATAACACCTTTACTACTAAATGTGGTGAAAACCAGCATAGCATGTTACACATACACGCCGCTGCAGTTTTTTCCCTGCCTGTGTTGACTGTTTGCGTTCTACTTCTCGTGCAATTCGCTCATGCCAACAGTCTCTTCAGATACAACAGCTTGACTAGTTTGCAAGTAAACAAAATTCTCAAGTACTATGTTTACAGACTCCAGAGTCTACTAATGCCTATGCCTGAGGCAACAAATGATCCAAAAGACATGTAGAAATGTAATTTCTGCATAAACTGTATTCAATATATGCAAAACCGAAATGAAATATACACATAGCTTCCAGGCACAGATTATTCTCACAGGACTTTTGATACGCATAGTCCACGTAGACGCATAGGCCGTGGCTTCAGCAGCAGCTGGATCAGAAAATGATGTCCTCGTCCCTCCCGCCGCCGTCGTCCAGCATGCTGGCGGCGGTGTCGAGGGAGATGCCACGCTTGAGCGCAACCTCGCCAGCGACCTTCTCCTCGGCGTAGCGCTTTGCGGACTCCATCTGGCGCTCGAGGTCGCGCTTCTTGATGGCCTTGATCTTCTTGAGGCGGAAGAACTCCTCCCTCTCCAGCTCGTCGAGCTCGCCCCTGATGTAGGTGACCGTGTTCTCCAGCTGCGGTATCACCACGTTCTCCAGCGCGTTCACCCGCCGGTTGGTCGTCTTGATCGCCTCGTCAAGCGTCAGGAACGACGTCTGCAGCGACGCCAGCTCCACCAGCACCTCCACGGCGCGGACGTGCGCCGCGCGGCAGGCGGACACCTGCTGCCCGCCGCCGGCGAGTCCGGCGAGCGACGCCTTGGAGCCGGCGCCGGCGGACGCGCCGTCGGCCAGTAAGTGCTCGAAGCGGGGGAGCCGGACGCCGGCGATGTTGTCGTGGCGGGCGCGCACGCGGAGGCGGGCGGGGCCGGCGACGGACTGCTGGACGACGTGGCGGAGGGGCCCGCCGGCGACGTAGAGCGCCTCGGCGAGGGAGAGGGACGCGCCGCGCATGGCGTCGCCCATGGCCTCCTTGGCGGCCACGATGCGCTTCAGGATGGCGCGGAACTGCACGGTGAGCGCGTCCGACTTCTTCTTGAGCAGCGCGTGGCCGCGTGTAGCGCCCGCCAGCCGCGCCTTGATCATGCCCATCACCGTCACCGTCGGCACCACGTTCAGCCGCTGCCCCTGCCCCGCCATGCTAGCTCGCCGGCAAGAAGCTGGTGCGCGTACGTCGGCTCGCCGGAGACGAGTACTTGACCACCTGCCTCGCGCCAATATATGCGTACGCATGCGCGCGGAGGGCACGTCAGCGCGCGTCGCGATGGTTCAGGAGGAGATGAAAGCGACCCCGACTCGCACACGGGTGCAACATCTGTGCAATGCATGCGTGCTCTAGCTTGAGACTTTTTAAGGCTTGTGTAGCTATCTGTTCGTCATCGGAAAACAGATGAGCTTGTACACAATCGTGGCACCTATATCAAAAATAAGTTGTTGAATGATAAAAACAACTTTGCAGTGCCTAAGCTGAAAGAGAAGGCAGCGGCTACGTTGTAATGAGCTCGAGCTGCTGCAGGAGGAGATGAAAGCGACCCCGACTCGCACACGGGTGCAACATCTGTGCAATGCATGCGTGCTCTAGCTTGAGACTTTTTAAAACTTGTGTAGCTATCTGTTCGTCATCGGAAAACAGATGAGATGGTACACAATCGTGGCACCTATATCAAAAATAAGTAAAGTTGTTGAATGATAAAAACAACTTTGCAGTGCCTAAGCTGAAAGAGAAGGCAGCGGCTACATCGTAATGAGCTCGAGCTGCTGCAGGACATATGAACACTTCACTGGAACTTTCGAACCGGATGGACATGGGAATTACGGATGAATCTCGCGGCAACTTGAAACAATTCAATTCCCACGAGAATCTGCCAATCTGGGAAATTCCAACGTCCCAAACGGGACATAAAATTAGTTGAGCATCAGTACAGCCAGTGAGATGAAACGATCCATCAGACCAGGTAAATAACGAAGCCACCATTCTGAAGCACCCACCAACGAATGGGCCAGCGAGGCTCTATCATGAACATGTAGATCATTTACTATAGCAAGCTAAGTTGTAGGCTAACTTGATACCGCAGCAAAACTCAATTGAAGCGAAAGTACAAGGGCAGCAAATACTTCTTGCAAAAGTACTTGGATTATGGTCCGTTTATGGACAAGGTGGAGAATCCGAAAGCAAGAAATTTCACGCAAGATACCGGTACAATTTCCTATCTGTCTTGTCCCTTTCCAGGAACTCGCGCTCGATAAGAGACTCGATTCTCTTCTTTATCACGACAGGGTTCGGCAAGAAACGCGGCTGGAGCTGCTTTGTCACCTCTGTCACTATGCTGTTGTGATCGAGCACTCTCCTCGCCTTCATGATTCGCACTACAGCAGCCTCAATCTGAGGTTTTCTGTCTTCCTCAACTCTATGCCGGGTCTCCATCTTTTCTGGCTCTGACTCCTTTTGTACTGCCACAGTGCCAATCTTGACCTTGAACAGCTTGCTTGTGAATTTATCGTTCACGTAGAAACTATCATCGTCAGAGATGTCCCTGCTCATGGGCTCCTTCCGCAAAACGTTCTTACCCTTCACAAGAGCAAGAGACTGAAGGCATCGCTTAAGGTCTGCAGGTGGTATCACTGTAGCCTGCTCTATATCACGGTAAGTCAAACAATCTGCCGAGTTAAACAGCATGAGCACACACATCTGGTAGGTTGAGACGTTGAGCTCATGCTTGCTGCCATTTCCAAATGTTGCTTTGATGTCTGCAGATCCCATGTTTGTCTGCCATGTTAGTCTCCTGCCATTGTGCGTGCCAAGGTAGTAAGCCCGAAACTTCTCAGATACACCGAGTATTTCAGGAGGAAGATTGCAGGTGCTGCATGCTTGTGTTGGCCAAGACCCAGTGGTGAGTATCTGGACAGATATCAAGGGGGCATCTTCCATATCAGAAGAACTAGTAGCATAAAACCCTTGTGTGGTATCATGAGAGGTCTTCAAATCAGTGAACATGCCTTCCAATTTCGAAGTGAACTGATATCCACATTCTGTCTTGAGCTTCACAAGCATACTCCTCTCAGAATCGTCAGAAGCAGCTTTCCCAGAAAGAAGACGCTTGGCCAAGTGTTGCTTGTAATACTTTTCAAATAGATCCTTTTCTTGCAAGTACCTAAACAGCATCATCACTTTGTCCAAGACAGTCTCAACATCGTCCTCATTGGCATCTTTCATCCCTTTCCGCAGTTTGTCATCAACATACAATGATATGAACTCAGGGGATCTGTTGTTTAAGTTTATGAAGTACTCGAAGGAGGAATTCAGAGCATTTTGGAAACTCTTGTCATTGCCAAATGAAATGTTAATGATATTGTCATACTTATCTTTCTCATTTAGAAGCCGCTGGACAAAATCAACAGGGTCCTTCAATCTCTCTGGATCTGTTACCAAACTCCTTCCAGTTTCCTTAACATGAGAAGTCATCACAGATTTGATCATTGAGTGCCCATCCGGAACCCGTAGAAACAAATTATACATCATGGTAAGGTCTTCATACCTGTCTTCAACAAGCATATTCACAAGCCCTGAGTTCTCCATAAGAAACAACCTCTGCATGTGATTTGCAAGCATCTCTTTCACCACAACAGCAGTTATTTTCTCATCAGTTTTACCATCCATGTACTGTGAAACACGCTCCGCCTCTTCATCGAGCCGCCTCTGAGCCTTCTTGAGATACTCGCCACAAGCACAGCACTCAATCAATTGCTGTGACTCACCACTGTAGAAACTAGCAGACACCTCAAGGAATGGCCTTTCGAAATCATCCTGATAAACAGAAGATCCTAGATCCATCAACATTTTAGTTGTACTCCTCATCAAGGATCTATTTATCACCTCACCCATCCTTTCACTATGTATGAGATCAAGAAGGGTGTCGAGCAACCTCCCCTGAATCTTGGCAGACCGAACAATGGTATCTCTCCAAAGTTCCAATCCAAGATCAAACACAGCTGTCTTTTTATTGTTGGGAATAAATGTCCTGTCCATGTACATCAGGACGTCTCTGATCATTTGCAATGCCTTGTTATGATCATCCCATTTTCTCTGCAACTCTTCCAAGAACAAACCGCCTTGAGCAGCCTCTATTGATCTGCGCATTTCTTGCAGGTGTTCTTTCATCGTTTCTGTGAGTTTTTCATAGAGCTTCAGACCATGCTTGTAAAGAACCATGTTATAAGCAGTCCTGCTAGAATGTAAGGGGAATATTATGTTCTGGACCATCACAAGGCTAGTGCTATTAAACAAGATAACATGACTGGTTAATAATATATGAACAAAGATATTTTCAAAAATAAAATCCATTTGTGAACATCACCTGAGGACAAACAGCAAACGAGGCTGTTGGTCCTTGGTTGTTTCAAGAAATTTTTTATTTAATATGTGTTTCTTAGCACACACATTGACGTAAGGCCCATAGCAACAAACATAGGTATTTCGAGACCTGGGCAATAGCCCAGTGGTGGGAACACAGTGGCGTCTCTGTGCCAACCTGGGTTCGACCCCTGTGGGGCAGATTAAATCTCGTTGATTTATTTCGCGGGGCGAATAAACCATTGTATCTCATTGCTTCTTCTTAATAATGTGTCGGGCGTGTTAGTACCCTTGGTCTCATTATTTTAACAAATATAGGCACTTGTAGCAGCCTAGTTCCTAGAAGAATACTACTGTTTAAAAATCCCTGCTCATGATTGTAAAATGGAGCACTTGTAAAAGAAATGGGATAAGTTTCTACATACAAAACATACATGAGAATCTGTTCTCTTTCCTTTTTTTTGACAGGAAAAATCTTGTGTTCAAGGTTTTTTATGTACAATGAGATGTATAACAAAGAGCACACAAAATTCACAGGTGAAGAAAATTATGGAGATGTGGAGAGTATGATTGCTTGTGAGGTGTGTCAAATTTTGCAGAAATTGTAGCCTATAGCATCAATGATGTATTTGCTGCTTTCTCAACACTTCGGTTATAAATACGGTTTGCAACGTCCAAAAGCTGCCACATGCTAAAAATTACAGTTATAAACTTCGCTATCAAAATGTCCATGGACCAGAAAATAGAACATTACAACTTAAGAATCGAATACACCAACAAATGTACCACCGATTAGAGGAAGCGCGAGGAACCAGGAGGTCAATGAACCAGTAGATCAAACCCTCCAAACTAAATGCCCAAGTGTTCGATACAAGACGAAGAATGTACTTAACTCCACCCGTTCACCACATACTAATTAACTCTGCATGTTTATCACAGGAACAACTAGTTTTTTTTTACGTTACCTCTAAAGTTATAAACAAGCATCAATAATTACAGTTTGTATTGATTGATGCTTGCTTATAGCTGTTTACAATAATCCCAATCTCATTGTAATTATTTAACGCTTTCTACGATATAATCCCAATCTCATAAAAACAAATCATGAATATAGGAGCAGTCCTAAAATCCGAGAACGGTCACAAAATAACAAGCGCGAATGAGCACCCCAGTTAATCAAAATCTCGCGCTTTCCTCGGTCACCTGCTTCACATACACGATCATACTACACCCCAAACTAACAGGACAAATTCGACAAATAAAAAACAAGGGGAACGATAAGGAGAAATCTCGCCGCGGACCTGTAGAGCTCCTCGAAGGAGAGGCCACTGGCGTTGTGGTTGTAGATCTCGCGGATGGCATCGTGGAGCTTCCTCCACGACTTGTCGAAGAACTTGGGGTCCGTCTCCACACGGTGCCTGAACGGCTCGATCCTCGTCGGGCGCTTCTTCTGCGAACTCATCTCCGCCTCCGCCGCCGCCGCCGCCGCCGCGGTGCTCCGGGCAGAGGTGGCGAGGGCTAGGGTTTCGCGGGAGAAGGGGGATGGGAGGAGGAAGAGAAATCAGGTGCGTGTCGTCCAGGTTTTAAGGGTATGCTTGGTTCTTGCCCATGTCGACATGCCCTGCCAAACGTCGGCTTGCCAATCTATTGACGAAGGATTTCTTCGCTCATGGTTAATCAAAATTATTGCTTTAAGAGAATAGTAAAAAAATCTATAGACAACTAAAATTTTAGCAATAAACTAAACAATAACTAAATATTTGATATAACGAAATTTTTGATAGGGTAAATTAGGGGAGAGAAACATAAACTAAACACATCCTAAAATTCCTCTCCTCTTTTAAGCCCTAAGATAAATAATCATATGTGGTCTATTTAGGATTTTTAATTATTATTTACTCTAAAATTAGTATGGTTTTACAACTTGCCTAGGTTGATGCGTTTTCTTTTAAATGCTCTAAAGTTGATTTGTCGATTGATGATTTGTTTTAGTAGGAGTTTTCTGCAGAACGAACTCAGTTAACCCTTAAACCCTCGTGTCAAAAGACCCTACTGCCCCGACCGAATTGATGGAACCCATCCGACCGAATCGCTCGATTCCCTTTGCTCTCTCTCGCTCCCGGTTCTGTCTGCCCGACTCCCGAGCCCACCCTGACGCCCGAGCGCCGCCGCGCCCCTTCCTCGACCGCGGCCAGCCAAGGCGCACGGAGGCGCAACCCCACACACACCCGACGACTCGCTACTTCGACCGCGGCCCCCAGCGAAGCCTCCCCACCCAAAGACGAGCTGCCTCGACCGCGGCCAGCCAAGGTGACAGCTCAGGCAAGGTAGGCTCCACTCCCCCTTTCTATTTTCCTCCTCCCTGTGTCCTTCTCTTGTGTTAATTGATTGATATATGTTGTATTATGGTGTTATGTTGAAATTCTCCTCTTTTTGGACATATATGTTATATTATGTAGTCATGTTGAAATTCTCCTTTTTTTTGGACACATATGTTGTCATGTGAGATTTTTTTCTGGAAAAAATATTTTTTTTAAGTTAATGAGTAACTCAATTTGTGTTTGATCAAACCTTTTTTTTTGGAAAGATTTGAGAGAAATAAAAGAGAAAAAATAGATGAGAAAGAGAGACGAGGCAACTCTCTCTCACTGGACAGAGAGGAGCGACAGAGGGCGCTCTCCAGGTGCCCAGCGCCTCCTACTTGGTTCGGGGTAGCTAGATGGGCAAGGAAAAGCAGCAGGAGCGGTAGGGTCTTTTGACATGAGAGTTTAAGGGTTAAGTGAATTCATTTTGCAGAAAGCCCCTTTAACGCAAATCATCAATTGAGGGGACATTTTAAAGAGAGGCACATCAATTTGGAAATATTACCAAAAGCACACCAACTTCAGGATAAATGATCAGTCCCGATCTATTTTGGGCCTTCGTGATTTGGACTCTGTTATACTTTTCTGATTCAAATTTGAAGAAATTGCAAGAAGGTGGCTATAAAAACTCACAAAATTGTAGTGTTATGAGAATTTCTTTGATAAAAGTACATTCTTTATTATTATTGTTGTTATTATCATTATTATTATTATTTAGTTTTTATCGTGGTTACTCAATGTAGATATTCAAAAGATGTAACCACTTTAATTTAGGTACAATATCACGACTTTGAATCGCTACATCGCTTCAAGATATTTCTCTGTTACTCGTGTTTCCCTTCTCTATCGTTGTTAGCATAAGACCAAATTATCCTATAAATCACCGTCAAACTATGGAGATGGCACCATTGCTATCTTGGGTCCTATCTTCTGCAATAGTACTGTCACTACCATCATCTGTCTCTCGCGCTTCAATTACCCCGTTGTTCCACCAACCAGCCCCTAGTTGTTAAAATTGTCGTCTCACGTTATTACTTGACGCCACCACCCCACCAAATCTAGAGATGGATTTTATGAGCCCGGAGATTTATCTGGACCATGGAACTACAAGCATGATCAATGTGGTTCAACAAAAATATTTGGCATGTGAAGTAAATGTAAGCGGAAATAATTCTTGGTGTGATATATTTTCTCCAGTCTAACACATGTGTACAATAGCCCACATGAAGAGACAAGTTCAGCACTAGTGACGACAAAGGGCAAAACTAATAAAGGGTGTCCGCTTCGTCATAAGTTACAACCAACCAGAAACCAGGACCCAGCATACTTCTCTTGCACATGTCATTCCTTCATGGTTTCTTCTCACTCGCACACTCATTCCCTTCTCCTTGGCGAGCCACCACCTTTGTCTTCGGTGGGCCGTCGTCTGACACTACCATTAACGTTGCCACTGGTACCATGGCGTCCATATGTACCGCTATCACCCGCTTCTGCCACCAGCATCTGTTGCATGTGCTTGCCAGCTCGCCGTCGTCTTTCTCGTCTCCGTCCCAAAACTAATTCTTGATTTGCACCTTGCCGTCTCTAGAGAAGACAGTCCTATTTGTTGTGTTCTTGCCTATTTTTTCATTTTCCAATTTTGTCCATTCCTCTAGGTGCCGTATATGCAAGAATAGCGGTTCAAAAAACAATTTCTGAGATTAATCCGGTGGTTAAGCTCAATCGACTGAAAAGTAACAATTCGTTATAAAATATTAAAATTACAACAAATGCAGTATCACACATCAAAAATTGCAGAGACAGCGGATATGTCACTATGTCAGGGATGTCACAGATCATAAGTGTTTGTTTTCGCTGCGAGGCTAACTTATGGTATGTATAAATATGAACATATATAATTTAAGAGAGGATTTTTAGCTTCATAGAGCCATGGCTCCACCTCTGATTACCACTAGATGCAAATTTATTCTCATTGGGATGGGTGCTAATCTGTTATATTATCAGTTGTGTTAGTAGCCTAAATAGTGTTGCGGGTACAGGTTTTCTGAATTGCTGTGCTGCACCCAACAAAGTGTACAGTGCCCTGCCAAAAGCCCTATTTTGTTTTAGTAAAATTTTTAACTACCCAGAACTGCTGCCTTAAGCTGGATGCTTATGATGATTCTGGTGAGTATTATATACGCCTCGGTGGACACATCCTTGGTCTATGCACTCTGATGGCTGTCTCGGATTCTAAGGATGCAAGGAGGAAGTAATTATCAAGACTTGAATCAGGTTATGTTGACGTTTTCTCCCAGTTGTTTTCCACTCTCTAGTGTGTTTTCACTTAGTTATTTCAATTAATTTGTATAATATGAACTAAAAGGAAGATGAATGTTTTAACTAAACATTGCTTGTTAATGAAAACATATCCACTTCCGTTCCCATCAGCTAAAAGCGCAACAATTCAAAACTACTTTAGGGCATTGTCCTCGTATATTTTCGTCCGTAGATTGAACTCATGAGCAAATATGCAGATTTCGAGTATGTTGATCAAAGTATTTGAATGCATACATAATGATTGATGTGCAGGGAAGTGTGTTTGTGTTAAGAGTTGCTGTGACTACAGTATTGTCCTACATCTGTACACTTTGGGTCCTTTGGGCCAATTTACCGTGTTTTCTGCATACATTCAGTCACAACCAATTTTCTTTGATTCATCACAATTTAGTAGAAAAATGCACATGGAAACACATTGCAAATCATGAAAATGCAATGCTTCATCTCAACTACCACAAATCTGAACATGTCCACAGGAAAATTCCAAAAATGTGCAGTCACAAGAACATGCTCACCATCTAGAAAAGATTGCAAAAAAGAAGAACATCGTATTGTCCTTCCACGGTGACACACACCACATATACTCGTCAGCGATAGATAAGTATGCGGCGAGCCACGGTCCGTCGAGCGCACGGCCAGGTGAATACCCGCTGGCGGCGAGACGGCACAGCGGACGACGTTGGGGATGAACTCAGGGAAGAAGATGGTGGTTGGCACCGCTCGCACTGCCTCTTATTGTCTGAATGGACAAACATGAGGTTGTCCCGGCCGGATCCAGCTTCCTTCGAGGTCGCACCGGCTAAGATAGGAGAGAAAGGAGGGGGAATGAGCCTGATCCGGCCTCCTTCGAGGTCGCACCGGCCAAGAGAGGAGAGAAAGGAGGGAGAGTGAGCCTTATGGTTGTGAATGATGGAGAAGAGAGGTGTGATGGACTTTGAAGAAGATGAGCATGACCAAGTCATCCTATCACTAGTGGTAAGAGCACCGGCCTCTGTATTCGGCTCTCCATAGCTATTATTTGGCGATAGTGACAAAATGACCCTCCTACGGACTCCCCGTCCCCTTCCCGATCCTGCGGCTCTCCAAACCTTCATCATCGCTTGCCATTGCTTCCAATTGCCGATTCCCTCTCGCCACCATGGCCATCGCGTCCAACTGCCGATTCGCCCGCCATCATCGTTGTCGAGCACCAGGAGCTGTAGTAGGCGTTGTCGACCGGATCGTCGTGGCTTTTGTCCCCGGTATCTCCCTCCACTAGATCCTCATCACCTCCAACCCGATCCTTGTCGCGCTCGTGCCCTCCGACCCCAGGCGCCGCTGGATCGACCGGTATGTCCCCTTGCTCTCTCTCTTCATCTGGATGCTCGCTTAGATCCGCATCCCCTTGCTCCCACTCCACCGCCTCCCTCCCTCTATCCTTGTCCTTGAAGAAGCGCTAGGGGACCACGGCGATGCGGGGTGGTCGCTGCAGGCGGGCGAGGGGGGCTGGGCTAGCCGGATCTCACCTGCAGCGCTGGCGCGGTCATTCCCGTGGCTGTGGCTTGCTCTGTACCTATCGTCGTGCTCGATGGGATGCGTGGCCGTGTGTTGGATTGGGTGGGTGAGGGAGGTGCCTGAGATTTGCAGGGGCTCGATTTGCTTGGTTTGATGTTCAGATTTCTAGGATTGATCCAAGGTATCTAGTGATTGTGGATTGAAGAATATATTAATTGTCAGGTTGATATGTTCTAGTTATGGTGCAATGTTTAATTCCAAGAAGTGATTGTTGTTCATATTATCTGTTTCCAGGCAGGCAGCAGGTACCAATTGGTCACACCTACCAATTAATTCATTAGCTAGTGGTACTAGTACAATTATGAAATAATATTTCTGGTAAGGTTAACGGGTAAAATTGAATTGCTAAATCAAATCAAGCTCATCCGATAACATTAACACGGCTATAACAAATTAATTGTTTTGCAATGTGCTGACCAATTCACCGTAGTTACTCGAAAATGTGTGTGCAGTTGACCTACAAGTTGTTTCATGACTTCTAGCGTTTCAATGAAAGGGTATTTAACTGATAGAGGTCATGTCACCAAATCCTAATGCATCAACCAGCTTGACTTGCACCCTCACATTCTATTAGACAGCTATGTGACAAGCTAGCTTGACTGTAAACTGGTTGGCGTTTTGCCAGATCCTTCTGTGCAGTGCAAAACCTCCTTAGTTCAATGACACTATAACCGGCAATGAAGAAAATACAAGAAGCATTGTAAAGCACATCATACATTCTCTGAATATGACACCATCCATATCCATGTATCAGATAAATAGAACATGCAAGGTTGGGAGCAGGTTGGGATGCATTATATGCCACCAAGTTGCTACTTTTGCCCATCCTGTTGTTGCTTTGAATAGATTTGGATGCCACTGTTTCACTCTAGTGTGTTTTACAGTTCTTGGTTATTAATTTTGCATGGAATCTAGAAAGTAGTATGCCTGTTTTCCCATTTCTGTGCTTGGGTGAGGTGCAGCGAGCCTCTACTGTGTTCTTATCCCATTTGGGGTTGTTATTTTCTTGGCTTCTTCACATATTCTGCACCTCTTTCGACTGTTTGTGTCATGTTGGGTTGCTTTCATGCATGACCACCTGTGTCAGTTTGTCATTGGATTTCTTGTTAGATTATGCCACATGTTATGGTAAAAATGTATCAGTTTATTTAGTAGGCTGTGTATTCTTGGAAGTGTCTTATTTATGAACCCTGCTTCGATGTTCCTTTTAGCAGTTTGTCTAGTAGGCAGTGTATTCCTGTTTTCTGAAAGACCTAGTTAGTGTATTCCTGGAAGTGTCTTATTGATCATCCCTTCTTTCATGTTCCTAAGACCAGTGCCAGTTTTAGTTGGAACGCCATTGATGGTGGTATGGGTTAGCTAGGGTCCTTGCATGTCCTCCAAAGTAGTAGCTTAGCCACAATGTTCTGATCTTAGTTATGTATAGGTAGGAACAAGTAATCAACTTTATTCTTTCAGAATATTTCTACATATCTGTCTCAGCAGAAACTTGTCTAATGTTAGCAAAACTAGACTGAACTTCTCTCTTTTATTAACTTTGGTTCCATTTTTAGCAAAGAACCTATATGGTATTGTTATTTTTATTGCACTTGTAGAAAATTATTCGCTTGTCTTTTTAGCAAACTTGTTTTACTTGATAAATAGGCACATGTTTATGAATATAGGTGAATTCAACGGATGGACAAGGATCCGAAGAGTCCTCATGAAGGATGGACATGGACAATTAGAAAAAGAGAGGGGATAGCATGTGGTTTTAAGAAATCAAAATGCCGATGTAATTTTTTACACAAGAACTCTAGCGCTATCTCTTTTCTACACAAAATAGTCATTATGGTCTTCCACGGCTTGCAATATGTGAAAAACATAGAGAACGAAAAAGAACAATGAGCCGTGGATAGTTGACTCAACAAATAGGGCGAAAAGAAATTGACTAATTGCAAACCTGCGTTGAAAGATTCTTGGGCCGTATGAGTCATCGTATAGTCTCGTATGCCCTGTTTCTCTATTGCGATGAACTACCTGATATCCAGGCACAGGACCGCTATGGTGTGGAGCATGTAGAAACTGATATTGATGTGTGCTAGGTATGTCGTAGTAAGAATAAGTTCGTCTTCATCATCCAGCGACGATAAATCTAAGAGGCATTGCATGAGTAAGTTGCTACGACTCATTGCGATGTGGTAGAGGAGGAATAGCCAATAAGAGCAAATGGATTTGCATATATACATAAAAATTAAAGCCGTTACAAATATACAACAACAACAACAAGCCTTTTGTCCCAAGTAAGTTGGGGTAGGCTAGAGATGAAACCCAATAAAAAAATTCATAAGCTAAAAGATAAAAGAAAAAGACTTAGAAATAAATTTATGGTTCGGGCACGTGGATCGCTAATTTCCACGCGGTCCTATTTAGAGACAAATCCTTAGATACATTCCAATCTTTTAAGTCTCTTTTTACTGCCTCCTCCCATGTCAACTTTGGTCGTCCCCTGCCCCTCCTAATATTGTCGATAGATCTTAGAATACCGTTATGCATCGGTGCTTCTGGAGGTCTCCGTTGGATATGTCCAAACTATCTTAGTCGATGTTGAACAAGCTTCTCTTCAATTGGTGCCACACCTACCCTATCACGTATATCCTCATTCCGAATTCGATCCCTTCTTGTATGCCCACAGATCCACCGTAGCATACGCATCTCTGTGACACTTATTTGCTGGATGTGTTGTCTTTTAGTAGGCCAACATTCTGCTCCATACAATATCGCAGGTCTAATCGCTGTCCTATAAAACTTACCTTTTAGCTTTTGTGGGACCTTTTTGTCACAAAGGATGCCAGATGCTTGTCGCTATTTCATCCACCCTGCTTTGATTCTGTGGCTAACATCTTCCTCGATACCACCATTGCTTTGTAGCATTGATCCCAAGTATCGAAAAGTGTCTTCTTAGGCACTATTTGTCCTTCTAGACTAACCTCTCCCTCCTCACACCTAACACCACTGAAGTCGCACCTCATATACTCGGTTTTGGTTCTATTAAGTCTAAACCCTTTCGATTCTAAAGTTTGTCTCCACAGCTCTAATTTCCTATTAACGCCCATCCTACTCTCGTCTACTAGCACCACATCGTCAGCAAAGAGCATACACTAAGGAATATCTTCTTGTATATCCCTTGTGACCTCATTCATCACTAAGGCAAAAAGGTATGGGCTCAAGGCTGACCCTTGATGTAGTCTTATCATAATTGGGAAGGTATTGGTCTCACTGCCACAAGTTCGAACACTTGTCACAATGTTATCATATATATCCTTGATGAGGGTAACATACTTTGTTGGGACTTTATGTTTTTCTAGCGCCCACCACATGACTGCCCTTGGTATTTTGTCATACGCCTTCTCCAAGTCAATGAATACCATATGTAAATCATTCTTCTGCTCTCTATATCTCTCCATAAGCTGACGTAGCAAGAAAATCGCCTCCATGGTCGATCTCCCGGACATAAAACCAAATTGATTTTTTGTGACGTTCGTTAATGTTCTTAGTCGATGCTCAATCACTCTCTCCCATAGCTTCATAGTATGACTCATAAGCTTAATTCCTCGGTAATTAGTACAGTTTTGAATATCTCCCTTATTTTTGAAGATAGGTACTAATATACTCTTCCTCCACTCTTCAGGCATCTTGTTTGACCGAAAGATGCGGTTGAATAGCTTAGTTAGCCATACTACTGCCATGCTTCCAAGGCATCTTCACACCTCAATAGGGATATCATCAGGGTCCAACGCCTTGCCTCCTTTCATCCTTTTTAGGGCCTTCTTAACCTCGGACTCCTGGATCCTCCGCACGAAACGCCTATTGGTGTCATCAAATGAGTCGTCTAACTCAAGAATAATGCTCTCATTCCCACCGTTGAATAATTCATCAAAATAATCTCTCCATCTGTTCTTGATCTCCTCGTCTTTCACTAGAAGTCAATTTGTCTCGTCCTTGATGCATTTAACTTGGTTGAAATCTCTTGTCTTCCTCTCGTGAATTTTAGCCATCTTGTAAACATCATTTTCACCTTTCTTTGTGCCTAATCGCTGGTATAGCTCATCATAAGCCCGCCCCCTTGCTTCACTCACAGCTCACCTTACATTCTTCTTGGCATCTTTGTACTTCTCCATGTTGTTTGTGCTTCTGTCATGATACCAGCACTTATAGCATTCTTTCTTTTCCTTAATAGCCTTTTGAACATCCTCATTCCACCACCAGGTGTCTTTAGGTTCGCATTTCTTTCCTTTGGTCACTCCAAGCACCTCTCTAGCCACCCTTCGAATGCAAGTTGCCATCTTCATCCACATACTATTCGCGTCTTCCTCTTCATTCCATGATCCTCCTACAATCATCCTATCCTTAAAGATCTGTTGTGCTTCCCCTTTGAGCTTCCACCACTTTGTTCTCATAATTTTGTCACCTTTGTCCCGAGGAACCCGTAAAAGAAAGCGAAAATCAGCCACCACCAACTTATGTTGTGGGATAACACACTCTCCAGGTATCACCTTGCAATCTACACAAGCACGTCTCTCCACCCTCCTAGTAAGGACAAAATCAATTTGGCTGGAGTGCTGAGCAGTGCTAAAGGTCACTAAATGTGATTGTCTTTTTCTAAAAATGGTGTTAGCTACTATTAGGTCGAAAGTTAGAGCAAAATCTAAGATGTCCTTGCCCTCTTGGTTCCTATCGCCATATCCAAAGCCCCCATGCACCCCTCAAACCCCACATTTGATGTACCCACATGGCCATTGAGATCTCCTCCTATAAAGAGTTTCTCATTAGTAGGTACACTTCTAACCATGTCTTCTAAGTCTTCCCAGAATTGCCTCTTAATGCTCATATCAAGACCTCCTTGTGAGGCATAAGCACTAATAATATTCAGGACCAAATCCCCAATGACTAGCTTGACTAGGATAATCCTATCTCCCTGTCTCCGGACGTCCACTACTCCATTCTTGAGGTTCTTATCAATCAGGATGCCTACATCATTCTTATTTCCAACTAACCCTGAGTACCATAGCTTGAAACCAGTATTCTCTACCTCCCTCGCCTTCTGGCCCGTCCATTTAGTCTCCTGGACACAAAGGATATTTACACGTCTCCTAATCGCAACATCAACTAACTCTCGTAACTTTCCAGTTAAGAACCCTACATTCCAACTACCCACACGCATCCTATTTGCATCGACTAGCTTCCTTACCCTTTGCATTCGTCGAGCAAAATGCGAAGACCCTTGTACACTTGTCACTACATCCGGGCGCTGATGTAGCGCGCCACTAAGGGAGTGACGACCCGGCCCTTGCTCATTTAACACCACACCCAGGTTTCGATATGGCGCGTCGCTAAGAGGGTGACGCCCCAACGAATTTCTATTGGGTTTCGTGTCCATAAAAATGGCTGGGTTTTTACGTTGGCTCGCCAAGCCTAACACAACCCTCCTCCTTCACCCGGGCTTGGGACCGGCCACAGCGGAGTTAAAGCCGTTACAAATATTACCGTTAAAAATATAGCTGTTACAAATATGGCCATTAAAAATATAATCTTACAAATATAGCCATTACAAATATATACGTTGAAAAAAAGCCGTTATAAACATATCTAATAAAAGTAAATCTGTTACAAATAGAGTCGTTATAAGTATATCTGGTACAAATATATTTGTTAAAAATATATCTATTATAAATATAGCCGTTGAAATTATTTCGTTAAAAATATATGATTATTTATAGAATATTAATATAATATATGAAAAAGCTTTCTATACGAAGATACAGATAGTGGGACTTGGAGAATCTGCTGGATGCTCTGAGGCACGAATAGATGGTGTGGCTGTTTCATGGTATATTTTTTATCTAGGTTTAATGGAACGAGTGTTCCTGCTGCCGGTGAAGGCTTGGTTCAAGTTTTGATGTAGGTTCAAGGTTTGAAAAATCCGACTGACTTTGCAGCACAGAATTTGGGAGTACTCTATCTCTATGGTAGGCATGGCCACCACTCCATCAATCAATCGCCTGCCTTCCAAGGTAGGCAGGGCAGGGAAGGGCCCTCGCGCGTACGTGGCGCCGCCCCGCGCCCATCGGACGGCCCACCCGTCGCCATCCGCCAGATCAACGGCGGCCAGCGCCCCACGAGGGGAGGGAGGGAGGGAGGACTACTCCTTGCCTTGCCCCGGCCTCCTCTCCTCCCCATCCTCCTCCCTCTCTCCACTGCAATCACCAGCTTCCAAATCCTCCGATTCGGTTGCCCATGGCGTCGCGGCTGATCTGATCCCACCTACCCTCCCCCCTCTCTCTCTCCCGCCGCTCTCTCCCATCTCTCTCTCGTGTAAGTGAGCCTCCTCTTCTTCTCGCCCTTCTTTTTGCAGTCCTTTTGGGTGCTTTGTCCGGTCCAAGATCGGCGGGTTCTTGCCTGGACTGCACCGATCTCCGCCCCACGGAGTCCGGGCGTCGCGCTGTACCCTTGATCTGAGTAATTCGAGCTGGCGAGCTTGGATTGCGCCTGCTACAGGCGCAATCAAGTGCCTGCCCAAGGAATTCAATTCCCGTACATCCCCCTCGTGCTCTGGTGGTGATCGAATTGGGCAGGCCGTCCAGTCCGTCGTGCTGACCGTGAAGTGTGGTGATTGGTTGGGGGCATTTCCACAGTCTGCTTGTTTTCTTCGTCGTAAGGATGATGATAGGTTGCTTGGTTTATCGTCTAGGTGACGATCTTGCTTGCAGGACCTACGTGTTTCTTGCCCGTTATCTGTTTGCCCTGTCTCTGGGGTTGGGAATTTGGGTTGGATTTTAGCATCGAGGCTGTTTTGAATGCTGGTGAGGATTTTAAGTGGCATTTGCATGCTGGTGACTTTACAATATGGGTACAGGGATCGCGGTTGCTAGCAATCGATGTTTGCCATGCAACAGCTGAATCCAGCAGCGTCAGCTGGGGAATGTCAGGTGCCGTGACAGTATCATCAAGAACAAGAGAAATAACTACTATCCTTTTTTGGGAATGACCGACGACCGATAAGATCAAATGGTGATGGTGTGATGTGGGTCATCAAACGTATCTGCTTAGAGAAGGTGCATTTGGAGTGCTACTTTGTGCGAAATAAGCACAATTCGTACAGAGAAAGTTGTGATGATGCAGTTGATCTAGCAATTGAATCTGATAGGACAGCCTGCACTTCATTTATTTGCTTTTGTAGTTCTTACTGCCTTAACCTCGCACATCCTTCCAAGGATGTAATTCTGTTACATCCATCATTTTACATTTATAAGCTTATGTACAAATGCACTTACATGCCATGTGAACATATGCTGTTTATAATTCATTGCCGAGGCCACCTTGTGGAGTTTGATTATAATTTATGAGCCTTATAGCTTATGGTACAAATGGTATAATTTAGGTTTAGGTTCAAAAAGTTTCTAGTTGAAGTTCCACCTCGACACTTACCAAAATAGGAGAGGAGAGGGTGTTCTATTGGCATGTATTTAAGGCTGATCGTTCATCCATCGACAAATGAGATCATGTCAATTTATTACCAAAACATATTGTAGTTTTAAGAATATGCTAGATGACTGGAACCACATTGTTACAGCTTGTCTTTGATTATGAGATCTAAATTTTTATTTTTACTATTTATAGTATACTAAGCTGTGTTATTTTCTTAGTTGAAAATGGCAATGCTGGTGGATCCTCCAAATGGCATGGGAAACCAAGGGAAGCATTACTACTCTATGTGGCAAACCTTATTTGAGATAGACACCAAGTATGTGCCGATTAAGCCCATTGGGCGAGGAGCTTACGGAATAGTCTGCTCATCCATAAATCGTGAGACAAATGAGAAAGTAGCGATAAAGAAGATACATAATGTCTTTGACAACCGTGTGGATGCACTAAGGACCTTGCGGGAGCTAAAACTCCTTCGGCATCTTCGCCATGAGAATGTTATTTCTTTGAAAGATATAATGATGCCAGTACAAAGGAGGAGCTTTAAGGATGTGTACTTGGTTTATGAACTCATGGATACTGACCTGCATCAGATAATCAAATCACCTCAGGGGCTTTCCAATGACCATTGCCAATATTTTCTTTTTCAGGTAATCTCGATCCCTCCTTTTCTATTCTCAATCTACTCTTCCACAGTTACATATTTAAATAGTAACTATGTGTCTTGTTATCCTCCTTGTCCTTTACTTCCACTACAACAGCCTTTATGATAATACATCAAGCACGGTACCTTAGTTTGTACCATATTAGTTGGAGTAATACTTTTGGTGATCGCAAGGCAATTAATGTTAGGTATCTTTGTAAGTTCAAACTTCAAATACAGCAACTGTTCTGTGAACATTTCAATGTTAGTCATGGGTCTTTAGAGTCAACATCACCATGTGTCGTTCTGGTTGGTTTCACATGTCCTGCACTCACTAGGATTTGAAAGATCTGACAGTAACTGACCAGTTATCTTTGTTTCGAAGCCCAGATCGCGACAGTTCAGATTGGCAGAGGATACTGCTAGTAATTTTTGCATGGAACGCAGAACTGTACTATGTAACTATATACACAACCTCAAATTGGGTGGCATGGAATTTTTTAGCTTTTCTAGACCCTTTGCGCGTTTTTGGTTGTTTGACACAAGAATGTAGTTCATTTGTGATATATGAACCTTTCTTCCATTTCTGGAAGTCTGAATCGGCAAGAAGTCGGACACACTGCATGTATTAGCAGCTGCCTCCTTGAACCTTCTTTGACAAATTTTGTATTTCTCAAGTTTGATTTGATCTGCTTATGCTGTCACAGGCACAGCGCTAGGCATGCTCTGCTTGCCTCATCAAATACATAAAAGACAGTCATAGATTCATGTCTTGTGTTACCTAAAACTAGCACCTCCTGTTTAGATGTTTATTAATTAGTATCTGTTAACGTAGTGAAGTGGTATATCGACTAGGACTACTTGACCTTGCTTGGTCAGACCTCCCCTTCCAAATAAAGCCAGCTTTTAGTAAAATGGGGCTTTCTGGTAAAGCTATAAAATATAACTTCTTTCAGGACTTACGTGTTTACAAAGAATCCGATAGTTATTATATGGTTCTGCATAGGTGCTTCTGCATGAAACTACAAAAGTAGAGCTTTAGCTTCTCTACATGAAGTGCATAGCATGTTCTGGTACCCTCCAGCTTCATTTCTTTTTTGCGAGGATCCTTTAGCTTCATTTAACCTTTTTACTTGAGATCATTTGAATGCTCTATTATTTAGATATCTACCTTCCTTGCTCATAATTTAAGATGCTACTTTTTCTTGATTGTAGTTGCTCCGAGGACTGAAATATCTCCATTCAGCAGAGATACTCCACAGAGACCTAAAACCTGGGAACTTACTGGTAAATGCAAACTGTGATCTGAAGATATGTGATTTTGGTCTTGCACGTACTAACAGTAGTAAAGGCCAGTTTATGACTGAATACGTTGTCACCCGCTGGTATAGAGCTCCTGAGCTGCTGCTCTGCTGTGACAACTACGGCACTTCCATCGATGTTTGGTCTGTTGGCTGCATCTTTGCTGAGCTACTTGGCCGTAAGCCTATTTTTCCAGGAACTGAGTGCCTAAATCAGCTCAAGCTTATAGTCAATGTTCTTGGCACCATGAGCGAGTCTGACCTAGAGTTCATCGACAACCCAAAAGCTCGCAGATATATCAAGACCCTTCCCTATACTCCTGGTGTTCCCCTCGCAAGTATGTATCCACATGCACATCCTCTTGCTATCGATCTATTACAGAAGATGCTCATCTTTGATCCTACCAAAAGAATCAGTGTCACCGAGGCTCTGGAGCATCCTTACATGTCTCCTCTGTATGATCCAAGTGCAAATCCTCCCGCACAAGTGCCCATCGATCTTGACATAGATGAGAACATAAGTGCAGAGATGATCCGGGAAATGATGTGGCAGGAGATGCTGCACTACCACCCTGAAGCGCAATAAGCATGTGATGATCTTCGACTGCACCAGGAAGAACCTGGCAGGCTCACCTTTTTTTCCTCGAAAAGCCTACTGCGATTATCGCACCTATTAAGTAACCACGACGTGCGTGTGGAGAATTATCTCCGTGTAAATATGCAGTGCGATAAGAACCGCATATGGATAGTTCTTGTTATGGACCATTACTTGGTGTATGTATACCAGTTGACTGTTGTGTTGTTATGTGAGTTCATGAAGCGCTGTTGAAGTGAATTCAGTAATGCTGCTAAGTGTTAATTTGGGATGCTGCTCTTAATGTTTGTGATTTCAGTTTTGACTGATTCCTTTCCTGGTGATATTTCAAAGGGCCTGCTGTTAAAATCTCATTTCTAATTAACTAGGACCTGTGTAAAATTTACTGTTAGATATAACCACTAAGATCTAGAAATATTTGCGCTAGTATAACAGTATCAAGAATTGAGTCGCCTTTCTCACGCTTTAGCCTGAAAGTAAAATCTCGAAGGCTAATTAAACCATCGATCTGTATATAACATCTTGACTATTTTAAACCCATAAGATGTCAGTGATGTCTACATTTTGTTTCCCCCAAAACAAACTGAATTTGAACCTAAATTTTAGGAGACATGTCTAATGAAGGAGCAACTACAATGCAATTTGGGGTTAGGTACACGAGTGCAATAAATCATTCGAATAGAGATTAACAAAATCATTAAAAAAATTGATTTTTTTTCTAAAACATTAACATAAGATGCTTTGTCATGCTACAAAATTTGAAGTCTAATTCGAATCAAACGTGGAGAAACAAAAAAAGATAAAATTTGCCGTGAATAATAGTCTCGGGTACTATTCACAACAAGATTTATCATTTTTGTTTCTCAATGTCTTGATTGAATTTGGACTTGAAATTTTATTCTTGTGGCATGATAGATGCACCTTGTCTCGATGTTATCAATTTTTTCAAAAAATAAATTCATGACTTGCTCGATCTTCAAATCGCTAGATTGCATGGATTACACTTAAAGCCTAGATCATATAGCAATTACTCCCATTTAATGGGTCGAGTACTTCTACAAAAAGGTACTCTCTCCGTCTAGGTACATAAGGCGTATATTGATTAGTTAAGACAAAATTTTCATCAATAATTACTTTATTAATATGTGGTTTATGTGATACAAAATTACAATCATAAGTGACATTAATTTTATGACATTACCAGACAAGAATTTTGGATAAAAATATGAGAAGTGTTTGTATGCTTGTCGGCATTCAAACGCCGGCGTCGGTGGTCCGGAAGGACCCCCTTTGGGATTCGGCCGAGGAGCCGAAGGAACAGGCGCTACGTCGAACTTAGGGCAGGCCGGTTAGAAATGAGACTGTGGTTTACCCAGGTTCGGGCCACCAAGATGGTGTAAAACCCTACGTCCTGCTTTGTGTGTATATTTGCTGAATATGTGGAGGGATTACAATGAACTAAGAAGCACAGATGATCTTGTTCTTCTTTTTCTCTCTAGGGTTGTCTACCTCTCTCTGCTCCTTCTTGCTTATTTTTCGGATCCCTTTCTCATGGCCTCGGTTCTCCTCTTATATACCCGGGGGTCACCACAATGGCCAAAAGGCAAAACATACTGTTGCTGACGAATAGGTCGTGGGTAAGCCACGCCGGTGGTTGAAGGTCACTGTAGCGGAACAGTATCCTGTCACACTTCGGTTGGAATATGAACCATCATGGCGTGGTTGTGTCAGAGGACGAAGACTTCCTGAGACGCCTTCCGACACGAACCGTGCCGCAACTACCTGGGTCCCACATGCCAGGGACCGGAAGCATGTTTCTGGGCGCGCGGCGGCGCACCTCAAAGTAAAAAAGGTGTCTGACCGCCCCATCCCCCGCCAAGAATGATAGCTGATGTAGCTTATCTCTTGTGAGGATGGGACCTTGTCAGGATTCGCCATTATATCCACTGCAACTGACTTGGAGTTGACAGGCCCGTCAGACGGGCATTAAATGCGCTTGTCGGGCCACGTGGACCGAGCAAGGGCCCACAAGGGGTGCTCGGGGCTCCCGGGATCGGAGGCCCCCGAGCGCGCCCCCTAAGCCGCTCCACCAGTCGGGGCACTCGGTGCCCCGAGCGGGCACCAAGTCGCCTCGGGTGCTCGGGGTGAGCCCCCGAGCACCTCTTCTTGACTTGTCCCGAGCGGGGGCCAAGTCGCTTTGGGTGCTCGGGAAGCACTCTTAAGGGACGACTCGGGGCACCCCTCGATTGGCCGAGTGGAAACAGTGCTCGGGGTGGGCTCCCAAGCACCTCTTCTTAACTCCCACGTCCTTGGCGACGCTGGTGTCAAGTTGGGCCTTTGTCAGTGGTTTAGGGGACCCTAGTCCCCGTATTGCCGACAGTAGCACCCGGCCCAGCCATCAGATGACGGCCCGGAAAACAGGACGAGGCTAGGGGCGGGGCCTTCACTTTATGGGCCAACTAAGACGCCGGCCCATTCAGAGCGCCAAATGGGGGAAACCGCTCTGATTTTCACGCGACATGGGGCAACGCGCACCTCTGCCGAACGAGGAAAAACTCCTCGATTTCCGCACGCCGTGGGGGGGGGGCGCGCCCTGTCAGAGAAACAGAACTGACACCGCCGCCCACGTCACAAAACACTTCAAATTCTTGATTGCTTCTTGTAAAAGCTTCGCCATTCTTGCGCCTCCTCAACTCCTTCGCCTCCTTGCACAAACGTCTCCTTTCTTTTCACTACGTCCTTTCGCCTCCTTGTCTTCCATGCCACACCGCCGCCATGCCGAGACGCGAAAGGCGCCGCGCTTCTTCACCGTCCGCCGCCGCCGACGCCATCCTCCCCAAGTCCCGTCTCCTTAACGAGGAGAGCATGGATAAGCTGCGAAAGATGCTGGTCCCGCAGGGCCAGAGGAGGGCAGCGACGGTGAGGGCGGCCACGTATCCACCGGATCCGAGGCCGGAGGAGACCGTGATCTTCACCAGCCTCGTTGCGGCGGGCCTGGTGCCGCCATTCTCCCCTTTCTTCCTCGAGGTGCTGTCGGAGTATGAGGTCCACCTCATCCATCTCTCACCCAACTCCGTGGTGATGCTGGCGATCTTTGCCCATCTCTGCGAGATGTTCGTGGGGGTGATGCCTTCAGTGGACCTCTTCCGCCATCACTTCGTGCTCCGGTCGGCGGGAAAGAGCAGGGGCTCCGATCGGGTGGAGCCCGCGGGGAGCCCGCGGGGAGCTGCAACTTTCGCCTCCGGGAGAAGATAGGGGAGAGGTTCATTCCGCAGGAGACGCGAAACAAGTGGGATGACTGGCGCAACCACTGGTGCTACATCACCACTGATCCGCACGCCCGGCTTCCGCTTCCCGACGGGCTGGCGCCCGCGCACAAGAGGAAATGGGAGTTCCTCCCGGAAGACGACGACTAGCTGCGGCTGGTGGTGGAGCGAATCGCGCAGCTGCGGGCCGCGGGTTTGACGGCGACAATGGTCGTCGGCGATTTCCTCCGGCAGCGGCTGGCGCCGCTGCGGGAGCGGGGCCGCCCGGCTTAGATGTACACCGGCTCGCGGGACATCGGCCGGACGGTGATTGGCGAGGCGGGAGACCTTCCTCCTGATGCACTTGAAAGAACATCTAGACCCCAAGTTGGTTTTGATGGTTAATGGCAACTCAAACTGGAATCTAATGTTTACAGTGAGTGTAAGCAGGTTTGTAGGTTCCAGGAAAAAGGGTCATCAAGGAAAGGATGACCACCAAAAAGGTACAAGGGTGGTTTCCAGGACTAAGGAATGGCTGTGCTAGGTAGCTGTGCCACAGCTGTGAAGAAGCCAGTGCTGTGCAAGGAGTTGCAAGCAAGGTGATGGTGGCTTGATGCGTCAAGGGCCGTGACTGCAGTTGGTGGGCAGGTAAAGCCTAGATTTGCTAGTTTCTTTGAGTCCATAGGAAAAGTCTGTACTATCAAGAGGGATGAAGCAGTAATGATCTGTGGAGGTTCTATTTGCTCAATGCTCAGGATGTTGGACAGTGGCACTAATGCTTTGAGGTTAGTGGCCCTGTGTCAGCAGTTTTGCATAAGTGTGAAAATGGTTGGTGCTGGCACTCTGAAGTGCTAGCAGTAGAAAACCCTAGGGGTTAGAGTCACCGGTGTGACACAGCTGTGTCACCGGTGGTCTAGCGCTCTATGACTCAGGTACATCTCTGTACCAGGGGAGAGCTTGTAAACGCTAAGGAACCTGCGCTGCGATGGCTTGTCTGCTGAGTCGGAGGGCTGTCGGAGGTTCTCTCCTTATAGGTTTTAGAGAGTGTGTGCGCTGAGGGCATGTCATGTGCCAAGACCGGGCTGAGTAGTGCGGCTGCGTCAGTTTAGGGTTTACCTGTGTGTGCCGCCGGTGACACAGGTATCGGTCTGCTTGAGCCGGTTATAGTTGGGCGGAGTGATTGGCTGTGTCACCGGTGGCTGACACCGGTGATTCACTTAATCCTACATGGCAACAGAGTAACTGTCAAGTGCCTGTGAACCCTATAAATAGGGGACCAGGGGAGGTCTTCGACCTTAACCAAGCTGGAAAACTTTGCCAATCCAGTAAATCACATTTGACAGTTGCAAAGCCTCTTTCCATCGAACGAAAGTCAAGTTTCCTAAGTGTCAGTTCGGGAGGGTTAGAGTTCTTGAGCAGAGAGCATTGGTTCCTCCAAGAGTTGTTACTGCTGAATCTATTACTCTTGGAGTGTCTACTCCTAAACGGGCGTAGGAGTTGCTGGTACCACCCAAGCTTGTGTGGGCTGGACCAGTAGTCTGTGAGGGTGATTGAAGTCTTCCTGCTGCAAGCAAAAGGATTTCCACAAGCAAAGGAAGAGGCATGAGATTAGGTACTCGGAGAACAAGCACGATTCGGTGCTGGCGATCTCTTCAGAGTAGCCTCTCCAACGGAGACGTACCACTCTGCAAAGAGCTGAGAATTTCGGTGAAAAACACTCTGTCTCTTTGAGTACTTGTTGTTTTACTCTTAGCTTCTTGCTATATCTGCTTGCTTGTATGTTCTTATAGATATTCTGTTTATCTGCTTAGATCACCTTTGCATCTGTGTTTTCTTAGCTGTGTCACAGTTGCTATAGATCATATCTCACACCTGTGTCAGCTATCTGTTACACAGACACATTGATTGCTTATCATTTTGCTAAGTCCTTAGCTCACCTGTGTTAGGCACCTGTATGACAGCTGCATGCTAATTTACACATCATAACTTACCTGTGTCACCCACCTGTCACACAGTTAGCTAACCATTGCTTCTGCATAAGGCTTAATCTAAACAATCTAGAGTCGGCATCTGAGGTCCTTTCAGCGCTGAAGGCGATGCTGCGGTTTCTCCTGAGCACCGGAGACGCCGCTTCTGCCGAACTGCCGCGGCTGGATTTTGGGCTCTGCGTGAATCCGCAGCGCAACGCAATCCGCGCAGCCCTCCCTAAGTTCAACCCCAGGGGGATCAAGCCGACGGACGCGCCTCGGGCGGCCGACTCATTGAGGATTCTGGGAGGCGACGACGCCGGCGAGGAGCCTGCCGCGAGGACTCCGGCGACCCACGCCGTCGGCGAGGATCCCGCGGACCCAAAGGGCAAGAAGGCGCGGGCGCCTTCCCCCCATCTTCCCCTTCACCGCCGCCACCCCCTCCCCCGCCATCCGGCCAGCGGGCGACGAGAACTGGCGGCGGCGGCTCGGCGAGGGGTCCGGCGCAGCCTAGCCCGGAGGCTGCCAGGTTCCAGATCCCCACCACACGCTGGCGATACCAGGGCCCTCGCCATCGTAAGACGCGACCTCCTCTTTTCGCTCCGTAGGGTTAATATAATGCTCAGGGATTAACCCGAGCTTCGTTGTCTTGTTATTTTTCAGGACGTCCAAGAAGGCTCGGACTGCCCCGAGCACTGCAGCTGCTCCGAGCACCGAGGGCGCCCCGAGCGCTGGGGCCCTCCCGAGCACTGAGGCCGTCCCGAGAGCGGAGGCTGCCCCGAGCGCTGAAGGAGCCCCGAGAGCGAAGGCCGCCCCGAGCACTGAGGCCGTCGCGAGCGCCGGAGCCGCCCCGAGGGCTGAGGCTGAGACTGAGGAGGTGCGCCCCGAGGCGGAGCTCGGGGACTCAGCCGTCCAGGGGCTA
The DNA here is from genome assembly GCA_019208055.1 of Stipa capillata. Classification (NCBI taxonomy): domain Eukaryota; kingdom Viridiplantae; phylum Streptophyta; class Magnoliopsida; order Poales; family Poaceae; genus Stipa; species Stipa capillata. Next base: position 191,686 of record JAGXJF010003269.1, on the reverse strand, counting down.
CCCGGGAGCCCGCCGGCGGTGCTCGGGGAGCGCTTGGTGCCCGAAGGCGGGGAGCAACGCCTCTTCGAGGGGGTCCGCGGTAGCGCGGGGCAAGCCGGGACTTCGTGTGCCGAATCGAAACGCCTCGGGAGCCCTTCCCCGAAGTGTTCGATACGGCGCACGCCATGGTGGAGAAGATCCGGACCACCATTGCCTCGGAGAAGGCTGCCCTGGAGGAGCGGGAAGCCGTGCTGGAAGGGCGGTAGGCCGCCCTTGCTGACGTCGAGGAAGCCTTCGCCACACGGGTCCGAATCGCCCAGAGTGGGCATCAGAGGGCCAGCGTGAAAATCCTCAGGGAAAGAAAGGCCCTAGAGGAGATGCGCGCGGAGGTCCTTGGCGAAAGCGATGAAGTGGCCCAGCGGCTGGAGCAGGTTGCCCTCCACGAGCTAGAGGCCGCGCTCGACCAGCGAGAGAGGGCGCTGGACGAAGGGGAGGCCACCCTGACGCAACAAGCCTAGGGGCTCGACGGAGAAGTCGAGACCGCTCACAAGGAAGGCGCCGACCGCCTGGAGGCGACCAAGGCAGAGGTCCGAGAGCAAATCCGCCGCGATGAAGAAGATAGGGACCGTCGCATCCAAGAGGTGGAGCAGCGCCTCGAGGATGGGAATGTCGCTAAGCGGAAGCTCTCGGAGCGGGTGGTGGAGCTCCAGGAGGAAGTGCGGCGGCTGGAGGAGGCGGCGACCGGAGAGAGGAAACTCGTCTTGGAGATGCGCTCCGAGAGGACGAATCTCACCGCAATGATGTGGGATATCTTCGACCGGACGCGCCGCGCGGTGGACGCTGCAGAGCTCGGCCACATTGACACGGGTAAGCACCAGCAGGACTCCCTGGGGCACATCGTCCTTCCTTTCGGCACGATCGCCGATCGGCTGCAGACGCTACCGGCGACAGTGAAGGACGTGGTGTCCCGGGTGGGGCGGGAGCTGGCCGCCGCAGTGGCAGAGCATGTGCTCGCATGCTACCGCAGCCGGGACCCAAACTTCTCCTTGGAGACCGCTAGGCTCGGGGTCGCCGTGAAGGAGGAAGACGCTGCCCGCGAAGCCGTCCGCGGTGTTGGAAATATGCCCTAGAGGCAATAATAAAGTTGTTATTATTCTATTTTCATGTTCATGATTAAGTTTATGTTCTATGCTAAAATTGCATTGGTTCTTGAATATGAGATTCAGAGGAAAACCTAATTGCATGTGTGGAATAATAAACACCATTCAGATCCCTAGTCAGGCCTCTGGACTAGCTCATGTATTGTTGATGATCTTGTTTTCCTGATCATGGGCATTGTTAATGTAACAAGGATGCCGGCAATAATGGGAACACATTGTTAGGGTAACAATGGTGTTGGATAGACCCCTTATGAGATACTGCGAGATCACTTCGTCAATATGTTGTCAGTATCTTCTCATGATGTGTTAACGTTTACTTGCGTCCTTAGACCATGAGAATATCATAGACCCGGATACCGGATGGTTGCTTTGGGGTCATCAAACGTTACGCCGTAACTGGGTAATTATAAAGGTGACTTCCAGGTACACCAGAAAGTATATCGTGGTTCTAGATATGTCAAGACTGGGATTTGCCCATCCGGCGATGGAGAGATACACTCTGGGCCCACTCGGTATTACGGTGTCCAGCATCGCCTGGCCAGGTATTGTGACTAAAAGGTTAGTCACGGGGATACCGGAATACGGAAACGAGAAAAGAGTACAAACCGGTAACGAGGATAACTAGGTATGGTGATCAAGGAGTTGATCACAGGGATACCGTCAAAGTCTCGCCTCGGGTTGTGTAATGTATCGTGAGGCAAAAGGAATTGTATGCGACAATACAAGGTTTGCTCGATAAAGATCTTCGATGATATGTGGGAGTCGTTATGGGTGTCCAGATCCCGCTGACGATTATTGACCGGAATGTATTCCGGACATGTCCACATATACTCGAACCTATAGGGTCACACGCTTAACGTTTTAGCGACATTTAGGAATGCTACGATTTATGGAGAACGAGAGAGAAGGGTTCCGAAAGTGTTTCGGATGATCTCGAAAGTGTTCCGGGAGGTCCCGGATGGTTCCGGTGATGTCCGGAAGTGTTCCGGAAAGTATTGGAAGGTTCTAGAAGGTTCTAGAAGGTTCTGGAAGGTTCTAGAAATTCTAGAAGGTTCTGGAAGGTTCTAGAAATTCTAGAAGGTTCTAGAAGGTTCTAGTGGAGTTGGACTCCAACTCCAACAGGGTGTCCCTGCTGGAGTAGGACTCCACCTGCCTAGGGAGAGCTGCCCCAACCCCTATAAATAGAGGGGCAGGGCACCTCAAAGGGTATCCCAAGCAGCCCCAGAGGCAGCCCTAGTCCCTTGGACTAAACCCTAGGCCGGCCATCTCTAGATTGGCCACAGCCTTCTTTTTCTCTCTCTTCTAGATTGGATCTAGTACAGCTGCCGGCGCGCTGCTGCTTCTCCTTCTCGTAGATCCCCGCTGTTCTTGTGTGCTGGTCCACACATTACCGCGGTATCGCTGATCCGGTACGCGTGGATACCTCGGAGACGTCGTATACTTCGGCGTTTGATCGGGCGAACTATTCACGAGGAGATCGCTCTCGCGGCTGGGAGGTATAACCTAGCTGCGGGAGTCTGCGGACTTCATCGACATCGGTCAACTTTCCGCTGCATTGACGTGATCGTCGAAGGTATGATATCGTTACCTACACCTCGATAGTGTTTCTTGGTTTGGTTCGTGCGCGAAAAATTTTGTTTTGCGTAGCGCGTTCCCCAACAGTGGTATCAGAGCGGTTCTATGCGTAGTTGTAGGTACGACTAGAGCATATGTGATATGCGGCATTGCACATATGATGTGCGGGGTGTTAGATGAGATCTACCACCAGATTTTCTTGTTGTTTCCCTCTCATTGCAAAATTTTGATCTCGGCGGCATCGTGAAATTTTCAGAGGTCCGGCGAACCTTACGATCTTCGGATCGAGACATGCTAAGGATGACTTTGGTTTCACTTTAGTTGAGAAAGATAAATTTGCAATGAGCGGGCTTGTAGATGTGATCTACACGGGGGTCATGCGTATGACGAAGTTTAGTATGGGGTTCGAGATTTCCGAGTCTCCAATTCCAGACACCCCGACAGTTAAATAACTGCAAGAGCAATCATGCTTATGGTAACGTAGGTAGCAAACGGTTTGCAACGTAGCCATAAAGCCACGTATTGTAGCATAAACGTTAGAGGCGTCTAACTTGTTTTTGCAGGGTATGCATGTGATGTGGTATAGCCTATGTGATGCAATGTGATTGTATGAGATGCAAAGTGTTTGTAATTTTAATTTTGTCATGACCTGCGTGTCATGAGTACGGCAATCGGCAGGAGCCAATACGATTGTCATTATTTATTATATTGACCTACGCGTCAACTAGAAAGCCATGTAATGCATTTATTTTATTAGCTATGTGATAGCAAATAGTTGTAATCGAAGGACATGGTGGTGACAATCTTACATCGATGGACCTCGACGCTACGTCGTACGCGAAGAAGGAGTTCTCCGCCAAAAGATGTTGAAGAAGTCTTCTTCAACAAAAGGGGCTATACCATATCACAATAATTTAAATGCATGTGATGTTAATCCCTTTTATGCACCTTGTTTGATGCGTGGTAGACGTTGTTAAATAGGGTGATCCCTCACACAAATATCAAAGTAGTTAGTGTTCTTCCAAGTGTAGCACCGTCTGGAGTATTTGCCATTCTGAGGTGCGCCATGTCACATGGGTACGATAGGTTTGACATATATGAGGCGGGCGCGAACCGTTCGCGCAGCAGAGCACTCGGTTGTCTTGACGAGCTTTGCAAGATCGTCTTGGGCTCGGAACACACCCATCGAAAGATGAACAAGAGTCATATGGGATATGATTGGCATGTTGACCTACCGGTCTCGTTATTCCATCATCAGTGATGTCACATCAATGGTGGAGTAAGTGAGTCGTGGATCTTGAATCACTAATAATCAATTATGAGGGATATTGGTTTTAGTGGGAGCTTACTCTAATTAAGTGTTAATTTGAGTTGCTTTAATCATGAACAATGTCTAAAGTGTATTTGTTTTTAAGTTGTAGATCTATGGCACCCGTAACCACCTTTCCACTATGCGCGTTGCTTGAGAAAGAAAAACTGAATTCATCTGGGAACAACTTTACGGACTGGTACCGTAATGTGAGGATTGTCCTCAAGAGTGCCAAGAAGGACTATGTCCTATCGCAAACTCTCGGTGAACTCCCCGCTAACGCTACAGATGATGAGACTCGTATCTATCAATCTAAGAGCGATGATTCCATTGCAGTACAGTGTATCATGCTTGCCTCCATGGAACCTGATCTTCAAAAGCGTTTTGAGAATTGGGCTGCTTATGAGTTAATCCAGGAGCTGAAAGCTTTGTTTCAGAAGCAAGCAAGGACTGAAAGATATGAGATATCCAAAGCCTTGTTTGAATGCAAGATGGCTGAGGGCAGCTCAGTGAGTCAGCACGTACTTAGATTGTCTGGGTACGCGCAAAGGTTGGATGCGCTAGGTTTTCCAATCTCCCAAGAGTTGGGCACTGATCTTGTTCTTGCTTCCCTCCCTCCGAGCTATAGTAGCTTCATCATGAACTACAACATGAATGGGATGGAAAAGAGTATGGGTGAATTATTCACTATGCTTAAAACTGCTGAGAGTGGAATCCAGAAGGACGCCAATCATGTGATGATGGTGAATAAAACAACCAACTTTAAGAAGAAGGGCAAGTCTAAGAAAAAGGGCAAATCCAAGGGTGCTAGTATGACTGACACGCCTCAGAAGTCCAAGACTGGTGCCACTTCTGATGTTGAGTGCTTCTTCTGTAAAGAGAAGGGACACTGGAAGAGGAACTGCAAGAAATATCTGGCAGAAAAGAAGAAGTCTGGAAAGTCCAGCTCAGGTATGAGTGTCATACATGTTATTGATGTATTCCTTGCTGGTCCACAATGTAATTCTTGGGTATTGGATACCGGATCGGTTGCTCATATTTGCAACTCGATGCAGGAACTACAGAGGCCTAAGCGACTGGCAAAGGATGAGGTGACGATGCGCGTCGGGAACGGAGTAAAAGTTGCTGTGCTCGCCGTCGGTGTCCTACCTCTACATTTATCTTCAGGATTTATATTAGAGCTTAGTAATTGTTACTATGTTCCGGCCTTGAGCAAAAATATTATTTCTGGATCATGTTTGTTGCAAGACGGTTATTCGTTTAAGTCTGAGAACAATGGTTGTTCGGTTTATATGGATAATATGTTTTATGGCCATGCTCCCGTTGTGAATGGGTTATTTATTATGAATCTTGATGGTAATACACACATCCATAACACTGACGCTAAACGTCGCAAGATAATCGATTCGAATTCCACTTATTTGTGGCACTGCCGTTTGGGTCATATTGGAAAGAAGCGCATGAAGAAACTCCATTGTGATGGACTTTTGGAGTCATTTGATTATGAATCATTTGACACTTGCGAGCCTTGTCTAATGGGTAAAATGACTAAAACGCCGTTCACAGGCCACGTAGAACGGGCGACTGACTTATTGGAGATCATACATACGGATGTATGTGGTCCAATGAGTATAGCTGCACGCGGTGGATTCCTCTACTTCATTACCTTCACGGATGATTTGAGTAGATATGGGTATATCTATTTGATGAGACATAAGTCTGAAACCTTTGAAAAGTTCAAAGAATTTCAGCATGAAGTAGAAAATCATCGTAACAAGAAAATCAAGTTTCTGCGATTAGATCGCGGAGGGGAGTATTTGAGTTACGAGTTTAGCGAACATCTGAAGAGCTGCGGAATTGTTTCACAGCTTACGCCTCCCGGAACGCCACAGAGGAATGGAGTGTCCGAGAGACGTAATCGAACCTTGTTGGACATGGTAAGATCGATGATGTCATTAACTGAACTGCCATTGTCTTTTTGGGGTTATGCTTTAGAGACTGCCGCTTTTACACTAAATAGAGCACCATCTAAATCCGTTGAAACGACACCATATGAGATATGGCATGGGAAGAAACCCAACTTGTCTTTTCTTAAAATTTGGGGATGCGATGCATATGTAAAGCGTTTACAACCAAATAAGCTCGATCCCAAATCGGATAAATGCTTCTTTGTTGGTTATCCCAAAGGAACTGTTGGGTATTCCTTCTATCACCGCGCCGAAGGCAAAGTGTTTGTCGCAAAGAACGGTGTGTTTTCTCGAGAAAGAGTTTCTTGCGAAAGGGGTGAGTGGGAGGATAGTGCAACTCGACGAGATTGGTGAATCTTCGTCATTAGGTCAAAGTGATGCAACGCCGGAAGTGGTTCCGGAGTTTCCCACAATGACTGATACGGAAGCCCCTACATGTGATGTAGAGACTTCAGTCGAGCCAGCAGCTGAACCACGAAGGTCTGGTAGGATTCGCACGAAACCACAGTGGTTTTCGGACGAGGTATTGTTGTTAGACAACGATGAGCCTGCGACCTATACAGAAGCAATGATGGGCCCTGACTCCGTTAAATGGCTAGACGCCATGAAATCCGAGATAGAATCCATGTACGAGAACCAAGTTTGGAGCTTGGTGGACCCTCCTGAAGGCGTGAGGCCTATCGAATGTAAATGGATCTATAAAAAGAAAACAGACGCGGATGGGAATGTATACATCTATAAAGCTCGACTTGTCGCAAAGGGTTTCCGACAAGTTCAAGGAGTTGACTACGACGAGACATTCTCTCCCGTAGCGATGCTTAAGTCTGTTCGGATTCTTCTAGCGATTGCTGCATATTTCGATTACGAGATATGGCAAATGGATGTCAAAACAGCGTTCCTGAATGGGAAGCTAACCGAGGACGTGTATATGATACAGCCCGAGGGTTTTGTCAATCCAAAGGATGCTGGAAAGGTATGCAAACTTCAGAGATCCATCTATGGACTGAAGCAAGCATCACGGAGTTGGAATCTTCGCTTTGATGAAGTGGTCAAAGGGTTTGGCTTCATCAGGAACTGCGAAGAGGCTTGTGTTTACAAGAAAGTAAGTGGGAGCGCAATAGCATTTCTAATACTCTATGTGGATGACATATTGTTGATTGGGAATGATGTATCTTTTCTTGACAATATTAAGACTTCGTTGAAAAATAGTTTTTCAATGAAAGATTTAGGCGAGGCAGCATACATATTAGGTATAAAGATCTATAGAGATAGATCAAAGCGCCTAATAGGGCTAAGCCAGAGTACATATATAGATAAAGTACTGAAGAGGTTCAGTATGGAAAACGCCAAGAAGGGGTTCTTGCCGATGTCGCATGGGAAAAGTTTGAGCAAGAATCAGTGTCCTTCGACAACTGATGAGCGAGAACGCATGAGTAAGATTCCATACGCATCCGCGATTGGGTCAATCATGTACGCCATGATATGTACACGACCAGATGTGTCCTATGCTCTAAGTGTTACGAGCAGATACCAGAGTGATCCAGGTCATGATCATTGGACAGCAGTGAAGAATATCCTAAAGTACCTGAAGAGGACTAAGGATATGTTTCTCGTATACGGTGGTGACGAAGAGCTCGTTGTAAAGGGTTACACCGACGCCAGCTTTGTCACAGATCCGGACGATTTTCGATCTCAATCAGGCTTAGTGTATACACTGAACGGTGGCGCAGTGAGCTGGAAGAGTTCCAAGCAGGACACTGTGGCGGATTCTACAACGGAGGCTGAGTATATCGCCGCTTCAGAAGCGGCAAAGGAGGGCGTTTGGATTAAGAAGTTCGTCACCGAGCTTGGTGTGGTTCCGAGCGCGCTGGATCCTATGGAGCTCTATTGTGACAATAGTGGCGCCATAGCTCAGGCCAAGGAGCCAAGGTCCCACCAGAAGTCCAAACATATACAACGCCGATTCCACATCATTCGTGAATTGGTGGAGCGTGGAGACGTAAAGATATGCAAAATACACACGGATTTGAATGTGTCAGATCCGCTGACGAAGCCTCTACCACAAGCAAAGCATGAGCAACACCGGAATGCCATAGGTGTTAGGAGCTTAAGCATTGGCTAGATTATTGACTCTAGTACAAGTGGGAGACTGTTGGAAATATGCCCTAGAGGCAATAATAAAGTTGTTATTATTCTATTTTCATGTTCATGATTAAGTTTATGTTCTATGCTAAAATTGCATTGGTTCTTGAATATGAGATTCAGAGGAAAACCTAATTGCATGTGTGGAATAATAAACACCATTCAGATCCCTAGTCAGGCCTCTGGACTAGCTCATGTATTGTTGATGATCTTGTTTTCCTGATCATGGGCATTGTTAATGTAACAAGGATGCCGGCAATAATGGGAACACATTGTTAGGGTAACAATGGTGTTGGATAGACCCCTTATGAGATACTGCGAGATCACTTCGTCAATATGTTGTCAGTATCTTCTCATGATGTGTTAACGTTTACTTGCGTCCTTAGACCATGAGAATATCATAGACCCGGATACCGGATGGTTGCTTTGGGGTCATCAAACGTTACGCCGTAACTGGGTAATTATAAAGGTGACTTCCAGGTACACCAGAAAGTATATCGTGGTTCTAGATATGTCAAGACTGGGATTTGCCCATCCGGCGATGGAGAGATACACTCTGGGCCCACTCGGTATTACGGTGTCCAGCATCGCCTGGCCAGGTATTGTGACTAAAAGGTTAGTCACGGGGATACCGGAATACGGAAACGAGAAAAGAGTACAAACCGGTAACGAGGATAACTAGGTATGGTGATCAAGGAGTTGATCACAGGGATACCGTCAAAGTCTCGCCTCGGGTTGTGTAATGTATCGTGAGGCAAAAGGAATTGTATGCGACAATACAAGGTTTGCTCGATAAAGATCTTCGATGATATGTGGGAGTCGTTATGGGTGTCCAGATCCCGCTGACGATTATTGACCGGAATGTATTCCGGACATGTCCACATATACTCGAACCTATAGGGTCACACGCTTAACGTTTTAGCGACATTTAGGAATGCTACGATTTATGGAGAACGAGAGAGAAGGGTTCCGAAAGTGTTTCGGATGATCTCGAAAGTGTTCCGGGAGGTCCCGGATGGTTCCGGTGATGTCCGGAAGTGTTCCGGAAAGTATTGGAAGGTTCTAGAAGGTTCTAGAAGGTTCTGGAAGGTTCTAGAAATTCTAGAAGGTTCTGGAAGGTTCTAGAAATTCTAGAAGGTTCTAGAAGGTTCTAGTGGAGTTGGACTCCAACTCCAACAGGGTGTCCCTGCTGGAGTAGGACTCCACCTGCCTAGGGAGAGCTGCCCCAACCCCTATAAATAGAGGGGCAGGGCACCTCAAAGGGTATCCCAAGCAGCCCCAGAGGCAGCCCTAGTCCCTTGGACTAAACCCTAGGCCGGCCATCTCTAGATTGGCCACAGCCTTCTTTTTCTCTCTCTTCTAGATTGGATCTAGTACAGCTGCCGGCGCGCTGCTGCTTCTCCTTCTCGTAGATCCCCGCTGTTCTTGTGTGCTGGTCCACACATTACCGCGGTATCGCTGATCCGGTACGCGTGGATACCTCGGAGACGTCGTATACTTCGGCGTTTGATCGGGCGAACTATTCACGAGGAGATCGCTCTCGCGGCTGGGAGGTATAACCTAGCTGCGGGAGTCTGCGGACTTCATCGACATCGGTCGCTGCATTGACGTGATCGTCGAAGGTATGATATCGTTACCTACACCTCGATAGTGTTTCTTGGTTTGGTTCGTGCGCGAAAAATTTTGTTTTGCGTAGCGCGTTCCCCAACACGCGGGGTCGCCGAGGAGATTGCCCAGCACTTCACACGGGCGGAGGGCGAAAGCACCTCCGGCGACGACGATTAGCTTCCGCCCTTTTGTTATCTTTTTCTGTTCTTTATTCAAGGCCAAAGAGCCTCTCTGTAAAGAACTTGTTCATGCAATGCTAAGTGTGGACTTGGCTCCACACAGCTTTTTTTTTGAATTTGTGCTAAGTGTGGACTTGGCTCCACACAGCTTTTTTTTATGCGTCCAGCTCTTGCCCGAGCAGGCCGACCCTTGGGGGGCGGCCCCGAGGACCCCAGCCCCCGAGAGATGGATGCTTCAAACTTGTTCAAGAGTAGGCCGCGCTTCGGGACCCCGAGGACCCCGGGTCCCCGAGAGACGAACGCCGAGCGGTCCGCAGCGCTTGGGGCTACGCACCTTTTGGACTTGACGCTCCTGCAGGTTCGTCCGAGCACTTGTGCTCGGGACGGTTATTCAAGTACCAAACATCAGCGGATGTTTTATCGTGGTGACTCTTTCCACTTAGTTCCAGCAGGTTTTCGTCTCACGCAGCAAGGGTCTCGCGCAGCAAGGATCCCTTGCGCCACTAGCCCATCTTTAGGGGAGCCCCAGAGCACGTGTGCGAGCGCGCAGGATACTCGGGCGGTTTTTGGCCGGACTGGTGCCCAGGGTTTAGAAACCAAGCGAGGCGACCAGGGCTTTGAGCGACGACCCAGAACACTCCCCGTGACTCACACCGTTACTCCAGAACATCCCCGCTTTATGATCAAGTGGCGCACGGGATCGCTGGTGCGAGAAACTATTCGCGTAGATGGAGTAAAAGCTTTAAAGCCGAGAAAACGCGGCGGAAAAATTTAGCTTATGAGTAGTGTTGAATCCATGGCGGCTCTTCGGTCCTGGGTTTTTGACTTGATATTGTCAGTGGCACCCGGGAACTTCACCATGATTAGTCTTTAAACTCGTAAGCGATTATAACCAGCTGCTGGCAAAAGATGCCACTCCTCCGAGTTTTTCCGAAACTCTCTACTGTCAGGACCCAAAGGCTTTCGAAACAGCCGACTGGTCGTGAGTACGAGAGGTGGAGTTATCCGAGTACTCTGATGCTCGATAGCGTTCGGGACAATCGATCAGGCCGAGCACGAATGGTCAGGGGCTTATGTGCCTTGACTCGGGGGTGCTCGGGGTACGATTAGTCGACCGAGCACCGACAGCTCGCCAACAGAGACAGGACTACCCCGACTCCTCGTACCATCGACTAGTAGGGATCTATTTGTGCAGAGGGGACATGGGAGCCCGATACTCGTGAGAGTGACCTCTTTTGCGAGCAAGCGAGGGGATAGGAAAACTTGACAAGTAATTGAAAAGGTGAATATTGCTTATATTAACACTGTCAAATGCTATTGAAATAGCTTATGATACAAGGGAGCCCCCGGGCATGTGTGCGAGCGCGTGGGATATTCGGGCAGCTTTTTGCCGGACTGGTGCCCAGGGTGTAGAAACCAAGCGAGGCGACCAGGGCTTAGAGCTGACAACCCAGAACACTCTCGTGACTCGCTTTTGTACTCGGGGGGCTGACCCAAAGCATAAAGAAAAACTTACCCAAGCTATTTACGGATAAAACTTGCGCAGATGCTCGATGTTCCAAGCATTGGGCAGCGGCATACCATCATCCGTGGTCAATCGAATGGAGCCTGGTCGGGAGACACCGGTCACTCGGTATGGGCCCTCCCACATGGGAGAGAGTTTGTTCTTTCCTTCCCGCGTTTGGACGCAGCGAAGTACTAGATCCTCGACCTCCAGTGACCGGGCCCGCACGTGGCGCTGATAATAGCGCCTCAGGCTCTGCTGATATCTGGCGGCATGGAGAGCAGCTCGACACCGATGCTCTTCGAGGTAGTTGACGTCTTCGAGTCTTCTCTGCTCCTGGTCGCCCTCCGAGTAAGCTCCGACCCGAGGGGAGCCGAGGGAGATCTCGGAGGGGAGAACCGCCTCTGCCCCGTATACGAGGAAGAAAGGCGTTTCTCCGGTCGCCCTGCTGGGAGACGTCCGGATTGACCAAAGGACGGCAGGGAGCTCGTCGATCCAACCAGCACCGCACTTCTTAAGCCGATCGAAGGTTCTTGTCTTGAGCCCTTTGAGGACTTGAGCATTGGCGCGTTCGACCTGTCCATTGGCGCGAGGGTGAGCAACCGACGCGAAGCAGATCTTCATCCCGATGTCTTCGTAGTACTCAAGGAATGCGTCGCTGGTGAACTGCGTGCTGTTGTCAATGATGATCCGATTGGGCATTCTAAAGTGGCTCACGATGCCTCGGATGAACTTGATCGCCGTGTGCTTGTTGATTTTGACGACCGGATCTGCTTCTGTCCACTTAGTGAACTTGTCGATGGCGACATACAGATACTCGTAGCCCCCGATTACTCGGGGGAATGGTCCTATAATATCCAGCCCCCAGACCGCGAAGGGCCATGACAAAGGGATGGTTTGGAAGGCCTGAGCCGGCTGATGTGACTGCTTTGTGTGGTATTGACACGCTTCGCAGCGCCGAACTAGCTCGATGGCATCCCGGAGGGCTGTTGGCCAGTAGAAACTTTGTCGAAAGGCCTTCCCGACTAGCGTGCGGGACGATGCATGGCTACCACACTCGCCCTCGTGGATATCTGCGAGTAAGTCACGGCCTTCTTCCCGGGAAATGCACTTCAGAAAAACACCGTTGGCGCCACGCCGGTAGAGATCCCCATCCACCAGGGCGTAGCATTTGACTTGGCGCGCAATTCTTTCTGCTGCGGCATCGTCTTTGGGAAGGATATTTTCTTTTAGGTATCCCTGGATCTCGGAGATCCAGGAAGGCTCCTGAGAACAGGTGGCGAGCACGGCGTGCCTGCCGGGCGGCAGCAACCTGACGGGATTTCCCACTGAAGGTTCTGCCTGAGTAGCATCGCCTTGGCGCGAGGTTCCCCCTTGTCTTGGTCGGCGGCCTCGACGGACGGCCGGGAGAGCCTTTCTTCAAAGGTCCCAGCTAGGACCGGTTCCCGAGAGGACGCCAGTCGCGATAGGTTGTCGGTGAGTTCGTTGTAGCGGCACGGGACATGTTGGCGTTCCAACCCGTCGAAACGCCGCTCCAACTTCCTGACTTCGGCCAGGTATGCCACTATTTGTGGATCCGAGCACTGGTACTCCTTAGACACCTAATTGACGACCAGCTGAGAGTCGCCTTTGACAAGCAGACGCTGGATTCCGAGGGACGCGGCTGCCCGAAGCCCCGCGAGAAGACCCTCGTACTCGGCCATGTTGTTGGTGGCGCGGAAGTGGAGCTGCACGACGTACTGGAGTGTTTCGCCCGTTGGGGAGGTGAGAATCACTCTAGCCCCCGCACCCTTAAGCGTGAGGGATCCGTCGAAGTGCATCGTCCAGTGCCCGGTTCCTTCATGACCCGGATTTGCGGACAATTCTTCCCCTTCGTCTTCAGGCACCGGCGTCCACTCGGCCACAAAGTCGGCCAGAGCTCTGCTCTTGATCGCCCGGTTGCTGACGAAGCGGAGGTTGAACTCGGCAAGTTCGATTGCCCACTCGACGACGCGGCCGGTGGCCTCCCGATTGTGCAGGATGCGGTCGAGGGGTAGGCAGTAACCACCAATACCTCGTGTGCATGGAAGTAGTGGCGTAGCTTTCTCGACATAACAAGAATTGCATAGAGCATCTTCTGGGCTTGCGGGTAGCGTGTCTTAGCGTCGTGTAGTACTTTGCTGACGAAGTATACGGGCCGCTGTTGGACGTGGCCCTTACTTGGTACCTCCCCGAGCACGGTGCCAGGGGGGTTTAGCTTGGTCCCGACACGCCTGGCTGCTCAGGTTCGCCCAGGCTTTTCCTTGGATACGTCGCTTGTCGGGAGATTGGACTCGAGCACTCCTGACTGCTCGGGACCACTCGGGAGCTTGGACCCGAGCACTCCTGACTGTTCGGGGTTGCCCGGGAGCTCTGCCCCGGGCTTTTCCTTGGGCACCTCGCTTGTTGGGAGCTTGGACCCGAAAGCCTCCACCCTCGCGAAAGCGGTCGGGAGCTCGGACCCGACGTCGCGCTCGATCACGAGGACTGCGCTCACCACTCGTGGAGTCGCCGCGATGTAGAGCAGCAAATTCTCCTCAGGTCTTAGCGCCACCAAGACCGGAGGCAAGGTGAGATACCTCTTGAGGTCTCGAATGGCCTGCTCGGCCTCCGGAGTCCACTCGAAACGGCCTGATTTCTTGATGAGCTTGAACAGGGGGAGCCCTCGTTCCCCGAGTTTGGAGATGAACCATCCCAAGGCCGCCATGCAGCCCGTTAGGCGCTGCACGTCCTTGAGACGAGACGGCGGGCGCATCTGGTCGATGGCCCGGATCTTCTCGGGTTTGGCCTCTATGCCCTGGTTCGAGATCAAGAAACCGAGGAGTTTGCTCGAGGGAACCCCGAAGACACACTTCTCGAGGTTGAGCTTCATGCGCGTGCTGCGGAGACTGTCGAAAGTCTCTACTAGGTCCTCGAGAAGCGTTGCTTGATCTCTAGTCTTGATGACGAGATCGTCGATATAGGCCTCGACGTTGCGGCCTATCTGAGAATGCAGAGTGATACGCATGGCACGCTGATACGTGGGTGAAAGATCATCTAGGCCCTGATATGGTTTTGATGGTTAATGGCAACCTAAACTGGAATCTAATGTTTACATTGAGTGTAAGCAGAATCTATAGGTTCCATGAAGAAAGGTTATCCAGAGAAGGATGGCCACCAAAAAGGGTACAAAGTGGTTCAAGGACAAAGAGATGGCTGTGCTAGGCAGCTGTGTCACAGCTGAGAAGAAGCCGGTGCTGTGCAGGGAGATGCAAGCAAGGTGATGGTGGCTTGATGTGTCAAGGGCCATGACTTCAGTTGGTGGCAGGTAAAGCCTACATTTGCTAGTTTCTTTGAGTCCATAGGAATCACCTGTACTATCAAGAGGGATGAAACAGTAGCAATTGTCTAAGGGAACCTTGCTCATTGCTCAGAGTGTTGGTCAAGGGATTGGTGCTTTGAGGCCAATTGCCCTGTGTCAATAGCTTTGCACAAAAGTATGTAGCTGTTTTGTGTTAGTGCTCTGCAGTACTAACAGTGAAAACCCTAGAGCTTTAGGCACCTGTGTGACACAGCTGTGTCACAGGTGGTCTTCCGCTCTATGACTCAGGTATATCTCTGTACCAGGGGAGAGCTTGAAAATGCTAAGGTACCTGCACTGCGTTAGGCGGTCTGATGTGTCAGAAGTCTGTCGGAGGTTCTCTCCTTATAGGTATTAGAGTTTGAAGTATGCTGAGGGCATGTCATGTGCCAGGACTGGGCTGAGTAGTGTGGCTATCAGTTAAGGGTTCACCTGTGTGTGCCGCCGGTGACACAGGTGTCGGTCTGCCTGAGCCGGGTACAGTTGGGCGTAGTGTGTAGCTGTGTCACCGGTGGTTGACACCGGTGGCTCACTTAATCCTACGTGGCAACAGGGTAACGGTCAGGTGCCTGTGGACCCTATATATAGGGGACCAGGGGAGGACTTTGTCCTCAACCTTGCTCAAATCAGTGATTCACATACGACTGTTGCAAAGCCTCCAACCACTCCACAAGAGCCAAGAGCCTAAGGGTTAGTTCGAGTGGGTTTGTGAGCTAGAGCACGAGCAAAGGTTCCTCCAAGAGATTGCTGCTGCATCATCTGTTACTCTTGGAGTTTGTCTACTCCTAGACGGGTGTAGGAGTTGCTGGTATCACCCAAGCTTGTGTGGGCTGAACCAGTAGTTTGTGAAGGTGTTCTGAGGTCTACCTGCTGCAAGGCAAAAGGATCTCCACAAGCAAAAGGAAGAGTCCTGAAGGATCAGGTACTCGGAGAAGAAGCACGTTTTAGTGCTGGCCAGCTCTTAGGAGTGGTCTCTCCAACGGAGACGTACCTTCTCTGCAAAGAGTTGGGAACTTCGGTGAAAAACCCCTGAGTCTTCTTTACTTGTATTGCATGCATATCTGTTTATCCTTGCTTGCTTGTGTCTCTTAGACTTGATCTGCTAAGTTTACCTTTTCACCTGTGCTAGATTACCTTTATACCTGTGTGTGTTCATCTGTTACACAGTTGCTTCATTCACTTGTATTCTCCTGTGTCAGCACCTGTGTCACTGGCAGTCTAAGTAGAGCACCTGTGTTAGGTTAACTCTTCACCGGTGTCTTCCACCTGTGTGACAGCTGTGTGTTAATTTACACATAGTTTCCACCTGTGTCACTCACCTGTGTCACAGCTGTCCACCATTAACTTGTGAAGTTAATCTGACAACTTAAACAAAAGATTAAAAGAGGGAAATTTTATAAGCCAACTATTCACCCCCCTCTAGTCGGCATCTCGGTCCTTTCAGTGGGCCCAGCGTTTTTTAACCCAAAAGGCATGTGAACATAACAATAAGTCCCTACGGGGGTTGTAAATGAGGTTTTTTCCACATCCTTTACCGATATACTAATCTGATGATAGCCAGAATATGCATCTAGAAAGCACAAAAGGTCGCATCCCACAGTGGAATCGACTATCTGATCGATGCGAGGTAAAGGGAAAGGATCTTTTGGACATGTCTTGTTGAGGTCGGTGTAATTCACGCACATCCTCAACTTGCCGTTGGCCTTTGGCACAACCACGGGGTTGGCGAGCCAATCCGGGTGGAGAACTTCCCGGATGAAGCCAGCGGCAAGGAGCTTGTGGACTTCCGCCCGGATGAACTCCTGGCGTTCTGGTGCTTGACGGCACACCTTCTGCCGAACGGGCCGTGCGTCGGGGCGCACGGCGAGGTGGTGCTCGATCACCTCCCTAGGGACCCCGGGCATATCCGACGGCTGCCAAGCAAACACGTCGGCATTCGCCCGAAGGAAGGCGATGAGCGTGCTTTCCTATTTGGCGGCCAAGCGGCCGCCGATCTTGACGGTCCTGGACGCATCTTCACCCAGGACCACCTCCTTGATGGGAACGGAGTCGTCGGCGGCGATCTTGAGCTTGGTCGGGGGCGGACCCGAGGACTCGGGGCGCTCGACGATGCCGTCGGTCGCGGCAGAGGCGGCCGAAAACAGCTGCTCGGCGCAGAGGACGGAGCCTTGGAGTTCGGCCGGCACCGTGATCGTGCCGTTGGGACCGGGCATCTTGATGGTGAGGTAGGCGTAGTGGGACGCTACCATGAACTTGGCGAGAACCGGACGGCCGAGGATGCCGTTGTACGGGAGGTCGAATTCGGCGACGTCGAAGACGACGCTCTCCATCCGGAAGTTGTCCTTAGTACCGAATGTGACCATCAGGGACACCTGCCCGAGGGGCATGGTGAGGCCCGGGGTGACGCCGAGAAAAGGCATCGTGGGCCTCAGCTACCCGGGTGGCACCTGCATTTGGCTAAAAACCTTGGGGGACAGGAGGTTAAGTCCTGCGCCCCCATCGATTAGCATGCGGGTTACTTTTATGTTGCACACCATCGGGGAGACCACCAGCGGGAGGCGGCCTACGTCCGACGTGTTCGCGGGGTGGTCGAAATGGTCGAAGGTGATCGGGGCACCCGACCACTTTAGTAGTCAAGTCGATCCGGTGCTCGGGGTCGCCGAGCACACTTCGCGTGCCATCACCTTGAATTGGCGGCGTGAAGTGGGCATGAAGGCGCCCCCGTTGACGCACGCCACAGCCTCAGGTTCTTGGAACCCGAGACCGCCTTCGTCACCGCTGCGCTTGTCGTCGCCGCCTTCGCGGCGCTCCTCGCGCTCCTTCTTGTTCCTCTCGGCGAGGAACTTCACCGTCCGGCACTCAGCAAGATCATGCCGGTCAGTTTGGTGTATCTTACACCACCTGCCAGAGCCCTGCTCGGGGGTCCTAGGTGGTTTGTTGCCGCTGCCGCCTGGACCGGCGCGCGGTGGCTTCCGCGCTTTGACCTCCGCTGCCGCGACGGGCTCGGACTTGCGCTTCTTGTTCTTGTTCTCCCGCCACCCGGAGGGACGGGAGGACTCTGCACCGTCGGCCGTTGTGTGGTCGGGGCACGAACTGTGCCACGCGCGGGCCTCTGCAGTCTTGGCACACTTGTCCGCGACCGCGAACAGCTCTGTCGTGGACTCAATGTCGCGCGCACCCAGCTTTTCAAGCATCTTCTCGTTGCGGACACCTTGCCTGAAGGCGACGATAACTGCTTGAGGGAAAATCTTGGGGATGGTGTTGCGAACCTGGCTGAAGCGTTGGATGAAGTGCTGCAACGTCTCCCCTTTACGCTGCTTGATAGCATGGAGATCGCTCTCCATGCCAAGGTGCTCGAAAGTGCCCTGGAAGTTGGCCACGAACTGGTGGCAAAGGTCGTCCCACGAGCGAACCGAGCTCGGGGGGGGAGGTTTATGAGCCATGAACGGGAAGAGCCCTTCAAGGCCATGGGGAACCAGTTGGCCATCACCTTTTCGGCTCCCCCAGCCGCTTGCACAGTGGTGGTGTAGATCTGGAGGAACTCCTCTGGGTGGAAAGAGCCGTCGTATTTCTGCGGCAGCTCGGGCCGGAACTTCCCGGCCAGCTGACGCGGCGAAGGCCAGGAGCAAAAGCCTAACAGCCCGCTCCGTAAAGTGGGGTGCCGGCCCTCCCGACCAGTGGTGCGCGGACGTGCTCCGGAGAGCAAGTACGACTGGCAGCGGGGTCGGAGGACGATTGGCCCACGACAGCCCTTGCCTCGCGCCGCTTCTCCTGATGGCACTCGATGGTGACGCGCGCATCTTCGTCTTCCCTCAGTTGGTTGAGGCGCTGGTGAAGATCCAGGCCGTCTCCTGCAACAGGAGAGGCAACCGAATGGTGGGACCCACTGCGGAGCTCCTTCGCTTTACCACGTGAACGACGTGGAGGTAGCGGCGGAGGGGTCGCTGAGGGGCCGGAACGGGCGTCGCCAGGTCTTGAAGAGGTGTGAGAACCTCTGACCGCCACCTGACGGTGAGCGGTGTCGACCAGGTTGGCAACCTCCTGGAGCCAGGGGCCCACAGGAGATATGCCTTCCACCTGGACGGGAGGATGCCGGAGGAGCAGCTGCGCGGCATGCAGCGCGCCGACCTCATCCGGCTCGTCGAAGTCCAGTCGGCGCCGCACCGGCAGGGGAAGCTCGGCGAGGGTGGGATCGACATCCGCCTCACCCTCGCGTGCTAGGTGCCGGAGCTACGACAGCGCAGCGTCCGCTGCCGCGGTACCGCTGGGCACGGCGTGGCACCCCTGCACACGAGGCGGCGCCAAATGTGCCGGGGCGAATGGCTGCTGACCTCCCCGCCACTGGGGACGTGACTGATGGCCTGCCATGAACGACGTTTCGTCGGAACCTTGGTTCCCTTACCTGGCGCGCCAGATGTCGGCGTTCAAACGCCGGCGTCGGTGGTCCAGAAGGACCCCCTTTGGGATTCGGTCGGGGAGCCGAAGAAACAGGTGCTACATCGAACTTAGGGCAGGTCGGTTAGAAATGAGACTGTGGTTTACCCAGGTTCGGGCCACCAAGATGGTGTAAAACCCTACGTCCTGCTTTCTGCGTATATTTGCTGAATATGTGGAGGGATTACAATGAACTAGGAAGCACAGATGCTCTTGTTCTTCTTCTTCTCTCTAGGGTTGTCTACCTCTCTCTGCTCCTTCTTGCTTATTTTTCGGATCCCTTTCTCATGGCCTCGGTTCTCCCCTATATACCCGGGGGTCACCACAATGGCCGAAAGGCAAAACATACTGTTGCTGACGAATAGGGCGTGGGTAAGCCACGCCGGTGGTTGAAGGTCACTGTAGCGGAACAGTATCCTATCACACTTCGGTTGGAATATGAACCATCATGGCGTGGTTGTGTCAGAGGACCAAGACTTCCTGAGACGCCTTCCGACACGAACCGTGCCGCAACTACCTAGGTCCCACATGCCAGGGACCGGAAGCATGTTTCTAGGCGCACGGCGGCGCGCCTCAAAGTAAAAAAGGCGTCTGACCGCCCCATCCTCCGCCAAGAATGATAGCTGATGTAGCTTATCTCTTGGGAGGATGGGAACCTGTCAGGATTCGCCATTATGTCCACTGCAGCAGACTTGGAGTTGACAGGCCCGTCAGACGGGCATTAAATGCGCCTGTCGGGCCACGTGGACTGAGGAAGGGCCCACAAGGGGTGCTCGGGGCTCCCGGGATCGGAGGCCCCCGAGCGCGCCCCCTAAGCCGCTCCACCAGTCGGGGCACTCGGCGCCTCGAGCAGGCACCAAGTCGTCTCGGGTGCTCGGGGTGAGCCCCCGAGCACCTCTTCTTGACTCGTCCCGAGCGGGGGCCAAGTCGCTTTGGGTGCTCGGGAAGCACTCTTAAAGGACGACTCGGGGCACCCCTCGATTGGCCGAGTGGAAACAGTGCTCGAGGTGGGCCCCCAAGCACCTCTTCTTAACTCCCACGTCCTTGGCGACGCGGTGTCAAGTTGGACCTTTGTCAGCGGTTTAGGGGACCCTGGTCCCCATATCGCCGACAATGCTCTTTCAAAAAAAATTACACAGATCTCAAAGCATCCATATGTGAATAGTAAAATGGCATATTAGTCATATTAGTTTGGGCCCAAATCTCGTGGGGTGAGTCGTGAAGAAGAGAACCAGTGAGCAGGTCTAGATCGGGCTGGACACGGGTTTCGGACCCAAACTAATTTGACTAATATGTTCTTTTGCTATTCACCCATAAATGCTTTAAGATCTATGCAAAAAACTTTTGAAAGAGCATAGAAACGCTTCTTCTCTAAAAATATAATGAAATTAATTTTATGTGCATAAATTGTGTAGTAATAGAAAAATTGCTGGTCAAAGTTTTTCTTAATCAATCGACACTCCTCTCCCTGACAGCGTCGGATCAGATACGCACGGCCACAGATCGAGGTGTAGCGTAAAAACAGAAGGGCGGAGTGTGTTTTTCTTAAATGGTCCATCTGTTTGCTTCCTATCACACCCACCCCCTTCTTCCATCCCCAACCCCTCACGAGAGCCAAAAGCCGGCCATGGCGATGGCGAGCGACGATCTGTTGGAATCTCTTCTTCGGAACATTACCGCTTCTGCCGATTTTCCTTCACGCCACCGGCGATCGGCGGAGGTGAAGCAACCCTGTTCCGATCAATCTCTAGTTGTTGTTGCATCGCATCCCTGCCAGTTCGGTGATGCTGCTCTAACGCGCGCAGTTCTGAACTTGTCTTAATTTCAATTGCTTGTTGAGGTGACCTTTCAACTTTCGAGGTAATCTGTTATAAATCTGGATAATTTTTGCACTGCGCCGTGGAGTTGCGTATTTGCCTGCTGTTTACGAACTGTACTTCATGTTTTTTCTAGAATTACTGTACTGCATGATTCACCATGGTACAATGTGGTAAATGCTATATGGACCACATGATCTCTTGGTTGCAAATGTTTTGCTTTCATGTGCATGTTTCAAAGCGACATGCCGATGAATCGAGTGATTTTGGAGCAGTAAAAGTGACAAACATAGAACTGCATCATCTGTGGATGCTGCTTGATGTATGACTGTAGTATTATTTCTAACATCACTGTTATTTCCTTCCTTTACCTCACATTGTAAACTCGAGACAAACTATGTGATCTGATCTGATCCCCGTGACAACTCACTCTAATGGCATCTCTATCCTCTCTCTCCAAAGCAAAACTCCGAAAGACCAAAAAAAAAGGAGGCGGAACAAGAGATTCTCGCTCACTCACATCGCTTAGCTAATGAGAGAAATTAAAAGGCCAAAATGGTGTGTCCATAAAAAGGCTAGCAAGTATCACTATCTAGCTCTCTTCATCCAGGGCTTGCTGAAGAAGACATGGGCTCCTAGCAAACCGTCCCTGCAATGACTAAACATGCAGCACGTCAGTAACTCGCAGACTATGCTTTGACGAAGTACATCTGTAGGTGATGGTGATTTGGTGTGAACAGTGAGTTTTTTCAGGTGATCTGTTCTAGTGCTTGCCTTCATCCGAGACTAACAATGAATCTCCGCAACACAAGTCAAGTCTCGAAGTCAATGTTTATGAACTCTTTTCTTCCAGCACCCTGAAATTCCAACGAGGAGCATGGATCTAAAACTCTTCAAAGCAAGTAAAAAGAAGAAAAAAAGGAATCGTGTAGAAAGTCCAGGTAAACAGGACTGGTCACAAGGTATTCCAGAAAATCGACAGACCACGCAACATCCACTGATTTACACCACAACACACCTAACTACCTTTGATGGCCACGAAGCCCCCGAGCTGCTCCACCCGCTTCAGATCTCCGGCCACCGCCGTCTGGTTCCTACCGGCAGCGCTCCTCTTCCTCTTCCTCCTCCGCCGCCGCCCGTACATGGACTCCTACGCTCCCGCCACCCCTCGTAAATCTCCCTAAACCTTCTCCCTCTTATCACCCAGTTTTCTCCCCAGTTCTTGTGGATTTTTTCTGGTTCCTTTCTTCCGTCTGTTTGCAAAGTTGAGAAATTTTCGGCTTCTTCTGCCTCAGGTGGCTCCGTGTCGTCCCGGCGCGGCGAGCTGTACGAGAGGATGGCGCGGGACCTCGACGAACGCGGCGCCGCGTTCTTGAAGGGCGGCGAGACGTCGCAGTCGCTCACGCTCTCGGACCTCTTCGACGTCAGGGACGGCGCCGTCGTGCCCAAGCTCAAGGTGCGTGCAGGCTTCTCCGTCCCCTGCTCTCGCTTGGTTTGCACATGGCGCGCGCTCGCGCGCGCACATACACACACATACACACGCACACTTGGTTTTCTGAACATGTGGCTGCTGCTCATCAGGCCGCCGACCCGCCGGTGCGTGCAAATGTGCTCTATTTGGGCCCGGAGTCCGCCGCTGTGATATCGTAAGTGACGAGCATTTGTTCGAATCAACTGCCGTTGTGGGAATTGTTACTGAAATGAATTAGATTTACATACAGTAGGTCAATCAGTGATGGCAATATTGTTCTTTGTTTGTTTTCCAGAAGAAAAAAAAAGTTATTTGCTTGGAAGTGAGACCAAAGCAGTGCTAACTAAGTGGATTTGTCTTGCAGGAAGGCTGTGAAGGAAGTATTCCTTCCTTATTTTGATCAAGGTAAGGTTTTGTTATGAGATCCCTGAAACACATAATTTTAGAATTTCATATACTGATTCCGAGTATCCTGCGTCCTAATTTATGTTCAGTGAATTCAGTTAATATTTCCAATGTTGCTAAATAGTAATTATCTGTTGAATTGCCTGCTGCTCTCTTTTTTATCATTTTGTGACCTAAGGCTGCACCTTTGTTGCATTGAATAAGTTGCTAAATAGAAATGATCAGTCGAATTGCCTGCTGTTCTTTTTCTTCTGAAGTGGGTTATGTAGCCCACTACCATCTGTCGCTATGTTTGCTTTCTGCAAACCGATCTAGACACTGTGCTTGAGGTTTTTGACGATAGAAATCAGAACCAATTTCCTGATGTTCTAGATTGTTTGGTTAATCTCCTTTTTATCATTTGTAACCTTTTTTTTAAGCGCTTGATGTTGATTTTTACTTTGTTTGGTTGATTTCTTTTGCCAGTTATCTGGTTCCAAAATTCGAGCATCTATCACTTTAGTATGTTTCATGCCTCCCATCACCTAGAGCCAATTGCGGCCACTGAGGATGAGGTAAATGTGTCCTCTATTATGATTTTTGTGAACATGGGATTGCAACTTTTAACTGATGTATCTATGCACGATATTGTTGAGATTGAAGCCGAAGTGGATGCTGTAAAAAGAGTTACTGAGGCTGTTTGTCCCCTTAAAATCGTCTTGGATCGAGTGGTTTTGACATCAACTGGAGTTCTTCTTGGCCTGTGGCAGGTTTGGATATTTGAGAACACCCTATTGTGTCTGTCAGATGACTTGTTGGACATCTATATTTGCGTGGTGTACAAGTAACCTTGCAAGTATTCAGACTGAAATAGGTTATTTGATTTGGAATTATTTTAGGTTGAGTCTGGTACTGATCCTGCCGACATCCGCTCAAGATTGAGAGAAGCTCTCCCTCGAGCACCTCAAAAGCAATTGGTGAGAGCAAGTCAAAAAAAATTCTTGGAAATGTGACCTGAGTTTCTACACCCATTGTCAATATATAACGTTATCTGGACATAACAGCATTGAAAAGAGTACAGTTTTCCTGTACTAATTGACTTCAGTATTGCACTAAGTTCATTGTTTAGGATTCATTTCTATTGTGCATTGCATATTTATTACTGATTGCTGATTGCTGTTGACTTGATATTTCACATATTTTGATAAATCGGTCACTAAGCTGATTTTATGCGTTTGACAGTATGACCCTGTTCTGCTTCACACCTCCTTTGCACGAATTTTGGGACATCCTAAGCTCCCGGAAGAGGTAATCCACTTTAAACTCACTTTTCCTTTGCTACTTTTGCATCTGAATCCTTTTAAGGTGCTAGACACGTGACATTTTAATTTACTCTGTGGTCTAGCCAGCTTCCTCAATACAAAATCATACATTAAACCTGCTCATTGGCATTATGGGTGCATTTGGCGTATTTTGTAACTGTTCTTATCTACTGTCCTTTTTATTAACTAACAAGTAACTACCTCCTTCTAGAATTGTAAAAACTGACTAGTACTAACAATCATTCGAGATAGCTATTCCACTACTCAGTCTATAGCCTAAGTACACAGGGTGGCCGACCCATTGATCTGCCCTAGTTCATTTGCTTCACGAAAATTCAGTAACATTTATACAGAGTGGACCACCAATTAAGTTGGAAGCCAACCATTAACTAAGTGAGGTGGATAAGTGGGCTGACCTACTTGCTCTGACATGTTCTTTAATCATTTATTTAATCTCACGTGGCATCAGTTGGTTACATTTTCCCTACACTCTTGTAGGACAATACGTTATCTATTAATCATGTCAAATTCTTCCATGACCTCGGTGCACAAGTTAACGACAAGATCCGTGGCTTCCAGGTAAACTGTTAATTGCAATGTATTGTGATATTATCCTGAACTGCAAACACATCATGATTCTCAGTTAGTCTACATCTGAATACTGTTTCAGGCGAAGGTATCGGAGCTATGGTACGTGGAAGAGTACGATGTTCTCGCACTAGCGCTGAATGGAAAGATGAAAGTACGGAGACTCCACCTTGGCTGCAGTGGACGTGAGGACAACTGAAGAGGATGAAGAGAACACCAATGGGGCATTAATCTGCGCGGGTGTCCATGCATTACGAAATGCTTGGAATACCTATGTCTATGACTTGCATAGCATCACATGCAGGTCAAACTTTGTTCGACTAAGATTAACCGGATGCTTTTGGGACCTGCAAGTGCTATGAACGACGACACCAGTAGCATCTAGTGCTTCTGTAGAACACCAGAGACTGCGTGTAATTGTTTCAGTACAGATTTTTACTGGTGTTTGTATACCTGTGAATCTGTGACAACCAAATTTGTATTTTTAGCATATGCCCCGTTCTTGGAAACAGTATAGACAATCAGGATGTAACTTGCGTCGTCACATTCAAAGTACAAACGTTCATCACAGCCTAGTGACGGTGAAAAGAAGACCATGCCACTTTGAAATCGTTACAGATTTATCATGTACCAAAGCTTCCGTTCCCGCGCTATCGCATTGTAACATCTACAAGTATACAAAAATTAAAAGAACGAAAATATGCAAAAATAAAACACTGAACTTGCCATCGAATTGTAACCTCTACAAATAACATCACAGTTTCGTAAAGAGTTTACATGAGAATATAGAGTACAACATCAAATGGTCCTCTCTTTGGAGCTGCTAAATACCAGCCTGACCACAAGGCCCAGGGAAATTCCTTGAAAAGCTAGATATAAAAAGGTCCAGGAAAACTGAAAGGAGAAGAGATTGATGATGAAAAAGATAAAAGGAAAAGAAAAGAAATAATTTACATTTTGCTCTTCTAATATCTATTGTCCAGCTAGCTTCGTAACCTCTGATTGACCCTCCAGGTTTGTTACCTCGGATGAACCTTCTAGTTTCTTTAAACCATCTTCACAGTAGTTGCTAATATCAAAGTTGGTCACAGCATGAACACCACGAAGCTCAATTGCTGCTAGGTCATAGGCTTCAGCTGCCTCCACTTCAGTTTCTGCAAACCAAGCTCAATTACTTATTCATTCCAAACAACTTTGCAGCTCAAAGTGATTCTCTCATTCAATGATTCAAAAAAGTTTGAACACAAGGTAAATACTACAGATTATACCCACCAAAGGTCCCAAGATAGATGTCTTTGGTGTCTCTACTCTCGCCAATCCTACCGATTCGTGCTTGCCATTTACCATCCTTTCGCCTGTTTAGTCCAAGTGATTAAACATGCAGAGTTCCTTAGTTTAACATAACAGAAAAATGTTCCATTGCAAAAGGAAACAAAAGGATAAACAGCCTACTAATTTAATTCAGCAGACTAGGTCATTATACATATATTTTAGCAAAGCACAGAATAGCACCTTGTTACACCCCTGTATGATGAAGTTCCTCTTGAGAAACAACTGCTTTGCCTGTAATAATCATACAGAACAGTCAGAAAATAAACACAGGAGGTTTAAATATTCAACTTTATGACAGACCTCCTTATGTAAGCCACAAATTCATCTTGATTCATTGTCTTCATGATATCAATTTCTTTCTCATAATCAGAAATCTGGAGAAGAAATAGAAGTTATTAATTCCACAACAAGATGCCAGTTCCTCAAAATACCCCAAAACAACAAACAATTCTTACATTGAAGTTTAGTTTGGTGTGCTGGCTTACACCCCAATATTTAAGGGCTGCAAGGTCATGTGCCCTTGCAGCATTCTCTTCAGTAACATAGCTTCCTGTAATGCTAAATTGAAGTTAAAATTGAGCTGCTTTTTATGTTCCAGACAAATTAATTCCATGATAATAGGCAATATAAATTACCTAAGTACACTGAAGAACCACAATAGCAGTCAAAGGTAGAAACCAGATCCCATGCAGAATATCAAAAGAAAAACAATCAGTCAGGGAGAATGAAAGGCAAGTGTGCCATTAAATGTTTCATTTTATATCCAAAAGCAGTAGAATTTCAATGCCTAAAGCTTACTGAATGAAGTAATTGAGATGTATAATGATATCCCTTCCTGTTACGAAAAAAGGTCTACTTTTGCACACAGTTCATAATACTACATCAACCACAGGTTTCATTTGTGTGTGCTTGGCACGTTACCATATTTCTTAGACAGATAAAAAGAGCACCAACAGTCCATTTCCAACAGTGACGTGGTTCCTGCCTTCCCATACTGTTCAGGGAATCCATATATACAGACCACATTCATTAATCCAAGCATAGTGACACACTAGCATTACGATCTAGCCCTTTTTAGTGAGTAGAATTATGATGCCATGTATTGTAATATATTTGCTACATTAAATTGAATAGACAATAAATGGACCCTGCAACCATAAGATGGATGGTGCTTCTTATCTGCTGTTATCACTGTGCCAAAAGGCGAGCATCTAGCCTGTCTAGGCACTAGGTGCCGCCCTTCCCGCCTTGCCTGTCTAGCCTGCCTAGGAGGCCACCTACCCGACTAGTCCGCAACTAGGTGCTAGGCACACGACCCGCCTAGCGCCTTTCACAAAACTGCCAGTTATTACCTATCTATCGTCACCACTTGCTACAACCCACAAAGAAAAGAAGCATACACCAGACAACTCATCCCGTCATACCCTTCCGGTGTGCCACTGATAACTAACCAGTGCGCACTTGGCACTCCGGAACCGACGGGTAATTCCATGGCTACTACACTAACGACTGCTAAACAAATCAGGAGCCTCTACAGTGGGCAGGCGAGCTCGAGTTCGTATCGTCAGTCACAATTACGCACCATGCTTGCCCTTGCGCTTGCGGCCCTCAACCTGGCTGGTGTTGTCCCAGAGGTGCGCCTCGAACTTGCCGCTCCACTTCAGCCTGCACCCATTAGATAACACAAACAATCGAGTCAAAACACAGAGAAGAGCCAGCTCCATGAAGCAGTGCCCCCCTCCTCCTAGGGTTTCCCAGCCGCACGCCCACCTCGTGACGCCGTGGTACCGCGACGACCGCGGCGCCGCGTACTTGCGCATGGCCTCCGCCACCAGCTTCCCACCTCCGGGCGCCTCCTTTCTCTTCTCGGGACCGCCGCCGTCGACGGCGACAGCGAGCTGCTCGTCGAGCGCCGCGATCACTCCGCCGCCCACAGCGACGGGCTCGGCGGCGGCGGCGTCATCGCCGGACACGGGCGGGTCCTGAGAAGGAGGAGGAGCAGGAGGGGGAGGCGTTGTGGTGGTGGTGGTGGTAGGGTTCGGGGAGTGGGGGTGGACGGTGGTGGCCATCACCGCGAGTTCGCGAATCTTCAAGTGGATTGTTACAAACCCTAAGAGAGGAGAGGAGAGGAGAGGAGAGCCGGTCGTGTGGCGACGTCGTCCCGGTGCGTCGACCTGCCGCAAGCTCCATTGCCCTGACTAAAGCTGGCCATATGGGCCGGGCTTTTAAGGCCGGCCCGTGAGCACGGATTTTTGGCCCGGCACGTGCCGGCACGGCATGCGAATAAAAGGGCCGGGCCGGCCTTCGGTCTGCCACGGAACAAGACCGATCCCCGAGGCCAGGCCTTAAGGTCAGGCACGGCACGGCCTTTTTACATTTTTTTTGTATTTTTTCTTAATTTTTTAAATTTTTTAGATTTTTCTATATTTTTTTAAATTTTTTAGATTTTTCTGAATTTTTAAAACGCCCGGAAGGCCGAAATTGAACTTGGGCCGGCCCGCAGCCATGCCGTGTCGGGCCGGCCTTTTTAAGTCGCGGGCCAGGCCGATCCCCGAGCCCAGGCCTTCGGGCCGGCACGGCACGGCCCGTGTAGGGCCGTGCCGTGCCAGGCCTTTTTATAGGCGGGCCGTGCCATGCCGTGCCGGACCAGCCCATATGGCCAGGTCTGGCCCTGACAAATAATTCTTGGGCTTGGCCAACCCAACCTCTAGTGCTTTATTGGGCTTTCTGATGGGCCGTCATTTTCGTTTTTGGTTTTAAAAGCGATGGAGTTTTGGTCTTATAAAAGTTCCAAAGGTAACGGAATATCCATCACCTTCATCTGTTATTAGTTTTCTATAAAAAAAAAGAAAACCTACATCTGTTATTAGTTTTCTAAAAACTCTATTTTTTTATGGATTTTTTTATGTAACCATGTGATCATTTTGTGGATTTTTTTTTCTATCTAGTTGCAAAGCTAAAAAGATTAACCCTTCCAAGAAGCGAGAAGAGTTTTTTTTTAAATAGTTCTGAAACTAAAATAATAAATCCACATGACTAATGGAATTTTGCGCTGGTTCATACGAGATTACATAGACAGAAGGATTAGCACTACATACGCATTTGTCACAGAAATTTACATAGATGGAGTTAAAACTTGATACATATCCACACGATCATCTTGTGGAAGTTTTTTTCAGATGTTTTGTGCAGTGAAAACAGAATAACCATCTCGATAAAATAAAAAGTTCTTTTAGATGTTTTTTAAGAAGCTAGCTTTGTATTTGCATTTGTTCAAACGAGATTACATAGATAAAGATTAGCATCGGATACACGTTTGTTCACACAGATGAATTGTGCAGCGAAAACAAAGTAGCCATTCATGCAAAATAAGAAGTTTTTGAGATCTTTCTTAGAGGAGTTAACTCTGCGTTGTTCATATGAGTTTACATTGATATAGGGATTAGCACTAGAAGCGCGTTTGTTCACACGGAATTACATAGATAGATAAGTTAAAACTCTATACATACCGACACCATCATTTTGTGGAAGTTTTTAATTCTCACATGAGTTGTGCAATGGAAATAGAGGAACTAAAGAATTAAAATGTTGGCTTAGAGGGGAGGGGTACATGGACGACTAAATAATTTTAACCAAATTTAAACTTTTTTATACTATTTTGGAATAGAAATATTGTCTAGTGCAATAATTATATGAGCACCCCCTATATACTAGTCAATAGAGAGCACAACAAATATACCAGCTAGGAAAGTAAAGCTTGCGAAAATAGAGAGCGGAACGGGAAACCAAAATGATGCAATGAATTTGTTTATGAAGTTCGGATCCTTGGGGTATCCAACGTCTCTGTTGAGGTGTCAGTCACAAAGACCAAGAGACAACTCTCTCTCTCAAGCCAAATTCTCAAGAGGGTGCACCGAGTGACACCTCCTTCTCTTCTTGGTAATTCTTTCATTAGCGAAGGTGAATCTTCACCTTCACAAACTTCTTGAGTCTCATTACAACTTACTTGAAAGTCTCAAGGACTCCTAACCATCTAGAAGACCCTGATATCTAAGAGTAACAAGCGTGAAGAAGGCTTGAAGATGAACTCAATGTTCTAGTGTTCAACCCATCTCAATCTCACACTCTCTCTAGATCTTTCTTACAAGAATCAAAGGTTTGAGGCTTGAGGCTTGAGGAACGTGGGAGAAGCTCTCTTGAGTGTAGGATTTGAAATGGCAAAGAATTAGGTTTGGATGGGAGAGTGGGGGTATAAATAGTCTCACTAGTTGTTGAGCTACAGAAATAGAAGCCCAGATTACCCGGCTCAAGGTCTGGAGTATCCGGGATTCAAATTTCAATGGCTCTCTCTGTCTGCTCAGAGGGAGAGTCTCAAACTCTCTGAACACAAAGGTGTCCAGAGTATCTAGAAAACACTCGGATACTCTGGGATGAAGACAAAAAGGCTAAAAACTTCGAAGACAGAGAACCGGAGCAGGAAACAAATGTGTTCGGAGTATCCAGAAAATAGCGCGGAGACTCCGGAACCAAGACAGAAAGCTTCAAACTCCCCAGCACATGCGCTCAAATACTCTGGGTCAACACTTAGCAATATTCAGAGAAAGATTCCCCGGAGACTCTAGACATAGATTCGGATACTATGAAGTGAAGAGAGAGACCACTAGGGGACCGGAGTGACTCACTTAGATACTCTGAGCCAAACAATCTCCTTATGTTTGCATGGTCAAATAATCTGGAAATATATGTGGATATTTCGGACATCAGATAAAGAGGGATTCTCAAGGAATTTTGGAGGTAGACTCTATTTGTGGCAAGATTCAAGTTGAGCATTTTGGTCACTAATCATCCACATTAGCTATACGATATGCCCCTCTTTATAGTATAGTTTTTCCTATACTCAAAGTGATTTTCCAAATCACTAAAACCTAGGAAATAGTTTCTAATCTTCAAAGCCTTCATGCCGTAGTCTTTTCAACTTTTGAGAGTCGCCAATGTTGGTTGAACATCGCATGTTGGACTAATAACTTGATCATACACTTAACATTCACATTAGTCACTTAGTCGCTCGCCATAAATCACAAAAACACATCTAGGGGTACTAGATGCTCTTTCAACAATCAACTCGGCAAAACAACAAGTTTTTAAGATCTTTTTTAGAGGAGCTAACTCTATAGCTGCATTTGTTCAAACGAGTTTACATAGATAGAGGGATTATCACTAGGTGCGTGTTTGTTCACACGAATTTACATAGATAGAGGAGTTAAAACTATATACATATCCAAGGAATCATTTTAGTGCAAATATTTTATTCTCACATGAGATGCACAACAACAACAGAGAAACCATCTCATCAAAAGAAGAAGTTTTTGAAATCTTTCTTAGATGAGCTAACTTTGTATCTGCATTTGTTTTTTATAGATAGAAGGACTAGCACTGCATGCGTGTTTGTTCACACAAATTTACATAGAGAGGAGTTAAAACTCGAGAATATCCGTGTGATCATTTTGTGGAAGCTTTTTATTTCACACGAGTCATGCAACGAAAACAGAATAACTATACCAGCAAAATAAGAAGTCTTTGATATCTTCTTTTGATGAGCTAACTTTGTATCTGCATTTGTTCGTAGGATTTTATGTAGATGGAGGGATTAGAATTGGTACGCGTTTATTCACATAAATTTACATAGATAAAGGAGTTAAAACTTGATACACATCCACACGATCATACTATGAAAATATTTTATTCTCACAAGTTGCGGAAAATGAGAGTAACCATCACAGCAAAAGAAAAAGTGTTTAGGTCTTTTCTAAAGGAGTTAGCTTCATATCTGCATTTGTGAGTTTGTGTAGATAGATGGATTAGTCTTGGATGCGTGTCACATGAATTTACATAGATAAAGGATTAAAACTTGATACATATCCACACGACTATTTTGTGGAAGGTTTTTAATTCTCACACGAGTTATGCCACGAAAACAGAGTAACCAAAAAGAAAAATTTTAATCTTTTCTGGATGAGTTAGCTCTACGTCTGCATTCGTTCGTACGAGTTTACGTAGATAGAGCAATTAGCACTAGATACATGGTTGTTTACACGACTTTATATATACACAGTAGTTAGCAAAGGATACACGTCGAACCGATCATTTTGTGAAAGCTTTTTTTCTTGATGAGTTGTGCAGCGAAGTGAGAGTAACCCTCTCTGAAAGGGACGAAGATTTTTGAGTTTGTCTTTTGTAGCTAAAACGGTAAGTTCATACGACTTTGTACATACACAGGAGTTAGCGCTAGATACGCATTTATTCATGCGAGTTTACGTGATAACGTGGTTAGCACCGGACCCGCAGCGAAGTAAACATTTTCGGCCATTCACAATGAGCTGAAACATTTCATCGATGTTATTCATCCCATGAGCTAACCAACAAAAACCGGGCAACAGACCGGGCACCTGATGAGCCCGTTCTCGTTGCAGTCCGGGCACCGCCGGAACATGCCGGCGAGCTGGCGGCCATCCTCGTCGCGGGCGAAGATCCTGTAGCTGCCGTAGCACGTCTCGCAGGGCAGGAACCGCATGTCGCCGCACGCGGCGCACTGGGCGAGGTGTGCCCCGCCGCCGGCCAGCAGCTCGCACCAGGCCAGCGCGCGCTCGAGCTCACCGGCCTCGTGCAGCGCGCGCACGTTGTCGGCGCCGCCGAGGTCGTGCAGCTTCCCGGCCCCGTCGCCGACGAACACGAGCGGGACCGGCTCGCCGGGGCCCGGGCCGCCGAGGAGGTCGCGGAGCTCGGCCTTGAAGGCGGCGTGCATGGACACGTCGCGCTCGTCCACGCGCACGCGGTAGCAGCGCAGGATGGCGCGCACGGCGCGGCCGTCCTCGAACGTCCTGCGCACGCCGCGGAGGCTGGTGAAGTTCACCACCACCGCCTTCCCCGCGCGCCACGACGGCCGCGGCGGCGGTGCCACCTCGTCCGTGACGTCGGCGGCTTCGTCGGCCTGCTCCTTCATCTTCTTCTTCTCCTCCAGCTTTTCGTGGAACTCGTCGACGCGCGCGCGGACAAAACCGGTCACCTCCGGTATGTCCCGGGCGACCGGCGTCCCCATGTCGTCGTCGAAGGGTTCCTCCACCGTCGGCCGCGGAGTCGTGGCCTCCTTCTCTGGGAAGAGGAGCGCCGGGTGCGACCGCGACGGTTCCACAAAGGTCTGACGGAACCCAGACATGATCCCCGGATCAAAGTCAGGCACATGCTGCACCGGTGGCGGCGACGATGATTCTCCACGGCACCCGCTCGGGGAGGCAGACCATTGCGCTGTGCTCGACGTCGCCGACGCGGCGTTCTCGAGCACCGCCACGAGCCCCCTCTTGCCGCCCGGCGTGCTCTTCGTCGGCGCGCGGGAAGCGGTCGCCTTCGCCGCCGCGGCTCCATCGTTGGCGCCGCCCTTCGTAATCTCCTCGAGCGGCAACGCCGAGTAGGCGTGCACGCCGTCGTGCCGGCTGCGGCAGAGGCCGAGGGAGCCCAGCGGGCGACTGGGACGAGCGCAGGCTCTGCCGCCTCTCCGCCGGCGCCGGCGCCGGCACCACCGGCATCTCTATGTGGCCGCGCGCATCCCTCGAGCTGGAGCATCCCATTGCCGGCCGGACTCGGAGCAGACGCACGCACGTGCACAATCACTTGCACGTGCGCGCCTATTTGTGGACCATGGAGTGGATGCTAGGAGTAGATAGACAAATATAGGAAGTGATCTGGTGAAGGATACGAGGTGGATGGAAATGATGTCATGTTTAATTAGCCAATTAATCAGAGAGTTATTTGGTAACTATCAACTAAAAAAATGCGTCTAGGAGGATTGTATTTGATTATGGATTTGGAGAGAGGAAAATTCCGGAGATTGTTTTGGGGCGTATTTTTGTCTTTAAAATATTAGCAGAAAATACCATGGTCCTTTATACAAGTTAGTTTCACTTGTTATAGTGCCTAAGGGTATCTCTAATAGGGTGATGTCAGCCTTCCCTTAGAGGTGCCACATAAGATTTTTGTTGAGTTGAAGGAGAAAGAGAAAAGAAAAAGAAGATTGCTTTCCCTTGGTGAATGGATGATCTCTTCGTATCTAAGAGATCACTATTTTTTTCATTGTACAATATGTCTATCCTTAAACTCATATTTTCTAGTTTAATTTTGATCCTATATTCATGCATGCATTAATTGCTAGAGATATCATCAAGAGATAACCTGTTGTATAATATATTTTTATTGTTATCTCTAAATGACGTGGAAGGCATAAGAAAAGACTATCTTCTTTATTATTGGAGATGCCCTGAGTGTAAACCACTATGAAAAATAAAAGATTTCATTTAGGCTTTCATCAAAACAGCACATTCAATGCATCGAGGTTTACATATGGTAGGTCTCCAGTGGTACATTGAGGATGAGCCTCGTACAATTCATCTCAGGAAAAAGAGGAAACAATTTGGAAAATTCACATGTCATCCACTCTTTTACATGGAAAACGAGAAAGTCGTGCTGGTATAATTAATGGGAAATATATGCTGTACGACGTTTAGCTAATTTTCCATTCTTTTACATGTTCAGAACGTTCGTTGCGTGGTCTTAACCGGCGAACGCCTCACGTTCGTCAGATCGCGCGAAGGATCCTTCCGCTGAGACGTGTTCCCCTTCCCCTCGACAACTCCACTCCGCTTACACGGCTCCACTCCCGTTGCTATTCGCGCTCGCCAGGCCACCACCGTCGCATGCATCTTCGTCGGTGAAGGGGCAAAATCCAGATCTCGACAGGGCGAGAGCACGGTGCGGACTCGTGTTGGCCACTCATGTGTGCTGCTCGTGCTTGCCCGTCTATGGTCGCTGCTTGCGTCTTCGCCGCCGGAGGGGAAGCCAGGAAGAAGATGCATGGAGGTGACAGAAGAGCTCCCATGTTAGGAAGAAGCGCTAGCTGCAGCCTAGTACATCTCGAAAGAAGTTTGCCACTCTCCTATGGCTGCTTCAGGGAGGGGAGAACCTAATGCATTGAGGTGGAAGGAGGTGGTGAAGGAGAGTTCCACTTGCAGGAGGCGCCGCTCTACCATGACTGCTTCGTGAGGAAAAGAAATAGCAGCATTGAGAGAAGAGAGACCGAGAAGAGGGTGATGGACGTTAGCAAGAAGCCAACAGCTTTATTATTATTTATTCTTTTCTCCTTTCTCTTCTTTTAAGAGAATGAGTAGGGTAGTGTATTAATACAATCCTATGTGTAACAAATTATTAGGTAGTTGAATCTCGGTATTTGATAGAGCTTATCTATCCGTTCATCACACCTTTAAATTAAATAGGCTGATAAATATATTTTCTAAACATCTTAGCAAGTACATCATCATTATACTGGTAACTATTTACTAAATATTACTAAACAGTTTGGTAAGTATATTATCACTATATTGGTAACTAGTACTAAGTGGTTTGATAGGTACATTATTTTTATTTATTACATAGTCTAGTCCAAAAAAGACAACTCACAAAAAAAAATATTTGCAAAGAAATTATTTTGAGGACTCGTTTTTGACGAGCTCGCATCTGATAAAGCTTTTTGCGGGCTTGTTAATTAAGTGGTCCAGTGTTGAGATTATGTGCTCACAGTCGTCCGCAACACGGTCAAAAGGTTTGATATGTAAGACTAAAAAGACAACTATCGTCAGATAGTCGAGTCCTTACTAATAGCGTACAAACAGCTAGCCGTCTAATATCACGGTCGAACGCGTACAAACGATTAGTGATGTGGAAAACAGAAAAAAGAAATATTTATCTCTCTAGTATGGTCAGCCTCAAAAGCTGAAATAAACCTGGGCATGATCATCCTGTATGTGAAGATGAAGAAATCTTGTGTCTAGTAAGGAAAAGTGGTGCAGTGACTAGTTAACTCAGTCGGATGGACCAACTCTTGTGTCAGCGGTGAAGTTAAAGTCTTGTGTGAGGTAGTAAGAGAGAAGAAGGTGCTCGAGCCTCGACGGCGATGTAAACTGCAAAGACCTTCATCTCGCAGGCCGTGCGCTTGGAAAATGCAAGACACTCGGGGCAGTAACAACCCGCGGCAGGACGCAGGATGCGGAACCTGGAAAACAACAATGTGGCCAGTAGATCGCGCGCTAGTCCCGTCTTTTCTCTTACACTTTTAGCTGCCAGATATTCGATACGATAGTGTACATTCGAAAGTAGAATTGTACATGTTGTGCAACTCTAACGCTCGTAACCGAAAATAAAATTATCTATGATATATACTACTATAGTATCTCTTATGTGGTTGCATGTACCGTGATAATCTGATCCTACTAAAATAAACACTGTATCAATCTTTCTTTCTTGCTAAATTTCAGA
This sequence comes from Stipa capillata, assembly GCA_019208055.1. NCBI lineage: Eukaryota > Viridiplantae > Streptophyta > Magnoliopsida > Poales > Poaceae > Stipa > Stipa capillata. Next base: position 155,198 of record JAGXJF010003269.1, on the reverse strand, counting down.
ATTCCTAGGATTTTCTTCTTTGTACCGACGATTGTCTGAGCTTATTGTCCTCAAAGCGAAGGAAGCATTTAATTTCATCGATTGTTATTCATATAGATTTCTACCTGTGGATGTGCTCGGAGATTTGTGACGCCACCACCTCCATCCTCAATGACACTGGTGAGCACTGGAGCCCACTCGAGAATGTCGCCTCTTCCAGCAAATCTAATTCCAGCTCGCCATTTTCTCAAGTGGCCACTTCGGCAAAGTTGGCCCTTTCGCCGAACACACTACTCCACTAAGATGCCTTCTCCGCTTCATTTCCCCTTTTCGTTTTTGCCCTTAGACTAAGGTTGTGAGTTGTCTTCGGGACTATTGGTGGCGGTCGTTTGTCTCCGGTGTCGAGGTCAGCTTGAGAAAAAGTGGTGAGCAGCTGCACATACGGATAGGAAGTAGAAAAGCTAAGGAAGAAGCACGGGAGAGATGGTGAAGGTCCGGTGGACCTTGCTATTACTAGCAAGGCATCGCTCCATCACCGGTGGTGCACAAGACTAAGGACATGCATGTGAGAGGGTTGATGTGCAAGCGACGCACAATTAGGGCTCTGGGGTTTGTATGGGTGCGGCAGCAACACGGAGGGGAAGGGGGAGGGGATCGTTGGAGGAATCTATACATCCTTTCTAATCTAACGGTTCTAAAAAATCACCGATTTCATGAAAACTTTCGGTTGAGCGGATAGCTCCATATCTGATTGTGTGCCGTGGAGAATAAGAAAATTTAGTAGAAATTTTGACAAACTTTCTCTTGAATAAAAATAGGAAATTTTAGCCACGAACGTGAGGAACACAGTGAGAAGTCCATTTGAGCTTCCAAAAATGAGTTGCACATTTAATCCGATGTAATTCTGTATTGTAGGTTTTCAAACTTACATCGAACGCCGAAATTGTACAGAAACATACTCGCCTCATTCCTCAGCGAACACACGTTTTGTTCATGTTTTTCAGATGAAAAGTATCAAGTGAAGAGAATGTGCAACCTGTGGCGCCGATGTAATTGGCACAAGTACACAAGTATGGCATTACCCATGCAGTACTTCTTGCCTAAATTTAACATGCTTTTCTAACAGATAAGGATCTGTTTGGGACGGGTGAATTTCACAAGAATCTCGCGGAAATTTCATACAAATCCATTCCTTTCCCGCAGGAACAGGAATTAAATTACAAGGTCCATACGGGGCCTTGCTACCAAGCTTCGTAAGCTGCAAGTGCGAGGAACTGTTTCTGATCAATCATTCAATTACAGAATGAAATGACATATAAGTTCCCATGGCACATAACTCCTGCACACACAAACATAGTTCGAATCTGCAAGTACAACAACGCCACCCAGCCGCAAAATTGCATAGCCCCTGCCTTGTCAGACAGTAAACTTGAACTTCACAACAGAAAATTAACACCGAAACATTAACCATATAATCAACGACATAGCTCATATCTGTAATGTGTTGCGCAGTGTTTCACAACATAGTTAGGGTAGGTTCAAGCTAACCATTCAACAATCACGTTAGGTGAGGACAGTAAACAATCCTAACCAATGAGTTTGTATGATCAATGCTTTTAAGATAGTGATGAAGTTCTAGCTGGCTTCGGTCTCGAACTTGAGGCAGATCCCCATGCTGAAGAGCTCCTGGTAGAGCAGCTTTGTGCCGTAAGGCACATTGATCCGGAGTATGTTCTCCGCGGACTTGCAGAACCAACGGTAGGGGCCATGGACCTTCCTCCCTCCTTCGACAGGCCTCAGGATCACATTCACCACCCGCTTGTGTGCCTGGCAGATGTGCAACTGTGAGGAGTCGCTGAGCATGAACAGCCACTCGTGGAGGTTGGTGGTGGCGCCATGGGCGAGGAGGCAGTTGCGTTCCATCTCCCGAACTTGACACCGCCGAACCTTTTCTTGTGCTCCACTGGCTGCCACGTGAGTGGTTGCACCAAAATCACACAAAATTGTTACTTCATATGGCTACCTCTAGGCAGTATCTGGGGACCAAATGTCACCTTGTCCATCAAAATCACACAAAATTGTTACTGGATGCCATGCTGAACTACATTGTCTTGCAGTATTAATGCCACTTCATGTAAAAAAGGATCATGAAATACAATGCAGAATAATTTTGTAAAGATTATATTATTCACCTGTCTTAAGAGTAATCACTGCAGAGTTCTTCCCATCATCATTAGCTGAAAGAACTACCTTCTCCACCATCCCTTTTTCAGTATGCATAAGCTTCTCACTACGATCTTCACCAGATTCTGAGACCTTCCCGATGACAATGTCACCACTTTGAAGACTTGATCCAATATATGGTAAGCCATCGATATCCAGACTGTCAACCCACCCTTTCTTGCTTTGCATTTTGCCAAAATCTATCTTTTCCCTGTGTTTGAGTCGTCTGTTTACCTCTTTATTTTCTATCTGTGCTTTATAGCCCTTGAAATGTAGTGTCCAAAACATGCCACGCTCTAAAGAAGCCCTGTTCAACATCAGAGACTCTTGGTTAAATCCCTGATGAAACTGACTGAGACTATTGCATGTTGGCCATTGAAATATTCTGGTCTCGTAAAGTCATCTTTTCTTCCAAAATTGCAGTCTCTCTTATCAAGACAGTCAGCCACTACAGTTTTGAACAGAGATCTCTGTGGATAGTACATTTGATGAAAAAGGGTATCGACTCTAAACTGAGAATTTGTAGACGAGTAGCCAATAGCCTGCTGTGATAGTTTTTCAGCTTGCATCAAAACCCACCGAGCAGAATTGTGATTTGCAAAGGGAATGATAACGCAACTCAAACCTAGCAAGAAAGAAGGGCAAGTTCACAATGAGTATAGTATGAAAATCCCTCTTCTTTGTCCCCTGAAAAGAGATCCCTAATTCCATTAGCACATCACATATCCTCCTCCAACATCAATCAGCTCAATTATATTTTGATCCATAAGTTCCCGAAAAGAGTATGATCCACCCTTACATTTAGTAATGCTTTTAAGATTTTCAACTATAAGAAGTGGTTTTAGAATTCTCCCTCCATCGGAAAAGACACGAACTTCTTTATGGTGCTTGTCCCTTTTGATTTCCACCTAATCAAAGTTAAAAACAGAAAGAAGAACCATTATTAGTACTATCTTGTGGCAACATATGTGCTTTTACATATTCCACATAATAAGAAAATGATACATTGACAACCATATCCTCATTTTTGTGGCAAGATATGACCCACTATCTTATCGCAACACATATTCCACAAAATAAGAAATGATGCATATTACAACCATATTCTCATGCTTGCGGCAAGATATGGCCCAACAATGATATGTCGCAAACATACAATGTCTTAGCTGAGATTACCTAAATTTGGTACAAATCATACATGAAATACATACTGTAAATAAAGCATGAGATGAAAAGATGAAATGCCCAGGTAAAAAGAAAATTAAGAAGCAAGAGAAGATCACAATGATCTCATGGACTCATCAGGAGAATAAATTATAACCATTTCCTTAACGTACCAGTGTACTATGATTCTCTTTTGTAATTCTATAAATAAGGGCATAGAAGGGTGGACCATTAGGATACTCTACAAAATTTTAAGTCAATAGTTTGCATAACTATACCCAACAAATTATTTTCAGCCAGGTTGTGCAAATCAAATAGTTGTTAAGAGCACAAAACCTATGATAGAATCGTGGCAAATACAACAGAACTCCTGGTAACATAAGTAAAACCAGCTGAACTTCACGCACAATTGCACGGCTAGATACTGCAATACATATGCTTTTATATGACAACAGAGTAGTTTGCTACACAATTCTAATGCTTATGTTTGAAAATAGAGCTATATTACTTACACACCTGTAACGGCTCTATTATATATATATATATAGACACCGTATAATCTGGTCCCACCAAAATAAACGATGTAGATATTTCTTCTTTTTTTTCTCCAATTAACATGGGAACTTCTAGACTCTTAGAGGGCGCACAGAGGCTTCTTTTAACCTTGTTTTAATAACATATCACATCTCTCAAAAGTTTTAAAGGTGAAATCTGTGTAACAGTTCAGCAAAAAAAGAATTAACAACCGCAAAAGAAAGCAAAGAGTGTTCCTTCCTAGATATACACAACGTGCTCCAAGATGAAAATTAGATATCAGTTTAGCAGAATCAGAACTTAAACCTGTGGATGGATTTGCTGGCTACATTGCATATTCCATAGATGCATAACAAAGTCGCCTGGGTCTGCACACACTCCAAGCAAATTTCCGTTCAAGAAGATCTTGTCTTTCTTGCCAAGCTCTCGTACAAGAACTTCATCCAGTTTCTTCATTCCAAAAGAAACAAAAATATGTCGATCAATGGCTTCCTCATCACAGAGCTAACCACAGCAGTAACAGCTAGGTTTTTCACAAATTCACATTTTTCACCATCAGGAATAGATATGAAACACAACTTCCCCAGAAGGAAGGATTCCTACAAGAGTATTTCTCATGTCAATCCGCAATAGGATATTTAAAAGGCATAGAATAGGCATGCATCACTCAGTGTAAAAAAGGAAGAACATACAGATATCTAGCATCTTCAGCATTTCCCCAATATGCAACCAACTGTCATGTCTTCCTCAAGTCAGACATCATTTGAAGCGGATTTGTTCTCCTAAGGGTTGCAACAATCCCTGAGCACCTTTCATATTTATACGGATGGCACCAGGAACCAGTGGAGAAGGGACAGTTCAGACCATTGGTAACAATTGACGCATCGACATAATGATCAAGAACTAGTAGGTCACCATCAAAACTCAAATGTCTCTGCATGACCTTGACCATTCGTCTCTCTGCATGCCTAATATGCATCCAAAGTTCGCTCCACTGACATGCTAGATCTAGGCTCTTGTTACGGAAATCATCCTTATTGTCACATTTTCGCTTGCCGGAGTAAGCCATTAGCAGACATTTCACCATGTATCCCAAGAAAAATGCTTTGCTCCTATTGTCACTGACACCAGGAAACATATACTGCCAATATACTCATCAAAGGATTGTTCTGGTGGAACTTTGTATTTTTTATATATTCATCAACATATTTATGGGCTCTACCTCCTTTACGAAAGCCTTTACACTGTTCATGAGATTCTTTTATAGTTGCTGATATTATGTTGACCATAGAAGCATCGCAATCTTGCATGTCGATCATCTCAAAAGCTTCCTTATCTGATGATACATCTATTGCAAAAAAACACTATCCAGATTGGCATAGTCGCACCCAAGAAGAACAGGTTAATGACTTTACTGAAACCATCATTCTCTTTAGACTGGACAAGTTTTACGTAGATCCTTTCTCGTCTGATTTGAGACAAGTAACACGCGTCCCAGATGGGGAGGTCCCTGATCCAAATCCTAGATAAGCATTTCAGCTCTTCAGAAATAAATGCCTACAGAGTTGAAAGCAAAGAAAACATGAGGTTAAAAAACCCAGATATGGTACCAAAAAACATTTGTACATGGCGTAGGTAAATACTTTCTCAAAGTCATTCCAGAAGAGGGTAAATCTGAAGAAAGCAGAGGGCAATAAAGCAGCTGAAATTTTCTTCAACAGAATTGCACAGTAATGCAAGTGTGAGTTATTCGAACAGGTTCATGTTAAAATATTATAGGGCACAGCTAAGAAGCACCATCGACTTAATATGTAAAATTCCAGTTGAACTTTGGTCACATGCTTATAATATGTATCACAAGTTAGGCTGGATTTTGCTAAATTCGTATGAGTTCGGTTGACTTTGCTGGACAAATACACATGACAGTACCAGGATGGTCTGTCTTGCATGACTGATGTATACAGTAGACTTAGTTTATTCTACTAGATATATGTTGTTGCACATCCAAAACGAGAAGCTTCCATTCAAATTTACGATTAGCATGGACTTGCAGCTCAAGGATATACAAATGTGTAATGCAATGTGAAAATATAATGATTTTGGTGGAATGCATTAGCTAAAAACAGAATGAATAGGATAGATCATGTAAGGCAATACCTTTTCCATTCCCTTTATTAGAAAGTATCCACCAGAATCAAACTGGCAGTCAGTTTCTTGAAGTTTATGCAGATAGCACAAATTTGACTTCACCATGACAGGTAACCTGCCAATGGTGACCCATTTACCTTCATTCAATATTATCTTTCTTCTGGATACATGGATCCTCTCTGGTTTTAGATTTGTCACTTTGCTTGAGTGAATAAACCTAATACAGTCAAAACACTAATAAATCAGATGGCATAACATCTAACAAAATTTAAAAAATCGATATGATATCTTGAGTTCTTGACTACAGACAGGAGAGTAATTTTAACTCACATCCACTGGTTGAGAGAGGAAAATAGTTGTGTGGTTTCGTTAAGGTCGAACATGTCGAGATCAAGGGTAGAATGCTAAGAAATAGTGTAATCACCACATGTAATGCAGGCTTACAGGAACTTTGTAGGCAGGTAAGAGGAAAAAATATAAGATACATGCATAAAGTGTCATGTGATGTCAAACGCAACAAGTAAACATCAGCTTGGCAAGGAGCTTAAACCCATTAACTTCTGTGCTAGTTATAAAATTGAAAAAAATACTATTCTGGAATGGTTGAAAATGATTTTAAATTTCCCCATGAAGCCATGACTCAATCTTTCATTAATTTTTCATGTATATAGTGTGGTTACTTCTAGCAAGTACGGTACAGTTCTCCATTGCTGTTTCATTTCAAATGTCATATGTGCAGGGGCGAGTAAGGACTAAGGAGCATCCTGACCTGAACAGTCATTTCTATATTCATCTTAGAAGACTATGCCATGTTCTGGAAGCGAAAGAATATGCCATGTTCTGGAGGCGAGCATGTCTAGGCTTCAGTTTGAGTGTCTACTCATCGAGATCATTGTTGTCAGGCCAAAACACCGGCTCCTCAAGCTTCACTCTACCAAACTTGATAGTTGCATGCCTCCAGGCACCTACTCTCTTTGAAGGATCATAATCAAGCTCAACAGTGATTTCCCCTACAGAATCAAAGAGCTCTTGGAGTCCATGGGAGACAAAATCAGTGTAGGAATTTATCTGATGGCTGATTAGTCCAGTTTCACTGAAGAATGATCTTGCTGCTTCTTAACAAAACTTCTCCAGGCTTGCAACATCGAAGTCAATTGGGACCTGCGCATGTGGGTCCAAAGAACACTTCACTTTCCCTTCATCTTCCACAGATGGTATTCCTTTCAAATCCACATCCATACAAGACTGCCCTACACCGGCATCCTCAGATGGCTGTCGCTCCCCTTTGGCGTCCTCTTTTATATGGGACTTCCCTTCTCCAGTGTCATCCAAAACCATGAAATCCATGACATCCATCTCAGTATCTGAGCCATTTGGTGACTGCTGACCATTCATTTGCGGCTCTTCCACCGCTATACCACCAGGCAGCTGCCCCCTATCAACAAAGCCCTTTTTCAGTTTTCACAACAAAGACAGAAAATAAGCATATCAACAAAGCCCTTTTCCACAATAAAAAAGAAAAAGAAACATATCACCAGTCTTCGTATATTAAACAATCGTCCAATTACAAGGCAAGTCAAGAGAAAATGCGCATACATAGCTCCACAAGACATCAGACACTACGAACCAAAATCACTAACAATTCCTTAGACAGTAACACAATCTTAAGAAATATACGCAAATGCAACACACATCAGACAGCCATTTCACAACATTTCAACTAAATAGACCACTTGATCAGCATAGCAATGTCACAAAACATCAACCAAACAAACCTTTTTCTTTTTACCACTGCCTCTGCTCTTTTCTAAACGAGGTTCGCCACATGTCACAACCCAATCAAATCAATCACTTGACACAGATCAAGACAAGGATCCCCACCGCACTAACCCCAACGTCGCAATCCACGATCAAACCGCACCATCCCAAAACCAAAAATTTCACCGCACTGCCACCATGAACAGGCTCACACAGGCCACAACCGAACCCACCACATGGTATAAACAAAATTGCAGAGCAAGCTCGAAAAGTTCAAACCACCCGCTGCTGCTTCGTGCGCGCGAGGCCACGGGTTCCCTCGACCCTCGGTCGTGTGAAGAAAAGTCTTTTTTTTTCTGGAGGAACACACGGCACCAAACAATCTAATGTGAAACGACCGAGCGACCAAGAGCAGGAGAAGCGCGCAGCATTTGCACCTTGCACGCGGCGAAACGTAGCGGCGTCGAGGAACACGAGACAAGAGCGCGGCAATGGGGGCTAGCGCGTCGGCCAGGGGACGGCGGGCCTACCTGCGCGCCGGCGATCGCCGGACGCCGTCGCCGCCGTTGCCGCCGGCGAGGGAAACCGTACGACGTAGCGGTCGGGATCGGGGTTTTAGGCAGCGTGAGGGCGACGCGACCGAGGAGTGGGGAGGCAAAGAGGCTTTTCCGCTCTACGGAGGAGGGATCAGGCGTTCAGCACAGTGGATGGATGTGATCAGGAGTTGGGGAGTGGGTTTTGCTCTGCACCCCTCTCTGACTGGAGACCGATCCCACCTGTCATTGTGATGGTGGATCATGTTCTATGCAACGTCCAGGAAAAAAACCCCTGCCTGTTCAGTTAAAAAAGTAGGCAGGGAATTTGCATCATAATGCGCTGAAGTACACTATTGTGTATAGATGATCGCGCGAGGATGCGGTCTAAAATGACTATGTAAAAATATACTTTTTGTGGAGAATAAATGTGAAAAATATACACGTTATTTTTAATAAAGTGGTAGTGATAATTGTGCAACGAGACAGTGGTGGACAGAGTATAAGGGCAGACATCCCAATAATTAGGTGTTGGAAATGAAAGGAGGCGGTTGCATATGGTAGAGAAAGAAGGTAGTGGGACACTGCGAAGGTTGGATGCGTAATAGGAGGGAAGGGAAAAGGGAACAACGAGCGCGATGTAGTGCTGGTGGGTCTCATGGCACAAGAACAACCATCGCAAGACGGTGGCTCCTGTGTGAGAGAGTGAAGAATCAAAGATGTCGTCTAGAGGGGGTGAATAGGCGATTTAAAAACTTACATCTAAGATACTAGTATCAAACACAATTACAAAAAATAAAGTATAACAACCTAGAGAACAAGATATAAGAAACTACAACAAATGATTAGAAAGTGAGCTTGAGAACAAACATATGAGGAGATACTTTGGTTTGTTGTCGAAGTTAGGACCATTTGCGAGGCTCTGCATCTTTGTTGAGAAAGCTTAGTCCAAAAGCTAAAAGTGGCACTAAATCGTGCTTTTTCCACAAGAGACTTGCCAATACAAATCACCCTCACTTCTTGGTAGCTCTTCACGTTGCGGTAGGCAAACTCCAACCTTTATAAACTTCTTGGGTTCTTCACAAGCTTGAAGACTCTCAAGCGACGCCTAACCGTCTAGGAGACGCCAATCTTTAAGAGTAATAAGAGTTTGATCTTCAGCTTAGATGTGATCACTTAATCGAATGCTCAATGGAAATCCAATCAAAATATCTAAATATTCTCCCTCTCAAAGGAAACAACAAGGCAAGAGAGAACAGAGATCATGTGTATCACTGGATTTGAGATGCAAGCCACACCTCCACCCAGGAGGGGTGGGGATATATATAGACAACCCTTAGAAAACGTTACCCACAAAAGACATCTCACTTGGAGGTTCTAGGCAACATCACTCGGAGGTTTTGGGATTCAAAAATCAACTGCTATATCAATGAAAAGCACTGCTCAGAGGCTATCGCTCAAATACACCGGTTGGTTTAAAATCTCTGGAATATCCTTGACCAGAGGGTTCGGAAGATGAGACTCGAAGGTTCGAACGAAAACCAACTGATGATGGGTAGCACAACTCTATCGTATACGAAGATAGTATCTGTATACAATTACCATGGATGCCTGGAGTAGCTAATGTATTCGTGAGGGACTCCAGGAGATAAAGAAATTATTTGCAGGAAGCTAGGTACCCCTTAAACAAGAAAGTCAATCTCTACGTTTAAGGATGACAGGAGTCCTAGTCGGAGACGACTCCGTACCTGGTACAGGGTACCCTCTATAAAAGGAACCAAAAGGCCCTGTGGAGGGGACATCTCAGTTTTGATAGATCTCAATCAGCTACTGAATAGACAACAAGCCCTAGAAGATCAGCGCAAGGAGACTCTCGACTAGTTGTAGATCACATCTAGGCTAGCCACCACTTTTTCCCTCGTACTCTGTTTCGAGAATCAATATATACATATAGGACGTAGGGTTGTTATCCTCCGAGAGGCCCAAAACAGTCTAAAATTTTGTTTATGGTATCTTGGCATGGTTCGATAAGGCTCTGGGTGTCCCCTACCCGTTCAATCTTTTTATCACGAATATCATAAGATCGGTGATTTACCAATCGTCGATGGATGGTGCCAACCATGGGGAACTCTTTGGTCGATTTCGTCGAATCAACACTAGGATCATCACAAGATCCGACAGGATCCACATAGAGATCTGGCTTCTCGGATGAGGGGTTCTACAACGACTTTGCCCTTCCATCCGACCAAGAGCCGATGACCAACCACATGGACCTTGGCAATTTTTACCCTGATGATGAGTCTAATAGCGACGTAAGTCGTTTTATGAAAGAATGTGCCAGGGCTTTCGGTGTCAATCTAAGATTGCCCAACCTCCAAGACACTAGCATAGGCAATTCAAACCCGATGTCGGGATTATCCCCTGCAGCTTCTGATCACCCAGCTGGTTGAGACCAATCTCTAGAGATCTCCTCCGATGACAGAGTTATGATGAATCTAGACTACACATCGAGCGAAACCGGCTCCCGAGAAGTCTTCACTATTGGAGACAACAACGAAAATCTAGTCGGCCCCGCTCGAGATAATGTCATAGCTAATCCCAACCCAGCAATCGGGAGTCAACCCCCATGACAATTGCCAATGGCATCTCAGGATCAGGCGCCTAGGCGGTTAGATCAGTCGCCCTCGACAGGGGGCAGAACTCTACGCCCCGACTGCCTCTTTACCCCCTTCCTTACCTTAGTAAATAGAAAGACTAGGAATCAGTCTTCTCCTATGTCTATACTACTACAATCAAAGACTTGGAATACAATCTATCGATTGCCTACTAGAACATTTGATAGGGAGTGCAACCGGCCACTACCAATCCTTAAACATTTATGGGAACCACACCGGATCAGTATTGTTGGATCGGTGGCTTCCCGACAGAGGGGGGGTGAATGTCGGATACAAATTTTTCTTCAAATTCAAATACAGATAGCAATTGAGGTACTACTGTAAATGACAAAGAAGATGCATCGGAAAACACCTAGAAAGTTATTGACGACATGGAGCTTGTCGTTAGCTTTAAAATGAGTACAAGATCACTGAAAACGGAGTCCGGATGCAAAAGTTATGACCAAAACAGTGCATGTCCGAAGCAGCAACTGAGTCACCCACCTGAGTCTCAGCTGGGTGACTCAGCTGGGTGTCTCAGCTGAGTTTCAGCTGGGTGACTCAGCTGGGTGACTCAGCTGAGTGTCTCAGCTGAGTTTCAGCTGGGTGACTCAGCTGAGTTTCAGCTGGGTGACTCAGTTGAGTGACTCAGCTGACAGGGCAGATTTGTCTAGATTCCAGAACAGAAATTTCGTTCCAACTTTTGAGCCAATTTAAAATCTACCCAACCAAATTCAACCAAATTTCACAGGGAGATGTAGGTGGGTCTTGTGAGTCTAAATCAAGTGCTGATCTCCATAAGAACTCCTCAAATCAAAACCTTTATCCAATTTCCTCCAATCAGCCCAAGAAATGAGAGAAAGTGAAAACTCAGGGGAAAAGGAAGCTCGTGAGGAATTTTGATCTCAAATCAATATAGTGTCATCTCACATGTCCCAGCAACCTATTCCAAGCACCAAACCTTAGAATTAACCCCTCTACAAGATCAATCACGAAAATCACTTTTCTTGCTCTTTTCTCAAGGAAAACTCGAAAATAGAGGAGGGAAAGGTTGAATCCTTAGGTATGCTTGGATGAGATCAGTATAGAGATGATATTCCCATCACTTACTTGCCATACCACAGATCAATCCATAAGAAAAGCAAGAAAACGAAAACCCAAAAGCTTCAAAGAGAGAGTGACTCAAAAACACATAGGGATTGAGGAAATCTTTTTGTATTGAATTTTCGTGGGTTTCTTCTTGGGTTTACAAGCCTCTCATCGAGGCAAAGCACTTCATCAAGTGCAGCTCTCAACAGCTAATCAAAAGGGTTAAGGGTTAAGAAAACCCTCATCATCTATTTATAGTGGGGAGGGACAACCCCCTCTTCCACTCTTGGGCCTCATGCCCTAATGGGCCTAAACTACCTAGCACGCATCACAAAGCGCCTAAATAGCTTAGCCACCACCCGATTTTCCTTCCACCCTAAGCTACCAACCCTAAACCGCTTCCGGCCGCCGCCGCAGTTTCTTAGTTGAGCTTTGGTGGTTTCCGCGTTTTTACCAAAACGCCCTCGCACTGACTTGGTCCTCACGTCTCGTCTCCACCCGTTTTCTTGTCATCCGCGTACATGCTTTTAAGCCGCACGATGTCGTCGCCACCTCCTTGACCGCATCTCAGCCCTCCAAGCTATCATGCCAGTCCATATGGCCGAACCATCGCCGCACCCAACTCGCACCTGCACACAATAGACCAAGCAAAGCGTTGCGAGCACAAGTTTTCCACTTGACCCAAGTCAACCGAGAAAAATTCTTTATCCACTCAATTTTTCCTTGAGACAAATTGAGAAACTCAAACAATCAATCACATTGCAAATAATTCAAACCACGAATTCATGCAACCAAAAGAGTCAACTCCACATTAGATGGCAAAATATTCATCACAAATATTGTCAAGTCCTCACATGACTCACAATCTCCCCCTTGATGAATATATTGCCAACATCTCTCAATCAATTCAAATTGGAGTTGGTTTAAAGATTTAAAAGCAATCGAGTTGCAAGAATTCACACTTGGCCAAAGGAAAGAGAAAGCAAGCACCGGGCCAAGTGCATGTGAACAAGAGTAAGATCCAAACTGTGAGTGAAGACTTAACATATGCAAAGAAACTCCCCCTCACTCCTATAATCCATATATCTATGATCTACTCCAGAAAATGCGAAATCCATCCAAAGGCATGATTGATATGACTATTTCTCCCCCTTTGGCATTATAATCATCAAGGATAAGCATGTATGCATGGAAATTTTGATTTTTCAGTTTGAACGAGCTTTGAAGATTATCCATAATGAGACACAAAAAGTGCTAATATGCCACAAAGGTGCTCACCAAACCATAAGAAGACATGTAGATCAAGAAGAGCAGCTAGCATATCAAGTTCTTAGCATATTAAAGAGTTCACTAGTAATGAGCGCCAGACTAGGTAGTCACAATTGCAATGACTCTAAACATGAGTGAAGTATGACAACCTAGCGCTAAGCCATGACTAGGAGGACAACCGATCAAGATTAGGACCAAAATACTCTACCACATGCTGAATTAAGCAATCACATGATTAAATGGATTAGGCACAACCAAAATACAACCCCCTGCACGAGGAAGTATCTTGAGTGATTCATCCTGACTTGTTCACATCGAGTCCACATGATTATTTGGACTAGCCACAACCAAAGTACTACCTCCTGCACGAGCAAGTACCTTGAGTGATTCATCCCTATTTTAGCATTAGCATATGATAAATTTCAAGCATGTAGAGCAAAAACTAGTGACTTTTGATGACAATAAGCATTTTCCGACCCGAGCCACAAAAGCCTAGGCATGTTAAGCCACTAGCAGTCCTAATCAAGATTACCATGAAGTCCTATCTTTGACCAGTCATAAACAAAGATCATAGTTGCAATACTAGAGTCATGAGCAGATTCAAAAGCAAAGGATTCCCTAGCAGGCAACTCATCAGTAGATCAAAGATTTAAATTCAAGTTGTTGTCCAATTAAGCTAGCATCACTGATTCCTGAGAACACATATCAAAATATGGTAAAATGAGCTAGACACTCAGAATATGGCATATAGCGAACTCGTAGAACTCATTGTTTCATCAAGGATAATAGACAAAGCTCGTAAACATGCAAAGTGCACATGATATATCACAAATGATGCAAAATGCACTATATTACACTATGATACACAGTGAGAAGACTCCCCCTCAAACCAACCCATGGGGATGAACAATCCCCAACTCCCCTCTAAGTGCACAGAATCGTGTGGGATCTAATGGCTTGGTAAAGATATCCGCGAGCTGATTTTCAGAATCAACAAACTGAAGCACTACATCACCCTTCTCAACATGGTCTCTCAGGAAATGAAACCGCACATCTATATGCTTAGTCCTAGAATGCTGCACTGGGTTCTTAGCAATATTAATAGCACTAGTGTTATCACAGAAAAGTGGAACACTATCAAAAGACAACCCAAAATCCCGCAACGTCGAAATCATCCAAAGAATCTGACTACAGCAACTAGCGGCTGCAACATACTCAGCTTCAGCAGTAGATTGTGCAACAGAAGATTGTTTTCTAGAAGACCATGAAACAAGAGAAGTGCCAAGAAAGTGACAAGTGCCAGAAGTACTCTTGCGGTCTATCTTACACCCGGCAAAGTCTGAATCAGAAAAAACCCCGAATCCCAAGAACAGAAGAGCATGAATACCAAAGTCCAAACTCAAGGGATGATCGAAGATACCTCATGATGCGCTTCACAGCTTGCCGGTGGGAGTCTCTCGGCGAGGCTTGAAACCTCGCACATAGGCAAACAGCGAACTGGATGTCCGGCCTTGTCGCTGTCAGGTAGAGGAGGGAGCCGATCATGCTCCTGAACTCCTTCTGGTCCACTGCCTCTTCTTCTTCATCAGGACCAAGTGATGTTGCAGTAGACATCGGGGTATTGATTGGCTTGGCATCGCTCATCCCGAACTTCTTCAATAGATCCTTGGTGTACTTGGCCTGATGCACAAACGTGCCCTCCTTTGTCTGCTTGATTTGTAGCCCCAAGAAGTATTGAAGTTCACCCATCATAGACATCTCAAATTCCCTGCTCATCATCTCAGAAAACTTGGACACAAGAGCATTAGAGGAACCACCAAAGATTATATCATCCACATAGATTTGTGCTATCAGAAGGTCATTGCCACGCCTAAGGAGAAACAAAGTTTTGTCTACCCTCCCCATTTCAAAACCATTTTGAATCAAAAAGCTCTTAAGTCTATCATACCAAGCTCTAGGAGCTTGCTTAAGACCATAGAGAGCCTTGGACAGTTTGAACACATGGTTAGGGTATTTAGGGTTCTCAAATCCTGGAGGTTGTTTAACATAGACTTCTTCTTCAATGAAACCATTAAGAAATGTACTTTTCACATCCATTTGATAAAGTTTGAACTTCTTAGAAGCTGAAAACGCAAGCAAAATGCGTATAGCCTCCAAGCGAGCTACCGGTGCAAAGGTCTCATCAAAATCAAAGCCCTCAATTTGACTAAACCCTTGGGCTACGAGTCTAGCCTTGTTGCGAACAATAATGCCATCCTCACTTTGCTTGTTCTTGAACACCCACTTGGTTCCAATGATATTGTGACCAAGTGGAGGCTCTACAAGCGTCCAAACCTTATTTCTTTCAAAATTTTCTAACTCCTCATGCATGGCATTGACCCAACTATCATCAGAAAGTGCATGACATATATCTTTGGGCTCAAAAGATGCAACAAAAGCAGAATGCGTAAGTTCTGAGGAGGGAATGGACCTGGAGCGAGTTACACGCTCAGAGATGTCGCCGATGATCTGCGTTGGAGGGTGATCCTTCTGGAGGCGTTGTGGACCCCGAGCTCATCTGAAACTTGAGTGGAAGTAGCCTCAGCAGCCTCTACCTCAGCTGTAGAAGAGGTAGGAAGCTGAGCTGCCGGTGAAGAAGGTGCCACCGCCGATGATGAAGTCGTCGGTGCTGGACCCTCAGCTACTGTCGAAGAAATAACTGGAGGACCAACAGCTGCCGCCTGAGAAGTGGGGGCACGGCCCACGCCACTCTCAAAGTCATCTTCATCCTGGAAGATCGACTCGGACTCCTGTGAAACACCTGAAAGCTCGGGTCTAGCAGAGCTAGCCTCATCAAAAGTCACATCACAGGACTCCACAATGGTGTTAGTCTCAAGATTAAGCACTCGATATTCTTTCGAATGTCCAGGGTATCCAAGCATGATACCATCAGAAGTACGCGACTCGAACTTGTCGAGAAGGCCCTTCTTCAGGATAAAACATTTGCAACCAAACACCCTAAGATGGGACACATTTGGCTTCTTCCCAAACATAAGCTCATAAGATGTCACATGCAGAGAAGAACGCAGAAAAACTCGATTTGACACATAGCAAGCGGTGTTGACGGCCTCGGCCCAATACCGTCGCGATGTGCCATACTCATCAAGCATCGTTCTTGCCATCTCAACTAAAGTCCTATTCTTCCTCTCCACAACACCATTCTGCTGTGGGGTGCGTGGAGTGGAGAATTGATGCTCAACACCACGATCAGCAAGAAAATCTGCAAAAGAAGCATTCTTGAACTCTAACCCATTATCACTGCGAATTCCCTTCAAAGAACCAGGAAAGAGATTCAAGAGCCTCAAAGCCAAATCTCGAAAGAACTCAAATGCCTCAGATTTGTGCTCCATGAAAAACACCCAAGAGAACCGAGAATAGTCATCAACAATGACAAGAACATACCACTTCCCACCCGCCGATCGAACCCGAGCTGGACCTACAGTGTCCATGTGTAAAAACTGAGCGGGTCCATCGGTCTTCACCTGATTGACAGGTGGATGAGAAGCGGCAACTTGTTTGCCATGACGACATGGGGCGCATACCAAATCATTGACTGGTTTGAGTTTGGGCAAACCTCTCAGAAGGTCAAGGCTGCCAACTCTAGTCAAGTGGTCAAAACCAACATGCCCCAACCGTCGGTGCCAAAGTTGAAACACTGAAGAAACTAGTTGCAAGAAAGCATCTAGACTCAGAAGAGCTAAACTCAGCAGCAAAAACTCTACCGGGACGAGAAATACCAAAAGCAAGTGCACCCGAAGAGTCAAGAACACGACATCCATTCTTCTTAAAACATACCTCATAATCATCATCAATGAGCTGTGAAACAGAAATGAGGTTGTATTTCAGTTTACTCACAAGGGCAACATCTTTGAGAATGTTGTTGTTGTTGACTCGCACTGCGCCCTTGTGTGTCACACGTCCACGGGAGTCATCTCCAAAAGTGATGTACTCATCACCGGACGTCTTGTTGAGGGAGGTGAACCATTTTGAGCTTCCGGTCATATGACGTGAACATCCGGAATCAACGAGCTACATGTTCACCAACCCTCGCCGACCAACCTACACAAAAGGCCGAAAACGAGTGGGCTCAGTACTGGGGTTAGTAAGCAAGGATTTTCGAATCCAGTACTGAGTCACTCGCTGAAAAGGAACAAAAGATCGTGAGTGATTAGTATGCAATGCAACACCTTGAGCAACTCTACGACCCTGACCTAGACCCCGCCGCGGAGGAATGTCACGCACCGGAGCACGTGAACCACCTCCAAGAGGACGGCGAGAAAACTCTAAGCGACCTGAACCCTGTCGCCTGCTAGAGCCACCAGAAACCTCAACATGTTGAGGCCTCGTGTGTGTCTTAGGAGCACTCAACGCATTGTTGCGTCGTTGAATACCCCTAAGAGCACGAACACGGTCACGACGCTCCTCCTTGAGACGTCGAAAGCAAAACTCAACAAGATGCCCATCCTTATGACAATGAGTGCATCGGTATTTTACCCTCTGCAAGGTAGTACCAACTGAAACTGAAGCACTCTTGTCCTTAAGAGATGAATCCAGATAGCCACCTGACTTGAACACTGTTCCCCTCTCCCCCTGAGCTATTGCAATCAAACCTCTACCAAGAGAACCAATGGGATGAGGAGGATGATTCTTATTTTCTTTCACATGATTAAAACCTAGACCTTTGCCTGAGCTAACTCTAGACTTGTCTAAGATCATGTCAAGTTCTTTTCTACCTCCAGAAAATCTCTCCAAAGTTTTCTTGAGGTAGTCAACTTCCCTAAGCAAAGGAGCACATGTAAGACAAGCTCCTGAAGCTGACACTCTAACAGCTTTCTCATATTTTTCTTTGTATGCTCCTAGTTCAAGTTTTAGAGATTCACAAGACACACAAGCGATGCTACATGTTTCAGCTACTGTTTTCTTAAACCTCTCTCTAAATGCAGCATGCATAGCAGAAACATCATTCTCAAGGTCAAGGCAAAATGTGCAAGTAGAGGAAACAGCATGAGAAATATCAACAGGTAACTTAGAAGCAGTAGCATTAGCCAAAGTAAGTTTTCTGTAAAGCTCAGAGATGTGTCTTCCTAGGTCCTGATTTTCTTCAACTAGTTCAGAGCATTTATCACACATTGGTCTTCTCATTTCAAGCACAGATTGATTTAATTCCTTATTTCTATCTTCCAAATACTTGCATCTTAAACATGGGGAAGATTCTTGGGTGCTCTTAGAACTAATGCTAGCAAGTTGATTCTTAGCATTCTTGAGTTCATTAGCATAAAATGAGTGAACAATGCAACCAGCAAGACAAACAATTTTAAGCTTGGCTAGATTATCCTTATAGACCATAAGCTCTTGGATGACAATTATATGCAATATGAAACCTATAGCAAAGCACAATTTCATCTCATTCAATTCGTTAAGAGGTGCTAAGCTAGAGGAACATCCAAGAGATCCACAAGAAGGCAGACTAGCATGTGAAGCCTTAAGCATGTCAATTTCTTTCCTAAGAGAGTCTAAGTCATCATCCTTAGAAGTGCAAAAGGAGCAAGGGCTCGACTTAAGTTTATCAATCTCAATCATGGATGACTTAAGCAATTCACTTACACTAGCATGAGCATCTTTAGCTTCAAGGAATTTTTTGTGTAAAACATCACAACTGGCACACTCATCCTCATTACTTTTCAGTTTAGCAATTTCTAGTGTAAGAGAATTAACTTTCTTAGTTAGATCTTTAGATTTCTTGATTGAAGCAAACAAGGCATCATTTTGCACATCAAACATATCAAGCAGTTTATCATGCCTAACACTGAGCTCATCAAAAGTGCAACTTACATCGCTTTCAAGATCTTCGTCGTCGCTCTCTTCTTCGGATCTCGCCATGAAGCACATGCCGGTGAAGCCATGTTCGACCTTCTTCTTCCCTTTCTTCTTGTGCTTGGGCGGCTCCGGTTCATCCTCGCTTGAAGAAGAGGAAGATGAAGAAGAGTTGGAGCTGTTGTCGCTATCTCCAAAAGCGGCGAGAGCTCGACGAAGATTCTTCTCCGCCTCACGCATCTTGGGCCTTGATCCAAAGTGGTTCCTTCTCTTGTCCTGAAACTTAGAGGCAAACTTGTTTCTCTCTTTAGGATTAGGACACTCGGATCGAATGTGGCCTTTCTCACCACATCCATAGCAAGTGATGTCCGAGGATTTCCTTCTCCTATTTCTCACATTCTTGTATGCCCTAGAGAAGCGTTTTGCAAATAACGCGAGCTCATCCTCGGGAAGAGATTCAAGCTGATCATCAGACAGAGAAGACAAGGCTGCAAGAGACAGTCCAGAAGAAGAAATCATGCAAGTGTCAGAGTTGACACTAGGAGACACTATCCCCGATGGGTCCGAGGAAAGTGTTCCCAACAAGAGCCAAAGTCTTGGACTTAGAGCCATTTCTGTTCTCCGAAGTAATCTCATGAGTAGAGAGCTTGGAGAACAGGTGATCGAGTGTGAGAGTTGCAAGATTGGCGGACTCTTGGATGGCAATCTTCCGCACTTCAAAAGCGGGCTCTAATGTGTTCAACACATGCCTAGCCATCTCTGAGTCAGAGTACCTCACTCCCACACTCCTGAGCTTATTCACAATTCTTTCAAATCTCTCAAAAAGCTCAGAAATTGATTCCCCAGGGCGTTGCTCAAAACGATTGTATTCCACTCTGTATTGATCCGCTCGAGCAATCTTGACTTGGTCGGACCCCTCATGGTAGGTGATCAGGGTCGACCAAATCTTGTGAGCGGTATCAAGATGAGCAACCCGCTCATGCTCCTTCCTATCCAACCCAGAAAGCAAATAGTTGATGGCTTTGCAATTGTTTTCAACATCAACCTGATTTGCAGCCGTCACTTCAGCAGGAAGAGCAAAGTCACTTTCGATGATTTTCCAAATAGCAAACCCCTCTGACTGGATAAAGATTTTCATTCGATTTTTCCAGAACTCCCAGTCCGTCCCATTGAAGACAGGTGGACGAGTCGAGTATCCGTGGGAAGCCATGGCTCGCAAAGCCGGTCAAAGCTTATAGAGAAGCGAGACCGGGCTCTGATACCACTTGTTGGATCGGTGGCTTCCCGACAGAGGGGGGGTGAATGTCGGATACAAATTTTTCTTCAAATTCAAATACAGATAGCAATTGAGGTACTACTGTAAATGACAAAGAAGATGCATCGGAAAACACCTAGAAAGTTATTGACGACATGGAGCTTGTCGTTAGCTTTAAAATGAGTACAAGATCACTGAAAACGGAGTCCGGATGCAAAAGTTATGACCAAAACAGTGCATGTCCGAAGCAGCAACTGAGTCACCCACCTGAGTCTCAGCTGGGTGACTCAGTTGGGTTTCAGCTGGGTGACTCAGCTGAGTTTCAGCTGGGTGACTCAGTTGAGTGACTCAGCTGACAGGGCAGATTTGTCTAGATTCCAGAACAGAAATTTCGTTCCAACTTTTGAGCCAATTTAAAATCTACCCAACCAAATTCAACCAAATTTCACAGGGAGATGTAGGTGGGTCTTGTGAGTCTAAATCAAGTGCTGATCTCCATAAGAACTCCTCAAATCAAGACCTTTATCCAATTTCCTCCAATCAGCCCAAGAAATGAGAGAAAGTGAAAACTCAGGGGAAAAGGAAACTCGTGAGGAATTTTGATCTCAAATCAATATAGTGTCATCTCACATGTCCCAGCAACCTATTCCAAGCACCAAACCTTAGAATTAACCCCTCTACAAGATCAATCACGAAAATCACTTTTCTTGCTCTTTTCTCAAGGAAAACTCGAAAATAGAGGAGGGAAAGGTTGAATCCTTAGGTATGCTTGGATGAGATCAGTATAGAGATGATATTCCCATCACTTACTTGCCATACCACAGATCAATCCATAAGAAAAGCAAGAAAACGAAAACCCAAAAGCTTCAAAGAGAGAGTGACTCAAAAACACATAGGGATTGAGGAAATCTTTTTGTATTGAATTTTCGTGGGTTTCTTCTTGGGTTTACAAGCCTCTCATCGAGGCAAAGCACTTCATCAAGTGCAGCTCTCAACAGCTAATCAAAAGGGTTAAGGGTTAAGAAAACCCTCATCATCTATTTATAGTGGGGAGGGACAACCCCCTCTTCCACTCTTGGGCCTCATGCCCTAATGGGCCTAAACTACCTAGCACGCATCACAAAGCGCCTAAATAGCTTAGCCACCACCCGATTTTCCTTCCACCCTAAGCTACCAACCCTAAACCGCTTCCGGCCGCCGCCGCAGTTTCTTAGTTGAGCTTTGGTGGTTTCCGCGTTTTTACCAAAACGCCCTCGCACTGACTTGGTCCTCACGTCTCGTCTCCACCCGTTTTCTTGTCATCCGCGTACATGCTTTTAAGCCGCACGATGTCGTCGCCACCTCCTTGACCGCATCTCAGCCCTCCAAGCTATCATGCCAGTCCATATGGCCGAACCATCGCCGCACCCAACTCGCACCTGCACACAATAGACCAAGCAAAGCGTTGCGAGCACAAGTTTTCCACTTGACCCAAGTCAACCGAGAAAAATTCTTTATCCACTCAATTTTTCCTTGAGACAAATTGAGAAACTCAAACAATCAATCACATTGCAAATAATTCAAACCACGAATTCATGCAACCAAAAGAGTCAACTCCACATTAGATGGCAAAATATTCATCACAAATATTGTCAAGTCCTCACATGACTCACAAGTATCACAGTGGATTTTCTTGAGGCACTCCCAAAGTTTTATGGTTATAGCCAAGAACCGCTCAGAAACTCTCTAAAGTCCAACATCAGTTTAGGCAACCTCCGATAACTGACCTTAACTGACCTTACCACCCCTGAGGGCAGGAAGTGGTTACAAGACATGGAGGCTGGGATACTGCAAGCCCAGGTGCAAGCCGAGTCTTCTCGATTGCTAGCAGTAGCCAACAACTCCAACCAAAGAAGGGCTCCATCCCAATTGGTTGGAGACGAGTCAGATCGAGAAGGAAGGAATCCTAGGAACCAGATCTCTCGAAAAATTGACCGTTCCCAACATTGCTTCAGAGCCTCGCTGATTCAAGATCACCCGATTCGAGACTTACGTGATGATCTCAAGCAGCGTAAGTACTTGAAGGTCCCACCAGAACGCTCTCTCGCTTGAAACACTTCCCGACATTGCTATCGGAGTCGAGATCAATCTCCTACTCTGGTTAGCAGAGATTTTGCACCTTCTCGGAGAACTGTCAATGGGTGCCAAGTTTTTACACAAAAACTCAGAAGGGTGCATTGGCCATCCCGGTTTAAACCCAAATCAATAGAGAAGTACGACGGGACAACAAATCCCACCGAATTCTTACAGATCTGTACCACAACCATCGAAGCCACCAGAGGTAATGAGAAGATCATGTCCAACTACCTTCCCACTGCTCTCAAATGGCATGCTAGAACATGCTAGACTAATTTGCACCCGGGAACGATCCACTCATGGGAGCAACTTTGAAGTATGTTTCGAGGGAATTACGAGGGCACTTACGTTTGTCCTGGAAAAACAGACGATCTCTTCCGACTCACCTAGCAGAAGGACGATAGTTTGCGCGAGTTCATCTGACGCTTCAGTAGCATCCGCAACACCATACCCGAGATAACCGACGTCGATGTAATCCGAACATTTATCCATGGTGACAGGAATCGCAGATGCATAAAAGATCTCGCCATGAACCCCCGAAAGACAGTTGCACAACTAATGGATATCACCAACAAGGCTGCCAACGCCGATGAGGCATTAATGTTCATTAAGGAACAAGAACGAAGCACACACTGTTCCTACTCGGAGCGGATGGCGAGTCATCGAAAAACAAGCACAAGAAGAAATCCTCCAAAGGAAACGGGGAGAAGAGATCGAAGACCGGGGAAGTCACGGCAAACTTACCCAAAAAGTGCCCTTAACAGCCTTAGGTTAAGGATAAGCATCTAGTGACAACCGAGCGAGCAAATAAGGTCTGATGTGCTTTCCACCAAACCGACACTCACGACCTCTATCAATGCCGACTATTTAAGAAATATGTCAAGGCTGAGACCGAGAAGCTCCGAGGAAAGGCTCCTCAAGTCGCAAGCCATAGTCGAGATTCTAGTCCCGGCAATGACTCGGACCAAATGCCTTTCTATGGAGAGGAAAGAACGGTCGACCACATGTTCGGGGGCTCAGCTTCTTACGAGTTCGAAAGGCAGTACAAAACGGTGGCCCGAGAGGTTTTAGCTACAATTCCTCGAAGCTAGCAAACGGGCAATTGGTCCGACGTGAAAATTTCCTTTCATTAGACTGACTATCCCGAGAATTATATCCGATCAGGACGATTCCCGATCGTAGTCGAGCCAACCATCAATAACTGCAAAGTATCGCGGGTGCTTATGGACGGAGGAAGTTCCCTCAAGAGAACCATATATGAGTCATGATTTGCACCTGGACCAATATGCATTATAGCATAAGATCGCAAGAGGCAGTAACTCATATTTTGCATATGCATCACTCTAGTAGTAATAAATACATAAAATTATCATTTTACTCACAACTTATAGGATGTTGTGTTCATTGAGAGAAAAATATTTTTCTTTGATGTGTTCATCATCTTAAACTCTAAAAATTAAAGCAAAGCATATAAATACTTATGTTCATTATCTTTGGCTTTGACGACAGTGACGATGAGAAAGATGACGAGGAAGAATCTCTTGATCGTACGTGCACGGTGGATATGTTATGACGGCTACCTGACCTGTTGCTCTTTGTAGGGCGGGCATCCTCCTTCAAGACCAAAAATGATCCTAAGAGATACTTCCTGGACGATCACTGCGTCGAAGTGCCTGGGGTGCCTGAACAATTCCTAGACCATATGGGAATGGTATCATTGGTCGATATGTGGCCATGGGTCGAGACTTTATTCTTGTTGGTCATGCGCTCATCTCAACGCTGTCATCTAACTATTGTACTTTAGTTTGGTGGCTACACCAATTTTTCAGGCAGGACATGTCAAACAACCCGTCTGCGAGTGCAAGCAGGAGCAACTGGCTGCTTCTTCCGTTTTTCAACTTCTCTAAGCTTTACTCATTTCAAAATGTTTGGTTATATAGTCTGTCATAGATAGAGTTACCAGTCATGCATCTATCTAAATGATTTGTGCTTCTGGTTCTACAATTTATCTTAGAGGCTCGAAAAAATATGACCTCACTTCTATTCAGACAAGCATGATGATTAGACAAAAATGTTGATTCTCATCCTAGGCCCACAAAATGGTAAAACCGGCCCTTCCTTTCCACTCCTATGCACATTAGACGTGTGAAGATTCTACACGCAGCATAGAGTGAGTTGAAAACAGGTTGACTAGTTTTACATCTCTGGCGCAACAATTTGAGTGGAAATCACAAGGAATGTGTTTCTATCACCCAAAATAGAAGCACAACACCCAGTTCTTCAATTTACAGTGAAAATTTCAAAAACAAATCAGGAACCCCATCCTAAGCTCTCTCGCCTCCACTCGAGAGTACGCCGCCATTGCCGCTCCCCTGGCTCGTGGTGTCCTCTACGTTGCTCGGCACATTAGAACATCGGGGTTTACCTTGCAAAATCCAAGCTCCAAAATCTCATGACAAAACTCAAAACTGACTCCAAAATACTCCGATATCTCGAAATCAACAATTAGAGTGAAATTGCAAGTAGCACCCACAAATAGTACCCGGTTATTCCATATATTATTTAATGAAAGGGGCTCCATACCCCCAATTTCATTTAAGAAAATGAAACTGATAATACAACATCACCGGTTCGGTATAACCCAGAAACTTTGCCTTCACCTACCTAAACCTCTAATCCCCTACAACAGAAACCCACATCATTTACAAATACTTCCCTAAACGAGCACGATACATCTTCCCATAACATAATAATCTTCCAAACAGCAGTACAACTTTCTCCTCAAAATTACTTCAGAACTCCATGGGTCGCCGCACCATAGACTCCAATCCCTGCTTTCTACTGAACACCTCAGCCACCATTTGGAACATCCGCTGTGCGCCCTTGCGTTGTTGGCTTTGGAGGGTTTGTTTCTATAAATCAGCTCAGGTTGTTAACCAATGTAATATTTGGAACACAATGCCAGCAGTATTATGAGGAAAAGTATTCCTAAAAATCCCTAATTCCTACCCTTCCAAATAGACCAAATCAAAACAACTACACCAGCAGTAATCAACTGACTTACTTGTACAGGGAACTTAGAACTCAGCTAGACAGTTCAGTAGACGATCTAGGAGTACAACTCATGTTTAAAGCACAACTGACAGCACTCAAAGAAAAGATGACTGAAAGACTCAGAAGCACTACAAAACATGCACCTAGTACTTCCTTTCCATCCTTCCCGCACTCTAATGAACCACAATTTTCTGAAAGGCCATTTGACCTGACCAGCTTTTAAAACCACATACAAAGAACGGACTGAAAACTTCCCATGATCTTCTCTAAGAGTCATCTACATTTTACCTTACTCATCTCACAGTACCACCTCACCACAAAAACCTGCAAATTCTGCCATAAAATAGCAGTCTCTCCCCACAGCACCCTTCTAAATCTAATGCAACCCAACCTTCTTCAAACACTCTAGCCCTAGTTATTCGATTCACACCATCAAATTTTCGAACATAAATCAGAAACCCCAATAACGAAGAACACGCGAGATCATGGAACCAACTTGGATCCGCGATGTTGGTGAAAAGGGGGAGGTGGTAGTGCTATCTCACCATCGCGGTGCGCATGCGCTTAGTGCTCTCCTGCTTGCGCCTGTTTGCACGTCCCACCAAATTCTTTACTCCTATAAATATTTGAGTTAGTGGTGATGATCCATGTGACATCTCGCCTCACGCTTCACTAAAGGTAACCTTTTGACGGGTGGACCATCTCTCTGCGATTCTCTATCTTGTTTTTAAAGTTGTTTTGTTTTTTCTAACTCACAATCTTATTTTGTTGGTTATGTATTTGTATGGAGACTGAGATGTGATATTGTTAGACTTATTTTTATCATAACGCTTGAGCAAGGAGAAGAAGAAGAACAAGAGAGCGGAGAGAAGGAAAAAAGCGCCTCGTCTCGTGGGTGGGCTGCGCCGGTGGGGGCTCGTGTATATAGCAGCAACTTAGTTAATTGCGTTTATGGAGCGGTTCTAACGAGATTAAGGAGCGATCGATGGGAATCCTTTGAAGAGGTCAGTGATGTCATGAAGCAAAAAATCTTGTTTGGGGCTTTATGTAGGCCTGAGCTAGCAACGTTTTGCATCATGTGTAAGTCCTGATGCCATATGCCATCGGTTCTTTTCTTTCTCTGTACATGAATCGATTAAGTAAGTAAGACAAAAATCCGCATTAAAACATTAAACTTTTTTATGAGTCACAGTATCAATATCACAATACAAACACCATATATGAACATTAGCTTCAAGCAGGTAAGGTTCAGTACAACGAAAACACAGTAAACTCTGAAAATCCAGACAGCAATATATGCAAATCACGGACGGAAAAGAAAAGGATAACCAGAGCAAACGAGCAACTCATGTTACATGACGCACAGGGAAGAAAGAAGAAAGAAGACGAGGTCTCGAGACAGCATCGTGATTCGTGCATCGGTGCAATCCAAAGGCGAGCAGTTGATTAAGCAGAGATGGACGTGCAGATCGAGCCACGGCTAATGGTTACCGGTCTTGGACCCTGGTGACACAGGTGGTGCACCTGATCTTGCCCTGATCTCGACATGCTGCAAATAATCATCAACAGTTAATTAATTAACAGCTAACCAATTGCCGACAGGTTAGACTCAGCTAATTAATTGCCTATCCAAATCAACCCTCGATCAATGCTAACGCTGGCAATTAAGCTCGCAGGCGATTATGTTAGGGGGGTTTTAGTCATTAGCGTAGCAGACCTGAGATGACGCTGACTTGGGCTCAACAGCAGCAGCTGCAGAAAGACACGAGACCGGCGACATCAGCTCGCAGAGGTGAATGAAACCCAATTTTCTTTGCGAACGTACATGTACTTACCGGCGGCGTCCTTGTGTCCGGCGCGGCCGCAGACGGTGATGCGGCCGACGAGGCCGAAGAACTTGCTCTTGAGCTGCGCGGCGAGCTTGGCCATGGCGGGCGGCCGGAGCAAGCTAGTGCTCAATTCCTCACTGCCTTGGAGTACTAGTAGCTCACTAGCTAGTAACAAGAGCTGAACACTAGCTAGCTACCTCGCTCACTGGAAGTACTAGTAGCTCACTAGCTAGTTAATTTCTTTGTCGTCGTCCCCACTGGGCACCAGGGATCATATTTATACCGCCATGGTTGGTCGTCTCACCATCAGCAAGCACCTCCACTACTTTAATTAGCAACTAATTAAGCGTGCAGCTAATTAAGCACTTCTTTTGTCGCCTCAGCTGCTCCAGGTCCTACAAGGTGCATGTAGGAATATTGGTGGAAAGTGACACGGGGCACATGCACCCATTATTTTAAAATTTTGAAAATTATACATTTAAGTTTTAAAAAAATCTAAATTTTTTTAGACATGTATATCATAGAGTGAAGTATGCACAGTTAAATTTTTGTAAAATAATATGTCCATTTGTTACCTGTGGAAAAAATAAATGTGTTTTCTTTTCTATACACTACTATTCATGTTTATCCAATGTGTTTTCTTCTTTTTTTTACATAGATCATAAATGGGCATATTATTTTATAAAAATTTAACTGTGTATACTTCATTTCATGATATACATATGTAAATTTTTTTAAAAAATTAACTTAAAAATATAATTTTAAACATTTTAAAATAATGGGTGCACCTATCTCCGTGTGCACAAAATCCTTACTCAATATTGGTCCCCTACCATCAATTGCGACAAAGCACTGCATTCTATTCTATGACTTGATTTTTTTGAGCTAACGAAAATGTCATATCGCAAAAAGAATATATTCATAGTGCAATAATTTTGTGATTTCTACTGGCATGTCTATATGAAAAAAGTAAATTACAGATTGCGCCAATTAAGTTAGACTAATTTTTACTGACATGTTTTATACCAGTGCAGCCTGCAACCAACTCTACAAAAGTGATAGTTCACAGATTGAAGATCTGTTGTGCAGCAATATTTACAACATCGTATATTCTTTCCTTTCTTCGAGAATTTGACTTCCCACCTAAATCCCATACCATTTCCAAGCTTTTGCAGCCGGCGGTTATAGAAGGTGGCTTCGCGAAGCGAATACTAGCAGAAGGGTGGTGTGCGAAGAACACAGAGATGAACCGGGTTTATGACTCTGGCATTTCCTGTGTGCAAATGTTGCAAATTACGTGAAAATCCTGTGCGGAAGTTTTGAGTGCATGAGGACATGTTCTATAGATATGTAATTTTTTAAGATCGCATTTACGACTAAAATCGAAAGCCAAAGTCGTGCTCCAGTGACAATCATAGCGAGAGAGACACAGAAGACTGCAAAGAAAGAAGATGAATGCAAATTATCAACTTTCTCCGTACACTCCACTAGATTGTGCAGCACACACAAAATTAAATTAAGACAACACCACCCACAACACAACCTAATCAACCAAATAGATCAGGTCACTAAGCCATATAATGCTCTCGTGACGTCACCGATCACAATTAACGTTCGTGGGCTTGGATCTTCCAGAATCTTAAGGCCGTGAATTGTGAGCTTCTCACGAATCACGATGCAAACGTCACGCTAGGCCCCTGCGCCCTTGGATCGTCTCGCATGCGATGTGACGAACAAGAGATCCATGCATCGCGCCGCGTGCTGCACTGCGCTGCGCTGCATGCGCCACGGCGTGCGTGGCTCAGAGCCTGACGAAGAAGACGGCGAGCTCCGGGCCGGTGCCGCCGCCCTGGGGCGCCACCATGTACAGCGACTCCGAGTCACGGGACCCGACGAAGTGGTCGAAGCAGCCGCGCATGTAGGCCACCTCGTCGTCCGTGCTCCCCCCGGCCGCCGCCGCCGCGTCCGGAGACGAGCCGCCGGGGAGCACGCCGGCTCTCATGGACACCGCCCGCAGCGTCTCCATCACCGCCAGGTCGTCGTCCATCGCCTCCCGCCGCACCGCGTACCCGTCTTCCTCCCGTTGCAGAACATGGTCCAAGCCGCCTCGTCCAGCAGCGGCGCCGCGCGGGCGCCCCCGCGCCTCCGGGGACCCTCGCCAGCGGCATCCGTGGCCGCGCGGCGCTCGGTCTCCAGGACGATCTGCGCGCCCGCGGGGTTGCCGAGCTCGCGGAGCAGCGCGTGCGTCTGGAGCGCGAGCTCCACGACGAGGCTCGGCAGGCACCGGGCGTCTCCTGCAGCGCCAGCGCGACGCGGCCCTTGCGGTGGCCGAACAGCGTGCCCGTCACGCGCCGGCACGGCCGCCCGGAGCCCGAGAACGACGCGACGTGCGACAGCAGGTGGGAATCGGCGCCCGAGGAGGACGACGCCGCCGACGCGATCTCGCACGCCGACCCGCACCGCGGCGCCAGGACGGGGAGGGCGCTGCGCAGCCTCTGGAACAGCCGGGCCGGCCGGGAGGAGTGGCGCACCGAACGGTGCTTCCGCGACGGCGCCTCCAGCGTGTGGCCCGGTGCGCGCGCGGGGGGTCCTGGCCGGCCACCACCACCTCCACCGCCATTCCCGTCGTCGCTGGCGCCGCCGTCGATCGACGAGCTGGACGACGTCCGCGTGCTGGCGCTGGTGCTTGCCGCGGGGGTCGTCGTCCCGGCCGTGCCGGAGGATGCCAGGCTGCTGCTGCGGCTGTGTGGGCCGGCCTCGTTGAGGCGCGCGGAGTGGATGGCGAAGCCCATGGGCATGGGCGCGCGCGCGCGGTGGCCCGCGATCGAGGCAAATGGCAGGGCAGCTAGCTCGTGCACGGTGCAGCATGGAGGCGGTTTCGATGGCTGTTGTTATCTTGTGGCGGCAACGCAAAGCGTTCGCTGGGGCAACGGGGAGGCCGTTTTGGCGGTTAGGCTTGTTGGGTCGTCGTGCTCCCGGCGGTTGGGCTCTGCCTGGTTTTGCGCACGGCTCCGTCGCGCCATTTTTGGGCTTTCGGATTGGCCACACGGTCATATCGGTGATCACTTCAGGCGGCTTCGATCTTTCTTCTTCTTCTGTCTGTACTTAAGATCAAAGTACGAGGCAAATTGGCCAAAGACTTCAAACTTGGGGCACACGTAATTTGCGAACGACCGTGGGAATGGTTGATTTCCGATAGACTATCTCCATGGTTAGAATATAGTGGTGGTCAAAACGATCACGAATCCCGTATATTCAATACACCCATGCTCTTTCTCCACGATTTCTATCCACGTTTCGACTAGATTTCAACCCCATACTGCAAGCTTTCTACTAGAACAATTCGATCTTTAAACTCACAAACCAAACTTTCAACCCAAATTAACAAATACAAGTGACTTCCAACTAGTTGAACTACACCTTTCATCTAATTTAACAATAGCTGTTAACTAAAAAGTTGAATCAGAGCTCAAATACGGTCTCGAGCTCCCAACCCACAAACTGCAAGCTTTCCACTAGAATGATTTGACCTTTCAACCCACACAATCAAACTTTCAACCCAAATCAATAGATACAAATTGCTTCCAAGTAGTGAAATTGCACCTTTCAACTAACTGGACAGATAGATTTCAACTAAAAAAATTGAATCAGAGCACAAATTCTGCCTCAAATATGAGCTTCCAACCCAATATACATGAACTTTCAAATTGATCAACCACAACTTTATACCCAAAAAAAAATCAAAAAAAGCTCCAAAATCAGATCTACAAAGTCTCCTCTCTCCCTACCTCTTGCTTGGTGGTGGCAAGGACGACGCGGTAGCGCACGGTGGCGAGGAAGAGCGACGGAGTTGGAGGTGTTGCATTGAGGAAGGGAGAAGATGATACGACATGGGAGCGTGCAGCCACCCCTTCACCCGGAGAGGAGGTGGACGCACGTGCAAGTAGTCCACCAGTGGGCAAGTGAGCACGCGATTAGTGGAGGCGAAGGATAAGGCGGTGCACTCATCGGCGCTCCTTGTCGGAGGCCACCACGGGGATTGGAAGCAGAAGAGACAATGAGATCTAGGAAGAGAACACAAAAAGAAATAGGAAGACCCGAGAGGATAAAGGCGTAGGGGTTGGATGCGTTGGATAAGAAGCAGGAAAAGAATAAGGTGTGGGGGTTGGAGTTGCAGGCCCCACAGGCTATTGGTTGGAATTAACCGCGCAGGCAGTGCCTCATGAATGATGATTCTCGTTAAACTTGACCTTATATTCTATAGGATCACGGCTTTCGTGGTACACTCCCACATTTCCACAGTAAAGTCATAAATCATTAAGTCACGTCAGCGTGAAAAGGGTTCAACCTTCTCATAGTTGGATGTGATTTTGTTAAATGACATTCGACTGCGATACAGTGGCTCAGATTTGTTCCAGCGCTAACTC
The DNA here is from genome assembly GCA_019208055.1 of Stipa capillata. Taxonomy (NCBI): domain Eukaryota; kingdom Viridiplantae; phylum Streptophyta; class Magnoliopsida; order Poales; family Poaceae; genus Stipa; species Stipa capillata. The sequence goes on along the minus strand of JAGXJF010003269.1, from coordinate 123,314 downwards.
TCTCTCTATCACACACATTTTTCCTCGATAGAGTGCGGCTACCACATATCCTACTGTCCCGGCTTTGTCGGCACCAGGGTTTTGGTTACTGGCCAGGATTTTTTGGTAACCAACCGGTAATTCGTTCCAGCGCTAACTCTCTCTCTATCACACACATTTTTCCTCGATAGAGTGCGGCTACCACATATCCTACCGTCCCGGCTTTGTCGGCACCAGGGTTTTGGTTACTGGCCAGGATTTTTTGGTAACCAACCGGTAACCGGTTTTACCGGACCCTCCCCTCCAAAGGCCTATATCAGAGAAAAAAAATCCCATTTTAGACAAGTTTCAATCAAATTCAATCAATTTAAACAAATTTTGTTAAACACCATTTGAAATTTGGAAGGTTTCGGACAGTAAATGGCCGGTATTTTTCGGTAACCGTACCCCTCCCCCCTTCTCCCCCCCGGGGTTTTTTTGAAAATGGTAAAAAAAATCCTTGGTCGGCACGCCCTACCTAGCCAAGCCCTCCCTCACACGCCTCTTTCTCTCAGTTACATTCCTGCATCCCCTTTCCCATCTCCAGCAGCTACTCTTGCCCAGATCCACCACTGCCTCCTAATTAACCACAACCATTGCTGCCGTCTTCTAGGTCCTTCACACAGAATCGCCTACTAGCTCTCCCCACCGATTGTCCTCCCCGTGTGTGGGCCATGACCTACAACGTTGGCTCATTGCTGGTCTGCCACCATATCTCGCTGGCCATTCTTCTATGCTCGGGAGCACAGGGAACCCTCTTTTTCCCCTCCAAATCCTAACCCAAACCTTGACGTGCCGTTGCCGCGGAGGAAGACGAGTTCCGTGGCAAGAATCATTTGAGGAGATTCAACGATGAGCAAATCCGACGTGTCTTCAGCAGCATGGTTTATAGCGCTAAGAAAAACACTCGACATTATAATCTTTAGAATCACTGCATTCGAGGCACACTCCCAAGATCCCGAATTCGCGATCCTGACAGATTAGTAAATGAATTGAGCAATGTACATTCATCAATCTCAACTTCAGCAACTAATTGCTAAAACAGACGCAGATTAATTAGACGTAAAACTATTCCAATTTCGATCAGCAGACCGTTATTCTTAGTACATGAAGTATGAATCGCGTAATATTTTCAAAAATAAAGTAACGGAATAATTAATGTATCGACACAATTACATACTATAACTGGCAGCGATCCATCGCGAACGATGGGAAGCGTAAACCTAGAATCAACGGGGTAGCCCGGCGGCCTTCTCTTCCTCCTCCCTGATCCGCTGGAGCACGCGGAGCCTGAGAGCCCGCAGCCGCTCCTCGTACGCCACGACCTCGGCCGCGCTCATGCCCGCAACCTCCTCCTGGCTCCTCAGCGCCTGAGAAAGCTTCTTCTCTTGCCCACCTGCGCCGGGGAAGCTGCTCACGCGGGGATCGCCGGAGCGTGGCGACACGGCGAAGACGGTGACGCCGGCGCCGCATGCCGCGGCGAGCGCCTCGGCCTCCTCGACCAGCTCCTCGTGGCGCCTCTCGAAGACCTCCTCCCTGCTGCCGCTGACGCTGGCCGCCGCCGCCGCCGCCATGCCGGATCGAGGCGCGCGTGTGCCGAACAACTAAGCGCGCGTGGTGGTGCTTCGCGAGGGCGACGTCGTCGTACCTACTCTACGTGATCGAACTCCGTTGCGTACGTGCAGGTTGGTGAACGTACTTGGGGTGGGTTATTGATACGTGTTGAAGGTTTATATACACCGGGCGCATCGAGCGAGCTCGGAGCCGAGAAGGATTAGGACGTAATCTGGGTGGTTACTGGTTGATTAGGGTCTGTGGCCGTACGTAAGTTGGGGCTCTCGGATTCGAGTTTCGGTGATGACGTCGGGAGGGAGATCTAGTGGGCTGGCTGCTAGCTGGGCTGAATTGAAGCCCAACCATGCTATAGCTTTTACCCTTTGTTTTTTTTTCATCTTCGACGATTTCACTTAGATTCTATTCGAAGGTGTCATGTAATCTATATATAAAAAAGCTGGAGGGGTTTCCTATAAAATAGCAAGCCACATTACTTTTATAGGCGTGGTCATACTTTCTATTGTCCGGTTTTCACATGAATTCATACGAACCATCAAATTTCCCTAAAACGAAAATATCATTCGAGTGCTTGAAGAATCATTTAATCCCCTACCTTTACAAATAGGTCCTCACATCCGTTCGTCCTGACGAACTCCCCTTTTCTCCCTGCCCTCTTCGCTTCAGAGTGCCACCACAGCCTTGCCCACCTCCATGTCGCTACTCCGCCAGCTACTTTCCATCTCGCCGTTTGGCGCTACCTCCCACCAACGCCCTTCTACATCACACTGTCTCCCTTGCGCTCCTCTTCTCCGCTTCCCACTCCCCTCTGCGTCGTCGTGTCATGTTGGAATTGATCTCGGTCAAACAAACCGAGAGAAAAGGGGGAGCAGAACCCCCACGTACATGCCCTGATTGGGGGCACCGAACACAACTATTGGTCTTGGTCCCGGCTCCCTAGCACCCAGTATATAAGGAAAAGGACTCCCTCCCGTTTGGGCTAATCAACTCACACGGTAGGTCATGATCCACTCTAACGACCGATCCTAATGAGGTGTTGAGGGAGACGAAGTCCGACTACCACCGCCGGCCACCACAAGGGCAGTGCCGGCGGTGTTCTGCAGCACTACATCGCCCTGCTGCTATCTCTTCCCCGACAAACTCCACACCGCCGGAGGCTCACGGTCTACTGCCATGGGCTTCCCCCTAATGGTCTCAGCCAATACCGGTTAGTTCCTAATCTTCCGCATTAAGAGGTGTTCTAATCACGAGGTTAAGATCATTTTATGTTAATCCTAAATAATTAAGTCTAACATTGGTATCAGAGCAAGGTTTTAATCTCTGTTAGAACCCTAATTGGCATCGGTTAATGTTAATCACTCATGTTTAATGTTAATGGCTTTCGGTTAAATCCTAAAGTTTATGGGTTAGTGCAAATTGCTTGTTAATCACTCTTGTTGGTCTGTTGACACCTAAAGATCATGTGTTAGGCCTGATTATCTTTTGATGATGGCTAATTGATCATGTTTTAGTTCATGACTATTTTTGGTTAATGAATTTAAGTCCTAGTTAATCTAGATTAATGTCAAATTATCATGGGTTCTGGCCACGGGACAGCAAGAGAAGGAGGTGAATTGCAAGTTTTGGAAACCCTAGAAAATTTCCCCATTTTTGCAAACCCTAAAATCCCCAATTATGAGAATGTTTTGAAGGTGATGCTTACCGGCGAGCGCCGTGCTCAAGGACGATGACGCGGGTGGCTTGCCCTGCCGACCGCGCCGCCGTCGCCTCCTCATGTAGTGCACGGCATGGTAGCCAGGCGTGTACCCGTCGCTCGCCGCGCCCTCTCATCTCCAGCCAGAGCCGCACCTCAGGAAGATGACGTGGGCGGCTCAAGCCTCGCCGCCTGCACCGCCGTCGGCTCCGATCGAAGAAGACGCGCTGATTAAGCTGATGATGCGCCGGACTTATGGACAACGGCAAGCGTGGCCTCCGTGCCACGCGTCGCCGCCGTCGCCCTCAAATGGCCGACCGGCGCCAGCACTTTTCCCCCGTCACCTTCTGCGGCACTCCCTCCCACCGGCAGCACCATGCCGCACGGGACCATGTGCACGCGCGCATCGGCGAACAAGCCAGCCGCACTGCCATGGTCTCCTGCTGGTCGCCAGGCCACCGCGCCACCATGATTAAGGGCGTCGGCGCCGCTGCGCCATCGGCTCCTCTCATACGGTGCGAGAAAAACGGGGAGGGAGCGAAAAGAAATGGGGCTAGGGTTTTCTAGCCGTGGTTTTGTTCCTCGGGGGCGCACACAGAACCGTCGGATTTGATCCGACGGCTAAAAGAGGCGCGGAGTACTAACGGACCTTCGGGCAGTTAAGTGGGCCGTTTTCTGTAGAGGGCTTCAGCCCAGGTTAAGATGGCCGTTTTGCTACTGGACTGAATGTTTTAATGGGTTGCCGTGGGTATTTTGGGCTGAATTCATGTTTCAGGCAATTTTCTATTTCCAGTGTATTTTATCTCTGTTAATAATATTTCTGATAATGTTTCACATTGTTAATATGTTTAAATTGCCTAAAATTATGCTAAAAATCATGTTTATATTTTTTGAATAAAATGGAACCGACGGGAAATTTTATTTAGAAAATATTAACGTGGTATTAATGTTAATGTCATTTTTATGGTATCTTTAATGATGATCTCATTTTTAGTATCATTTTAATGTTGAAATATTAATGTTGTAAAATGGTATTAACCTTGAGAACAATTATGAGTCACTCTCTAAATTTTCTGAATACTATATTTGGAAATTTTATTTGGGTATGAAGTTTACGTTGATGTCATCCTTATGGCATTTCTTAATGATGTGATCATTACTAATGGGCTGAGGCCACCCCAAGGAAATTATCAATGGCCGCGTGTTTCGGTTTTCCCGCACCGCACTATGCGACCTAATAATGTGGGGCCAATGTGCTTGTTGGGCAAAACTAAAGTTTTCTGTCTGTGCATTTTATGTTATTTAATTAAGATATGCACTGCTGAAATATACATAATGGCCCAAAATAATGTTGATAAAATTATGATCAATTCCCTGAACAAAGCAATTTTGTTTAGAGAATTTTCATGTGATATTTGATATCATGGTCATTATATGACATTTGTTGATGAAATTATTCCGAAGCAAGTCTTGTCATTTACTTGACAGTTATCATTTACCAAATATTATTATTTGGTGAACCTTGATGTAATTTTGATGTCCAATTTTTATTATTTGGAGAATTTTACAATATTTTGATGATTAATATTAATGTCATTTTTGCTGTGAATGTCACTCTAATGCCTGCTCAGTGGGATGTCATTGTTCATGTTAATACTAATGTCCAATATGAATGGTATTTTTATACCATGACACTGAAAATTTTAATGACAATTTTGGCACTATTGGTTAATGTAATTATCAATGGCAACTTTATTATCAAATTTTTAATGCCAAGAAGTTTAGTAATTGGCTGTGAATCCTTGTGTCTAATGACACGTTGGATTGCATTGAGTTGTTGCTTTATGTTAATGCTGGCTATTAATTTAGCCAATGCTCTTGCTGGTCATTATGTGATGTTTCTCTAATCAAAATGGAACCAACGGGAAGTTTTGATTAGAGATTTAATGAGCAAATGTTCTTATGGCATATGATAATATTCTGACCAACGTTGATTATTGTCATGTGTTAGTTATGAATAAATAAGGTTTTTTTTCTGTTTTCTGCCCAACGGTAATACGGATTAGAGCAATAATTAAGCATGTCTTTAATTCAGATCATTGCAAGGTTAATTCATGCTTGATGTTTTATTATGATGCTCATAAAGTTTTCACATCTTTTCAGCAATGAACACCAACAATGATGCCATTTACTTAAATGGTGGGGTTGACTTTCCCAAGTGGAAGGAAAATGATCTTTTCCTGCTTAGGGTTCATATCCTACATTATGCAATATATGAGGAAACTCCTGCAGCTCCTATCACCAATATTGAAGATTACGCTGGGAAAAAGGAGATATGATATTAAGGCAAAAGAGTGGAAGCAGTCCAACCGCTTGTCACTCAAAGTTATGAAGAAAACCATCTCAGCTGAAATAAGGAATGCAAATCCCGACTCTGAATATGCCAAGGAGCATTTAGCCTCTATTGAGGAGCATTTTAAGGGTACCTTACTCGGTGAAGTCGGGATTTAACGAGGTTTTGCTGTGAGGACAATAAAGAAGAGGGCATTATAAAGCATTTTGATTCTTCATGTTTTTGATGTGAAACTTTTGGTCCCATAATACAATGATTATGCATGCTTCAAATGCCCAATTAAGTTAAAATTCAATTATGTGATGTTAGTCTCGCCATGCGGCGAGACAAGTTATGTTTTCACTGAACGAATTTTTTGTAATGATTATGTGTGCTATGGTACAATTAAGATTTAAGAGAAGTGTAAATAATGAGACCTCATCGAAATTGTGGTCTTGTTCTATTAGACCACATTTTGAGGGGGAGAATGGAAAGTTTCATTTAAAGATGAGATATCACACTCATTTCTCCTACAAAAACCATAGCACTGACAACAAAAAATTGTGTGTAAATTCTCTGATCAAGATGGAACCAACGAGAAGTCTTATTTGGAGAATGAATGAAAAGCATACTAATGTTCTGACTCCTTTTATCATGTTTATGTATACATACTCCTTCATGAATAATATGAAGCACACATTAAGGCTGAAGTGGCAAGTTTGCCGGTCTAATGTCAATTATGATATTAATGCAAAATGTGGCTTATGATTATATTTCTGACCAACGTTGTTCATAATCATGTGCCGCGTTTCATGAAGTTCTTTTTCGTCTTCTGCCCAACGGTGATGTGGATTAGAACTGAAATTGGTGCTTGTTAAGACATTAGACTCTGGAGCATGATATATGTTCTATGAGAATAAAGTAATCACTGGGAGCCTGGAGCCTAGGAACAGAAATCTTTAGGAGAAGCAGTCTTAAGTACTGATTATCCATGAGATCTTTTGTTCCTATGCATCAGGAGGATTGAGGATTATGAAATCCCTAATGCAACACCTAGTGTTGAGCCTCAACGTTTCCCTGTGGTAAATAATGAACTCGCCAATGTGTGAACATTCATCTTAGTGGCTTGTATTGAGATTCACCAGGACATAGGTCCAAAAGGAGTGTAAGTCCTATTATAATGGCATACATCGACAGAGTACGAAAGAAACACATTATGCACAAGTACTCTGCCTCACCTGCTCCTAATGTTGAGGCGATAAAGTTGGGGCATTTCAATGTCCGAGGAACCAGTTTAAAACTAATCAGATAATGTCGGTTCCTTATGCTTTAGCTGTCAGAAGCACCATATGTATTCAAGTATGAGCACGCCCCTATTTATGATCGGGATACTTGGCAAATATACGTTAAATCCAGAACTGGACCACTGGAAAGCCGCTATCAATGTCTTGCAGTATATGCAAGACAATAAAGAATACATGCTCACTTATAAGGAGTCTGATAACCTCAAAATTTTGGGTTAGTCAGACATTGTTTTTTGCGAGGTGTGTGGATATTAAGAATTCCACGTCATGTTACATCTTCACCCTCGCACGAGGAGCTATATCGTGGAAAAGCTCTCAATGGCAATCATGGCATCACTAGTGATGTAAACTAGTTTGTGGCATGTTAAGACGCTACCGGGCAGGTTGTATGTCGAAGGAATTTAATTCTCGAAATTAAAAGTGGTAGACAGCATCTCTAAACCACTTACTGTGATTATGAACACGTAGTTCTCTATGCGAGTAACAACAAGTTAATTGGTGTTGCCAAATCCATTGACATTATGTTTCATGTTGTGAAAGATAGAGTCCAGGATCAAACATATGATGTTCAATTTATAAGTTTTGCGGTTCCACTTACTAAAGGCTTACCACCCATTCTTTTATGATTATGTTGCCGGCATGGGTTCAGAAAGCCTTTTGATCCTGGAAATTAGGACCGTCAAATAAACCAACTTCCATAAAGTATTATGTTTTCCCATTTCGAGATAGAATGATGTACTAGAAGTACTGAAGTTCAGTGGCATTTCATCGGTCACCGTAATACTTTACTTTAGTATGTTATTTTCTATTGAGAATGATCTTATGATGTTTGTTAACCTTACGATCAGAATGTTGGAATTGATCTCGGTCAAACAAACCGAGAGAAAAGGGGGAGCAGAACCACCACGTACGTGCCCTGATCGGGAGCACCGAACACAACTATTGGTCTTGGTCCCGGCTTCCTAGCACCCAGTATATAAGGAAAAGGACTCCCTCCCGTTTGGGCTAACCAACTCACACGGTAGGTCACGATCCACTCTAACGACCGATCCTAATGAGGTGCTGAGGGAGATGAAGTCCGACTACCATCGCCGGCCACCACAAGGGCAGTGTCGGCGGCGTTCTACAGCACTACGTCGCCCTGCTGCTATCTCTTCCCCCGACAAACTCCACACCGCCGGAGGCTCACAGTCTACTGCCATGGGCTTTTCCCTAATGGTCTCAGCCAATACCGGTTAGTTCCTAATCTTCCGAATTAAGAGGTGTTCTAATCACGAGGTTAAAATCGTTTTATGTTAATCCTAAATAATTAAGTCTGTTGGATCGGTGGCTTCCGACAGGGGGGGGGGTGAATGTCGAACTAAAAATTTCTTCTCAAGATTAGAACACAAAACTATTGATTAGCTATTGTGTTCAAATCAAGGAATGCAACGGAAAAGCAATCGACAAATGGGTTGAGAATAGTTAAGCAAAACATAGTCAGATCGGAGGTTCCGGTGTAAAAATATCGGAAGTTCCGACCTTACCGGAGGTTCCGAAGTCACCCCAATTTTGAATGCTCTGGAAAAATCGGAACTTCCGACTCCCGGATCGGAACTTCCGATGTGGATCGGAACTTCCGTAGTAAGAAAATCGGAACTTTCGGTTTTGAAAAAACAGCAGACTGTCGCTCGGTAAAACATTCACAGATTTTGATCCACCCAACGGAATTGAATGAAATTTTGCACAGAGGTAGACAAAAGACTTACGGAGCTGTTCCAATTGAAATTATGTCAAAAGCTCATCTGTGCTGAGAGAAAACTCCAATTTACTAACAGCTGTTCCAAGAGCAAATGAGAGGAAAAACTTACACGAAATCAAATCACTTGATCCTTAGGACTTGTGAGGGATTTTGATATTCAATCAACATAGAAACATCTCACACGTCCTAACAATCTATTCCACCAAACAAACCTCAAGAAACAAACCTCCGATCGTATCAAATACAAAACCCCAATTTATTTCTTCTCCTCAAGCAAACTCAAAACATGAGAAAGGGATTTGATTTCTTGAATATGCTAGGATGGAATCGAATAGGACGTGATTACTCCATCACTAACTTGCCATACCAAGCAAAGCGTCGCGAGCACAAGTTTTCCACTTGACCCAAGTCAGTCGAGAAAAATCCTTTATCCACTCAATTTTTCCTTGAGACACATTGAGAAACTCAAACAATCAAACATATTGCAAATAATTCCAACCTTGAATTCATGCAACCAAATATTCAACTCCTCATAAGATGGCAAGATATTCATCACAACTATTGTCAAAGTCAACACATGACTCACAAAGTCTAACATGTCAATGTCCCATCCTTCCTCACTTCCTCCCATTCCCGCCGCCCAAGCCTTGCCCATCGAGGTCGACTTCGAGGTCAGCACGACGCCTCCTGCATGCCACTGCTGCTGCTCGCCCAGCGCTGCCGCCAGCTATGCCGCATGCGAGGTGGCGACGGCAGCGGCACAACGACGCAGCGACGCTGGCGAACACCGGGGCACGCTTTCCATTGTCATCTTCATCCACGGCTTGCCCATGCTGCTCTTCTGTGGGTCTGGCGCCACAGCGGCGGTGAAGCGACTGCAGGATGAGATGGGGGTTGGGCTGCCGGGGCTACCATGATAGTAGGTGATGGCGCAGCTACGTGCGACGAAAGGTGACGGACGACAACAGCGGGTGTTCGGGTCTCCTGCCATTCGTCGTGCACACTGCATGCAGGCAAAGATGCACGTTCGTGCTCCTCGTCAAGGCCGCGTGCGCTCATTATAGGACGGTAGCCTCTTGCCGTGCCTTGCAGCATGCTTGCTATTTGCTGCGCACAGCCTGCCAAGACGATGGCGAGAGCCTGCATTTTCTGGGAGGCATCGAGAGAGACGATAGTCACAACATTGTCAACTAAAGGAGGAGATGGCAACGACAATAAATTTGTGGGATTGCGTATGGGGAAGAAGCGGTCAGGAGCTTGTTGTGAACAACAATGTCAACAGTGGTGCCATTGCCATAGGAAAAGAAGGTGGAGATGGGGGATTGAAGAGGAGGGGCAGTTATCGGTGTATTTCTGCTGCCACAACGTACCAGCAGGCACTAAAAAAAGTAGTACAATCACACAATTGTTTGCATTTGGTGCCTACTTCTTACTGATGCTGAATTCAATTTCTTGCTTAATCTGTTTAGGATGTCATAGAGAAAAGTTGGCTCTTCTGAGTTCTATGCTTATGCTGTGCTCTAAAATACAATTTTCTTGTCAGTCAACTATCCAGGTTTAGTTTAGCTTGATGCTTAGTTTTTTCTTCATGCGACATTCTCGCTTTTACCTACGGTGCAAATATATTGTATTAGCTGACATATATCTTTGTTTTTGCAGTCTTCAACCATGGTTAGCACAGCATGCAAATGATGAAGGCATCAATGCAGCTAGCTATGCTGCTCTGGCTTTGTCATTCCTATCCTCAGGGAGCTCCTCTCTGATGGACCATTATTGCTTGTAAAAGGTTAATAACATGTATCCAAAACTTTGGGATGCGACAGGGTTAAAAACCATGGGAGAGGCGAGGGTGGTATTTATAGTCATTAACAATTGCTGCACTTTTCCACTTGCATTTTATGGTTTGTTTCCGTGGAAGTTTTTTTAATCTACTGTCAATAATTTTCCATTGATTTCTACTAATTATGTCCTGAGTTCTGGTGCTTCCTGGTGGTTCCCTGCATGGTTTCCTAATTCCCCTCATCACTCATGATGATGTCTATGGTGAGAAAACTATCGTCCTCGAGGCCACGGCCCGCTGGTCTTAGTCATACCCAGTGAGCCCTATTCTTGCTTGTGTCCGTGATAGCAATGTCATGTGTATGTGAGTGTGCAGTTGCTTTGTCTCAGCCACAGAAGAGTAATTTTATTGTTGCCTATTTATATTTTAGTCCATATATGTTATTTAGCAGTGCCATTAATGAATGTATGCAATATTACTTTCAATAACGCACATGAAGATCTCTTGAATTACTTAATGTATGGTGTGGTGTGTTAGTTCATATGACGAACTAATAAATTTGATCAACAAGCATCAATTAAAATCTAGGATTTTATCTCCATCTCCATCACATTTAATTATACCTTGGTTTCGCGGTGTTTGATGTTGACAAAATTGCATTATATCTTTCAAGTCTAAACTGATTTGTGCCTCAAATTAGTTCTTGGATGTGTTCGTTCAAGTCTTGAAGCATAGCACCTTTCCTACTTATCTGCAATTGGCCAACTTCTGGTATTAACATAACACCTCAAATTGCTTGATTCATGTTTATCATTAACAAGTGAACATTGATTATCTTGAGGTACCAGGATACCACCTATTAAATACAACTTTAAAAGAAAAAGACATGAGAAGGTGATGTTTTTCTGTTTGCTCCCTATTTAATGACAATTAGATTAATATGTGCTCTTAAGCAACTATGTGACACTTTTCACAATTTTCTAAGAGTTGACTAACATTATGATGCAACTTGAACTATTTTTCTATCATGATGCGTTCTTATTTGCTTGAGAGATGTGCAAACATGTTCAGGTGTTGCTTCAATGGTTGGTGAGCCACAAGGATGGTTACCGATCGTGCTATGGCGTGGACCTTTAGGTAGTATGCTAATATTTCTGATTAATCGTTGGTCATGAGTAGATAGTCACGCGTGTTGTATCTTTCTTTTGTGTGGGGGCAATGTTGTATTGAAAGGACATACATATGCACTATTGTTTTGTGTGTGTATGTGTTTTTCTTTTTTATTTGCAGGGACACTGGTGTTGTATCGAAAAGACATACACATATCCAAATCGGGTAGCAGGAGAAGATGGCCATCGGCCCCCTTCCGGTAGTTGTAGCGAAATCAACAATATCTTTACTATTATATAAACAATAGATCATGGTGATTTATCCATATCTTTTACCTTCCTATTCCACATGGCTAAATGATCTCTAGCAAAAGAAAAAAAAAGCTAACCACCTCGTTAAAAGATCTCTACAAAAGAAAACACGCTAACTAACCATAGGTGATTAGTTTATATTTTTATACGTAGCAAAGTAAAGGTACTTAGCTACTACTATTTACATTACAGTCTGAGTGTGGGAATCGGGCAAAGAAAGGAATCCCCAAATAGTTTAAGGTTGAAAAAGTTGAAAAACATTCCAAAAAATTCAAGCTCAACTGGGGTGGATCCAGGAAGAGTCAAGTGGGACTCAGATTCCAAAATTGCAAGCAGGTAATTTTATATTTGCAACAAAACGCTTTCCATCTTTGAATAGCAAAATGAATGTCGCCCTCAATTTTTTTTGTTAGGTCCGCCTCTGGCTCAACAACCGAACCGAGATCAGATATATATATAAATAAAATATGACCAGAGACGTCGTTGATATACTGTTCTAGGGTGAGCAGACCTGCGGGGTTTGAGATGAACAGCCTGACAACTACACTTAAAGTTGTAATTTAGGTAGCGTTTGACATTACGGTAGATTGTAACAATATCATTTATCCATACCATTATAGGAGTTGATGAATAGTGTTATATTTTCACTTCTTATTTTACCCCTCTCCTCCACTAACCACAATTCTAAAAAATCTCTAACAAAAACCAATAAATTAACTACTAAAGAACTAAAAAGTCTCTAAGAAACCCCAATAAACTCCACTAACCACAATTCTAAAATATCTCTAACAAAAATCAACAAACTAACTACAATAAAGAACTAAAAATCTCTAACAAAAATAACAAACTAATTAACTTAGATATAATAAAGAACTAAAAAAATCTCTAACAAAAACCAACAACTCACGGCCGCCGCTCTGTCGCTGTATGAGACTTGCAATGCATCGATCTACGTGGTTTCTACTTCTGCCAATATTTCATGCTCAAGGTTGACTGCCTTAGGAACACGGCCGGTGTAATACTGTTACTTGGTGTAATGTTTTCCCAGAGTTCAAAAGAAGAAAGTTCTTAGAAAACTCTACGTCTTATGTGATCCATGACAAAACGAGCATTGAGTTGGAAGATCAATGCGTGCCCCGCCCTAAATATCGATCAAAATTCAAAGGGAATTGAGCGAAACTGCAACAGGCAATTGAAGGGGAAGCTCGGGAAATAGATGTATAGGAGTTCTATTTAATTCGATTCACGAGTTATGTCTCAGGTTAATTGTAAGGTATTCGTAGCCCTATTACATGTATAGGAGCATTTTCGTTCAAAAATTATCGTACAGAAATAGAAATATAGGCGTATTCTGTACATAAATTATCTTTTGATAACGTACTCGTAGCCCTATTATATATGTGTCTCCTTTTGTCCTCTGAGGTCCACAAATCTCATGTAAGCAGTGAAACTTTGTATAAGTAGGTTATGATAACATTCTAGAACAGTTTATGATAGAACCCACCTCAATAGATGTCACACCCCAATTTTTCAAAACCCAAAAATTAGGTTTCCAAAAACTTTTTACTAAATAATGCTAACTAAAGTACACCCGACTAAAACTTACAATCCAACCATCCTAACCCTAAAGCAAATCAAGTCAGACTCTTTCACCTTTGATCCACTTTCTTTTTCCTAGTCGGTATAACCTGGATCATAACTACAGTTAATTACTACGCGATACCCTTGTGAAATTTAAACGTATATACGTCCTAAACTTTTTCCGAACGACATGATCTTCTGCCATCTACCTCGCCAAGTCATATCGTGAGTGTGTGCACATATATACTGCTTTTATATATGCACATACACACTAAAACCCTAACGCAGTAATACCCTAGCTCAACACCTACGCGGTATACGTTGGTACACCAGCGGCTCCTTGCAACCAAATAGTCCCGGACCAAGATAAAAGAGTCCTCGGGAGTTCCCATAACCCCTCTACCCCTTGCCGCACCCGGAATAACACTAACACGTAAAAGGACTTAACGCAATACACGCGCCGTATACGCCACCGCGTCGACGGTAACCTCGCTACCAACACGTCCTAAGCCGAGATAAAGATTTTATCTCGAGTTCCATGTTTCTGCCCCACCGTGCCGCGCCCCGAAAACCCTAACCCTAGCTCCTGACCATTTCCTTCTATTTAGATTTCAATTCTTCCGAAACCCTAACCGTGAACCCAAACCCTTTCCGGCATTCCCGAAATTCTGAAATAAACTGGGGAACACCCTAGCAATATGCCCAACTCAATTATAACCTAAAATAGTGGAGCCCAATTCAAAAATAATTATATAAGGAAGTAATAAACCTTGGGTTAGGAATGGGCATTGAATTGCAACCTATAGAAATAAATTCCAGAAAATTCCGATAAAATTCCATAGCAGTCCCACCTTTCCAGGAACCCTAATACACAGAAACTTGGGCATTGTATGTTCGAAAATCTGAAATGGCAAACATCAAACACCTAAGCACAAATCCTCCCGCCGCATGAAATCATGAGGAAAACATATAGATTGCTATTTAAGCCTCGGCTCAAACATTTCAAATAATTCCGAGCTTAAGTCTTGATCAATTCTGAACGCAGCCTAATTTCTACCAACTTGAGCACCTAGAACTTTTCAAGCTTCTCGTCGAGAATCCTCTTTATCGATCTAACATATATGTGAAACAAAACCTCATACCAACTCCTCTAATTTCCTTCGAAAACTCCTGTAAATACCTGAATCCTCAATGTTCTAATACTTGTCAATCTCCATCTACCTAGATACTTCATTTTAGCATGACACTAGCACTTCTATATGGATTTTTCTTTTAGAAAAATAAGTATCTAGAGACGATCCAGCACATTCGCTATTTCCCTCTCGTGCAGTCCTTTCCTCCCCCTGTTTTTCTCTGTTGATTGGACCAGCCAATTTGCTAACTCCACCTCAGGCTGTACCAAACCGACATGCTCTTTTCACTTGCACGTGGGCCCTGACCCCACAGCCAACTCCATCCCCATGTCTTCTTCCCATTGCTCTCCTCTTCCTTCCTTTCTCACCCTGCCACCGAGCACTGCTCACCCATGAACACGTCAAGCAACCGAGCAACCGAGCTCTACTCCCAAGCTGCTCTCTTTCTTCAATGTTTCCGAGTTTCCCGTCGCCACGCAACCCCGGCCATGTGCCCATCCTCTGCCAGTGCCTTCTCTCCACCTGCTCTTCTTCAACCGAGCTGCCCAGATATTTTCCCCAAGCTCCAAGCTTGCTCCCGAGCTCCACCCTCCGCTCTCCACCACTACTCAATCTCTTCCCCCCCTCTAAGCTGCAATTCTTCCCTCTGATTTTTCCCCAACGAGCTGCCCTGCTAGCTGAGCTCCACTTCCAAGCTTCTGCCGCTGGAGCCCGTCGGTGTCCACCGTGCGGCAGCCACCAGGAGCAGGATCCGAGCAGCTGCGCACCCGAGCCGCCGTCGCCTCTGGCGCCACCTCTCCCTAGCTCTCCTCCCGCCGCCCTTCCACGAGCTCTACCGCCAGATTGGTCCCCCTCGTTGCCACACCCCTACTCCGGTTGTCAGCTCCACCGCAATTAGCTGAGTAACTTCTCCCTATTGACCTCCTCCCCCACCTTATCCCCTCCTTACCACTGCCACTCCCAAACCGTCCGCCGCCACGAGTCCCAGTAAGCGGCGCCGAGCCATCTGCCGTCGTTCCAGACCACCTCGAGCTCCAGCGAGTACCACCGACCGTCCCGGAACCAACCTCGCCAGCGTTGACCTTCACCGGTGCGCCGCTGCATTTGCCCTCTCGGTTCCGCTCTCCACCGCTGCCGCCCCAGGCCATCGGCATCTCGTCCCGAGCCAACCGACCACGGCCGCCGCCGCGCGCCTCCTTTGCCAGGGACTGCTGCCGCCCGTGCTCTGAAAACCGCCGCATCTACTCCTCCGCCCTGCCCATCGTCGGCCATTGAGCCGTTTTCTGTTGACCTCCGCTCCGATGCTCCACCCGGTGAGTCCGCACCGCAAACCACCGAGCTCACTCCGCGCGCCGATTCCACCCCGCCCCCTTCTCTATTGGCAGCCTGAGCCGAACCCAGCTTTACTCCACACCGAGGTCACCAACGCACTGTCGACTCTGCCTCCCAAGGCCCCCGCCTCGCGTCCCAACCAGCTCACCGTCGCCGTCGACGGACCCGGCGTTCAACGCTGTTGAATGCCACACGAGGTGAGCCTCCGCCTACTCCCTGTCCACGGTCACCGCCGTTGGGCTTCGCAACTCCTCCGCAACTGGCCCAAAACCCTGGCCCGCTGATGGGTTGAGTGCCCGCGCCCAATGCTTCTTCCGTGTCCCCAATTAGAAAGCGCATTCTGTTCAGCCAGAAGCGTATTTCTCCTCTGGAATCCGGTTCACCGATGAATTAAACCAAAACCTTCTGGTTCAACCGGTTCGCCCCATATCCGACCGATTTTCTCGAATTTCTCACCGGTTCTGGGAACCTAAAATAATTTCTAAACTTTTGATTTAGACACAATTTCGAGACTCAAACCCATTTAATTTAAAACTAAGGAGAATATGTGTGGATTGTTTTCCTTTTCTTTAAAATGTCATATATGCTGTAAATATTAGTACTAGGGTACCCGGAGTGGTTCTTGCATATCTCTAAGAATTTCCAACATAATGTAGTACTCAATAAACCAACAACACAAATGGCTTGACAACTTGAAAGATTCGGACCAGCATGTAGCAAGAAGATTAGGATGGCATAGGATATAGTCATATTCCAACATGCTCGAGAAAGGTTCCAAATATCTAGATTAAGGTTCCGGAATAACCAAAGTATGAAATAAAACACTTTAGGGAACTATAGAGCGTCTATAACCTGAGGTAACTAGGAATCCCAAATAACTCTTGATTAGAAATCACTAAAGTTAACTTTCAAGAAGGTATCATCAATTCATGTGATTTAAGCCCTGGCTAAGAAATCCCAACGGTACCTAGCGCCTCGTTAGTATAGACCCAACTTTTCTAACCATTGCCAACTCTCTAAAGTTTATTAAAATCAACTAGCTAAACAAACACGTTATGATTTCATGGGTTGATACGGTTGGCTTTACATTTGATGCCTTTTGTTTTTTTACCGCGCACCGATGGCTTATACGACATCCTTCCGACGTGTAGATACCGCTATTACAAGATACCGCGCAAAGGAATCTGGGAAACCGCTGAATCAAATTCGAGACCCAGCCAGTACCGCCAGGCAAGCATTCCCACTTTGACCATGTTGAATCCCATACTTGTGAAAGTTAATTATTTTGTTTGCAAACTTGCATGCTATGTGAATATCAATGTTATTTATGCTAGAGTAGTTATGCCTAGAAAACGCATGTGAGGTAGGTTTTTGAAATCTGATCCTTATAGCCCTAGGAATATTTAGCCGGTTGATATTCGATCGACCAACTAAGTAGGAATATAGGCTTTAGCCTTGCTTAGCCCTGCTATAGTTAAACTAAGTTTTATCGGTACGATGGGTATGGGAACAAAAACTCTCCGTTTGTTTATACATTCCGAGAAATCTTCTTAAAAGGAAATGTTTACCAAAATCCCAAAAGAAATGATGGAGGATTCGGATTCGGGCAAGAATGCTAAGGGTGTTTGGGGATGTAGAGTAGCCGGTCGCTACTTGAGGCAGGAAAGGGTAGGGTAGCCGGTTGCTACCTAAGGCATGGAATGGTAGGGTAGCCGATTGCTACCTGAGGAGATGGTTGGACATGGAGTCTTACTCGAATCGGTTAAGGACCGAACCTAAGTGTCGCTGAATCAGTTCCACACCGTACGTTCACATGTCATTTATGGGAAGGACTTGACTCGGTACCTCGTCTAATACTAGAGCTCGGAGCCGTGGGAAGTTAGGGTGATGTGCTAGGTGGATCCGGGATCCCTAGAGGATTTTCACGGGACTACATGGGGGTAAAGCCCTCGATGAGTTCCACGCTGTGGAGGTAAAGCTCTCGGTGGGTCTCACGAGTACGTGAAATTATGGTTCGACACAAAGGTGGAAAGTCCCATTTTTAACATCCGGGATGCAAAAGTTGGGTTACCCTCCTAGCGGGTCCGGCTCTAGTGTGAACACGGGCGAAAGGTCTCGTTGTACTAGCCCTGTCAGTATACGGTGCACAGTGTACCCAGGGCGAACTACATCTTGTGGGTAAAGCCGTACAACCTCTGCAGAGTGTTAAAAACTATTCGAATAGCCGCGTCCTCGGTCATGAACATGAACTGGCAAGGCCACACACTAGTACAGAACTCCTTATTAGTGGCGTGCCAAAATCCTTATTAGTGGCGTGTGGGCAGCACGCCACTAGTATCACGCCGGTGGTAATTGGTTACTAGTGGCGTGCTATCCGCACGCCACTAGTAACACACATACTAGTGGCGTGCTCCCTCCTACACGCCACTAGTAACTAATATACTAGTGGCGTGCCCCCTATAGCCCATGCCACTAGTAATGCAACTCATTAGTGGCGTCCCTCTTGCCCACCACGCCACTAATAGAAATTTTCCGAGTTTAAAAAAATATTACATCTACTTACTAGTGGCGTGCACCCTGGTTCACACGCCACTAGTAATGTGTATACTAGTGGCGCCCCTCTTGGACAACACGCCACTAGTAATGTGTATATTAGTGGCGTGCGTCTCTTCCCACACGCCACTAGTATATTTTCCAGTCCCAAAAAAAAATTTGGCTGCCGCGGCAGCAAAAACCGCCGTTTCAGCTGCCGCGGCAGCATTATGACAGGGCGACAGTGGTGCAGAGGCTGCCGTGGCAGCAAAAGCCGCCATTTCTGCTGCCGCGGCAGCAGTGCGGCAGGGCGAAGGTGCAAAGCCGTTGCTGCTGCGGCAGCCGAAACCTTCGTTTCAGTTGCCGCGGCAGCAGTGCAGCATGGCGACGGTGCTGCAGAGGCTGCTGCGACAGCAAAAACCGCCGTTTCAGCTGCCGTGGCAGCAGTGCGGCAGGGCGACGGTGGTGCCGCGGCAGCAAAAACCACCATTTTTGCTACCACGGCAGCAGTGCGGCAGAGCGACGGTCGTTCAGAGGCTGCCGCGGCAGCAAAAACCGCCGTTTCAGCTGCCGCGGCAGAAGTGCGGCAGGGCGACGGTGGTGCAGAGGCTGCCGCAGTAGCAAAAACCGTCGTTTCTGCTGCCACGGCAGCAGTGCGACAGGACGACGGTGTGTAGTTGGTGCCGCGGCAGCGAAAACCACCGTTTCTGCTGCCGTGGCAGCAGTTCGGCAGGAGCTAGTATCAATATAGGCACTAGGCATCTTACAAAAAGAAGTAAGATGATTACAAGGAAACTCTCATTAATATACAAACTATGCATCTTAAAAAGAAAATAGTCAAGTTTGGAAAAACGTTAACACAACGACAATGTACGTATAGACAACAACCCCATCATCGTCACTCTCGTTAAACTTAGCTAACGCTCGCTTCGGTTGTATTCGGAACTAGAGGGGCGAGCGTCTGCTACAGACTTGTACAAGGACGGTATGTCGTTAGCCTGTCCCTTTAAGCGAGCCTCTCGCTCCTCCGGAGTTGATGCGCCGCCGTTGAAGATCCCGGTGGCGTCGACGACATCCTGGTTGATGATGCTCACAAACTTCTCCTGGATGCGTTGGAACTCGTCTTTGAAATCTCCTGAGAGTTGCTGCAGGCTTTTCCCCCACTTGGTGATGTCAGCGTGGTCTGTGAAGGTTTTTCGTGCACGTACATACCGCTCCGTGTGGTGGATGACGTAGTAGCCGCACGTCACACTGTTTTTCGGCTGCTGCATGCAACAGAAGTCGGTGTTGTTGCCGAAGCGTGGCAGGCCAAGTTTATTCTTCTTTCTGTATTTCTCCATGGTGTGTCCTCCCCTGTAATTATACTCGAAGAGAGCTTCATCTAGAACCTGCTTCACGGAGGTGTAGTCTTTCTTCTCGCTTCTCATCGAATCCAAGAAATAAGTATGGGAATACTTCGGGGATACAACGATGAGGATGCAGTGGTTCCTGCGCAAACAGTTGAACTCGTCAAACCTTGGTACGTGCAAGCATAATGGAAATCTACGAAGGCATATTGGGGCTAGCGAACGACTTACAGGGGAAGGTAGGGCACGAGAAGGTAGTCTTTCTCCTTATTCGCAACCATGAAGTCTGAAATGTACCTCTTCGTAGTTTCAAACCCCTGAGGGTTGCGAAGGTTGTTCTCGTGCATGTGGTAAGGGTCCGCTACCGCGACATCCTGCTCCTTCTCGAGTCTGGCCACTCTGGCTTCATGAAGCGCCCATAGGCGGAGTAAGAATGTGTCGAGGCGGAAGAGGTTGAACATGTTGAAGATCTCCTCAAAACGCAGATAGAACTTGTCAGCAGGGTAATCTTCGACGAAGTCGAAACCCGGTGGCACCTGCACCATGAAAATTGGGAGATCTTGATTTCGAAGCGAACGAGCCTGCCTCTCCCTAGCGAGAATGTCGTCATGTAGAATCCTCATTTCGAACGGGAGGGTGTTGTACATATCCGTCGGTACGATGGGTTCACCAGGGATATGGAACGCCCGCCATTCAGGACGACGACCCTCTCCTTGGCTAGATCCCGAAGATTTATTAGCATGGACCGAGATCTTCTCAACCGGCTGGCTGGCAGCGCCCTTATAATCTTTCTTAGCAGGCCGCTTTCTCCTCTTTTTGGTTTCCGGGGCCGGGGATCACCGCCCATCACGTCTTTGGTCGCCTTAAAGATTGTGTTCGGAGTCAGCTTTGGTTTTTTGGGTAGTTGCTCCTCTGTGTCGGCTGACAGCGTCCCATTAAATAGACTCCTCTGGCAAGGAACATCACGTTCTGTTTTCGGGAGGAGGCATGACATAGTCATCATTGAAGTACTGATCGATGTCCTCCTGCCCCTCCTATTCCTCCGCGGCCTCACCATGATCACCCAAAGGAGATGGTCCTAGTTGAGTGACGCTGGCAGGGATCGCCGACGACGAGGGTGTTTCGCGTGGGGTGGTCCCGCCCAAAGAAATTTGCGTCTTCGGCCACCTGAGGGTCCAATTCCTGCAATCTACGAGTTTCATCTGTGTCTCCGCCCCTCAGGTTGTATAGGAGGATCCACATCTTCGTAACCGGGTGTCACCCTAACCACAGAAACCCTAACCACATCGCTTGGCAACCGCACGGTGTGCATCACCTTCTGTTTGGGGAGAATGACTAAGCCCTTTGCAACCGGCGCCATTTTACACTGTTCACCATGGTGTGGAGAGTGCACGGAGTGTCTTCCTGCGAAACATGTACGCGTCGTCGATGTTAGAGATCCGAACAATGAAACCATGCATGGAAGAAGGTGTTTGTTGAGCCGGTGACGCTTACCGTGAGGGCGTCGATATCAGCCGTTGACGACCTGTGGCCCATGAAAGAGACAGAGGGGCTGCTATGAAGTGCATCGGGCCGTGGCTCTTTCTCTAAATTGACATTAGTCGCGCCGATGTGACGGCGCCTGGTGGTGGTACTGTTTGCCCCGATGCTAAACTGAGCTTGACGGCCTCAATTAGCTCGGGCCACATTTCCTGGACTTAGGCTTTCGCCATGGCTTTGGCTTTGACCTCAATTTCTTTCGCCATTTCTTCTCTCATTTCGGCTATTTTGGTTTCTAAAGTAGCCCGGCCGGCTCTCCTTCTCTGCCTTGCAAGCTCACGGTCTTCGGGATAATATGTTTCCCATTTGGCATTGACTCCGGCGCCGTTCACACGACCATGAGCCGGCTTCTCTAACGGATCCTTGCCGAGGGCCTCGTTGATTGACCGGTTAAGAGGGTCGTCCCACCTGGCCAAGGACTCCTGGGAGCCTTGAGGTTCCGCATGATGCTTTCGCTGCAATAGGAACGTGAACCATATAGAAACGTGACTACTTGGAAAAAATTTGACTTAATTAGGATAAATAGAATTAAGCGGGTTAATTAATTACCAGGAGTTCCTCGACTTTCTTCGTTTTGTCATCCGTTTCCCATTCCCCGGTCTCTTTATTGAATTTGTATCGGCCCCTGACGAAATCATGTTTGCGCGGTTCTTGGAATTCCTTGAACGGGTTTCGGACTAACAGGTAGACCATCGGTGCCCACTCGATTGACCACAATCCTGTCAGTGCCAATCTTATTTCGAGACCTAGGCTTCCGCTGCCTCTTGAGTTCTCCAGCCTGGTTCCCCGGGTCGGTCCCTTCGTCGCGATCGGTCGCATCTTCAGGACAAGTGCCGACGCCGGACTCATCATTGTCAGTCGTTGTGTACTCCTGCGCGTCCGTATATGCGCCGGCGGTGTCCAGACCTTCATCATTATGTGACAGCGGAGCTAGGGCTTCGTCGCCCGTACGTGTCGTCCGCGAAGAAGAGGCCACGGTGGGGTCGTTTCCGGACATATTCGAACTAAATATTAAATTGTTAGACAAATGTTCAAAATATCTATAAAATCTATAGAATTACTAAAAATAACTAAAAAATCAATAGAATTACTAAAGATATCTATAAAAGCTAAAACAATCATTCAAAATCATTAAAAAAATCATTCAAAATCATTAAAGATATCAATAGAATTTTTGTTGTTTTTAATGCATTAGGCCGCCCCTCTTTGGTGGTGCCCGCCCCCGGGAACAAGTATGCTTGCTTTCCCTCTCCTCATGTGTCTTTTAGTGATATGTTATTTTATGTTTTTTTCCATTCTAGCTGAATGAAGAGCTGATAATGTTTGTTTATGAACTCAGGTCCTCAGAGACCGTGGAGTAGATGCTTTGGCAAGTGATCTTGAGAAGGCGCCCTTTTAGACACCAATTGATATATTGCTGCAGTGTTCTGATTTGAAATTAATAGCTTTCTTGCAGTTAAGGTGTGTTGATCACTCTTGTTCGTTCTGAATGCCTGATCTTGATTCTTCCTACTCCCTTGCTGATTTATATTGTGTTATTCTTATTTTTGTTCCCCTCTTTACCAAGTATTAAATGACTTGAGTGACACTATTACAGTAACATAGTTGGACAGTGTGCTGCCACTTCCAGACAATCATATTTGTCGGGTTCCAGAGTATTATGCCAGTAAAATTTGTAGTTGTGTTTGATGTCATGTACAAAGTTAAATTTAGGTGATAAATTAGATGTGGACCATAGCATATATTCCTATTATAGGCACAGAGCAGAAGTGCTGAAATAGCTAGCATAGGCATTTTGTAGGTCCAAAAATCATTCAAAATCATTAAAATTTCGGCATGACCTTTGCTAAAAATGGGACATATTGAGTGCCAGAAATTTGACAAAACATTGACGAATCAACATTTCGCCAAAACATTGGCACTCATGTATATTCCCTGCAAAACAACAAAACACACAGCGCGAGAAACTTCATCGCGAGCAACAAATTGTTGCCTCGGCTCGATGGCCGGAAAATCACACACAAATAATCCAACATACACATCTTCAGCACCAAAATCACACACAAATAATCCAACATACACATCTTCAGCATCAATAGAATGACATTGCATGTTCTAGCTGTGCTGATAACCTGGAAATCATACAAATCGTTAAGCTGAGGAGAAATATTCATTTAAGTTCTTGTGGTTTTTATTTCCCATTGCAGGAAAGAGAGCAGGATCGTTTCTCTCAGTTCATGACTGAAGGCTTTACATCATGCATACTGTAATAGCAAAAGAAAAGATAAGGTAAGCTATTCAATAAGGTACCAGAACCACCAAGTAAGTTGTAACTCCAAGCATGTACAAAAAGCTCATGCATCATCATATATTATACCTACACTGCCTTTATCTTTATTAATGAGAAGCAAGCAGCTCAGTTCTCCTGTTCAGTCTCATAATAAAAGGATGGCTATCTTGCTTGCTGTTTGTACACTAACACAACACACTCTTTATGATATCTGTAGGTAATACAAAGACCATCTTTAATCATTTCTAAGCAACAGACAGGCAGTAATATCTAAAATCAAACTGAATCAACTTATATGAATCAAATTATATGAATCAAACTGAATCAACTTATATGAATCAAACGGAATCAACTTATATGAATCAACTTATATGAATCAAACTGAACCAACTAAGTGGCAGTATATGAATCAACTTATCAATGCGAAGGTCCATAGTGCAAGGAGAGGAAGGCACCTTGGTGGAAACCGCGCGGGAGGCGGGCCGGGGGCGAGGGGGCCGGGGGCGAGGGGGCCGGGGGTGAGGAGGAGCGCTGGAGGCGAGATAGCCGGCGACAAGGAGCGGCACACCCGGGGCGATGGGGCCGGCGAGGAGGACGCCTGGGGCGGCGGCGCGGCTAGGGAAGAAGAGGTGCGGAGGGGGCCGGGTGCGAGGACGAGCGCTGGAGGCGAGATGGCCGGGGGTGAGGGGGCCCGGGGCGATGGGGCCGGCGAGGAGGACGCCTGGGGCGGCGGCGCGGCTAGGGAAGAAGAGGCGCGGGCGGGGCGCCCGGGGCGAAGTGGCCGGCGACGAGGAGCGGGGAGCCCGGGGCGAGGGGGCCGGCGACGAGGAGCGGGACGCTCGGGGCAGCGGCGCTGCTAGGGAAGAAGAGGCGGGGGAATTTGGGATTTGTTCATGAAATTCTGAATGCGCTGGGCGGGTGGATGGGTTAGGATTATATTATTTAGGGTTTAGATATTATTTAGCATATTTAGGGTTAGGATATGACATCAATAGTAATATGCATAGACTTTACCCGCCATCATCTTTACCCGCCATCTTCCTATCTTTGTGCCAACGCATGAGCTTTGCTTGATATGGCATGTTAATGAAGTCTCGATACAACTTGATATGACATCAATAGTAATATGCATAGACTCGATACAACTTGATATTACATCAATGGTTAAGTGCAAATACAAAAGAGATACAATAATGTGAGAAATTGCCGCTGCTAGCTAGTTTGTCAGCGTTTCACAATCTTCTCAACGGTTGTCTTGGTTTACTTGGTCTTTGTCGTAGATACAAGTCTAGACAGTGAATTTGTGGCACCCCCGGTCGGTTACGACGACCTCCGGGCATGCGAAGGGACAACGAGCGAGAGCGCAAACGCGTGAGGCAGCCGACGACGTAAGTCGGTGTTTGTATTAGGGCACGGAAATGAGAGCTTACACGTGAGGAAAATGAAAAATGGATCTCTTGCCCTCTACCCCCAGGGGGCTATTTATAGGGGAAAGGGAGAAAAGTGTGAGATTACAGTTTTGCCCTCACATGAGAGGGAACTCATAAGGACATTATGGTCATTTTCCATCCCTAGAGAATCCTAGGAGAATATTCCCGAGCATCTTCGGGAGAATCTTCGGGAGAATCTTCTTGGAGAACGTGATGGCCTCGCGTATGGGCTCGTCGGAGACAGCGCTGACGACGGAGCGCGGACTCGTCGGAGACAGCCCTGACGCGGAGCGCGGGCTCGTTGGAGATGACCCTGACGCGGAGTCCCGACACGGAGAGCGGGCTCGTCGGAGACAGCCCTGACGCGGCGACCGGGCTCGTCGGGGACAGCCTTGACGACGGAGAGCAGGCTCGTCGGAGACAGCCCAGACGACGAAGAGCGCGTGGACGCGTCGGAGACAGCTTTGTCGCGGAGAGCGCGGATGAGAACCCTAATAGTGTTGCAGTGATCCTGAACAGTGTCGATCCGGGGAAGCGCGGAAACCCCCCTCCAACAGTAGCCCCTTGCCGGTTGGGACGGTCGAAGGGCGCCCGTCCGAGCCGGCACACTAATCCCCAATGGGTTGGTGCGCGGGCCGGATCGACGACTCTTCGCGAATCACCAGTTTCTTCCGTAAGTGGGGCGTTGGCATGTGATCCGAATTTCAATAAGTGACCAAGGGTTCGGCAGCGCACAATTATCCCCGGGGGGTGACTCTTCGCGAATCACCAATTTCTTCTCTTTTTTCTTTATTGTTCTTCTCTTTTTTTCCTTCTTCTTTCTTCTCCCTTTTTTTCTTTTTTTTCTCTTCTTTCTTTTTCTCCTCTTTTTCCTTCTTTTTTTCTCCTCTTCTCCTTTTCTCTTTTCCTCCTTTTCTCTCTTTTTTTTCTTTTCTTCTTTTGCTCCACCCGCATGGGCCTTGGCTGCATGCGCCGGCCCTCTCCTCACCACCACCTAATGGGCTGTGGCCCAAAGAACTAGGGCAACTGGGATATATAAAAAAATAAAAAGAAAAAAGAAGCCCCACAGCACTCTCCCTTTTCTCCTCTCACCCGCCGCATGCCCTCCCTCTCACCTTCTCTCACGCCGCCGCTACCTCCCAGCCTCCACCGCGCCGCCTCCTTGCCTCCCCGTGCCGCCGGCGGGCGCAGGCGGAGGACCCTGCTCGCGACGAAGCCCCCGTGCCGGGCGGTGGCCGGGTGGGGACGCCGCCGCCACCCGGGCTGCCCCGGTCACCGGAGCCATGATGACGCCGGGGAGCCGTGCGCCAGGCTGCCTCGCCGCCGTGGGGGCTCCCTTGTGCACGGCCAGGCCCCCACGCCTCCGAGCGGCCGCGGGCGGGCAACGGCGGAGCTCTGCGGGCGCCGGCGACCGCACGCGAGCTTCGGTGAGCCCCGGCTTCGCCGCCTCTTGGCCTCGCCGCCTCCCGGCTCCACGGCACGCGCCCGAGCCCCTCCGGCTGCTCCCGAGCCCTTGAGCAACCGAGAGCGGGCAACCGCGGGGCTCCGCAGGCGTCGGCGACCGCACGCGACCTCCGGCGAGCCCCGGCCCCGCCGCCTCTCGGCTCCGTCGCCTCCTGGCTTCCGGTGCGCGCCCGAGCCGCTCCGGCTACCCCCAAGCCCCTGAGCGGCCGAGAGCAGGCAACAGCGGGGCTCCGCGGGCGTCGGCGACCGCGCGCGAGCTCCGGCGAGCCCCGGCCCCGCCGCCTCTCGGCTCCGCCGCTTCCCGGCTTCCGGCGCGTGCGCGTGCCCTCCCGGCTGCCCCCGAGCTCCCAAGCGGCCGAGAGCGGGTGGCAGCGGAGCTTCGGGCTCCGGCGGCGGGCCACTTCGGTAGCAGGCGGCCTCGTGGACTGGTGGCTCAGCGGGCCAGCGAGACGACGAGCGTGCGAACACAAACGCGAGCGTGCACGCGTGTGCGCGGCGACGAGCGAACGCGTGCGCAGACGATGAGCGGACGGGCACGCACGCGAACGAACGCGCGCGGCATCGAGCGGACGAACCCGCACGCGTGCGGCGACGAGCGGGACGAACGCGCACACGAGCGGACGAGCGCGGCGACGTGCGAATGAACACGAACGCAAAACGACACGCGGGCGAGCGCGGCGACGTACGAACGAACACGAACGCGAACGACGCGCGGGCGAGCGCGGCGACGTGTGAACGAATGTGAGCACGGACGAGCACGGCGACGCGCAGGCGACGTGCCGACGAGGCGCGGGCGACGTACCGGCGAGCGCAGCGACGCGCGGGTGACGTGCGGACGACGTGCTGACGACGCGCGGGCGACGTGCCGACAACGTGCTGGCGACGCGTGGGCGATGTGCCGACGAGCGCGGCGACACGCGGACGACGTGCTGACAAGCGCGACGACGCACGGGCGACGTGCCAGTGAAGTGCTGGCGCGCGTGCCGACGAGGAGCTGGCGCGCGTGCCGACGACGCGCTGGCACGCGTGTCAACGACGTATGGATAAACGTGAATGACGCGCAGACATGGCCCTTTTCCTCGGGCTTCTTTCGACAGCGTCGAGATTAAGTCGAGGTGAACCCTGACGCGGACGCAGGGAACGTCGACCGGGAACTTGACGTGGAAGCGTCGAAGCCAACGAACACAAGCGTGAACGAATGCGGGCAACGTGCCGGTGACGCGCTGGCGACATGGACGACACGCTGGCGCGCGTGCCGACGACGCGCTGGCGATGTGCGGGCATGCGTGCCGATGACACGCTGGCGCGCGTGCCGACGACACGCTGGCGAATGCGAGCAACGTGCGGGCGATGTGCGGGCGACGTGTTTGTCCTTGACGATGTCGACGTAGACGGGGCGCTGAGGTTGCCCTTGACGACGTCGGCGTAGTCCTTGACGATGTCGATGTAGTCCTCGTCGGAGACAAACGCCGAAGTTGTCCTTGACGACGTCGACGTAGACAGGCATTGAGGTTGCCCTTGACGTCGTTGACGTAATCCTTGACGACGTCGACGTAGTCCTCGACGGAGACGGGCGCCGAGGTTGTCCCTGATGGCGTCGACGTAGACGGGCGTCGAGGTAGCCCTTGACGACGTCGGCGTAGACCTTGATGGCAACATTGTGTTGATGCGAATGTTGAGTCCGTGCTTTTCAGTTATGGAACGGACCGGCGTGCGCCAACGCGGGCGACGCGCGCGCGGCGCTCCGTCGGTCGCTCGGTCTTCTTCTCGGGCTCCCACAACCGCGTCGACACAAGCTCCCCAAACCCTCAACGGTGAGAGCGGAGCCAGGGAACGGGCATCGAGGTGGTCTTTGATGACGTCGACAGCGATGCTTGTGAAGCGTGACGGCATCATCATGCTGACATTGGGAGAGTGTTGGTGCCGATGAGACATGTCCGCGTTGGCAGAGCATGTCGGTGCCGAGGAGCATGTCCACACCGGCAAAGCATGTCGACGCTGGGCGGAACATGTGGATGCCGGGTGGAGCGTCGATGCCGGAGGAAACATGTCGACTTCGACGGAGCATGTTCGTGACGGCGGAGTGCGTCGGCGCCGAGGAGCACGTCCATGCCGGACGGAAGACGTCGATGCTGGGTAGAGTGTCGATGCCGCGCGAGGCGTGCCGACGCCGTGTAAGGCATGTCGACGTCGAGCGGAGTGATGACGCCTAGCAGCTTGGCTTTGTTTCTGGGGGAGCCCCTTGTCCAGATGGTGCCGAGCGCGGAAGGTGTCGAGGCACACACGGATCGTGCCCGGGGAGGGCGTCGAGGCGCATGTGGTACTTTGCCCAAGGATGGTGTTGGAGCATGCTGTGGTAGCTTGCCGAGACGTCTGTGGTGTCACCTGCGTTGATGCGAACACATCACGGGACGATATTGGTGTGCGCATATGGCTGGCGCCGAGCGTGAAGTCTGGTACCTGCAAGGTGTGTGCCCTTTTTGCGTGAATTTTGACACGGCGTGCTCCGGTGGGATTATTAGGCCGTCGTGTCGGAGGAGATAGTGTGTTGCAAGGTGTGCAACACTGCCTCCCCATGAAAAAACCTAGCTCTCGTCGCGTGACCCCGGAGGGAAGGGACACTCTATCCCGGATGGAGGTGGCTCGACATCACGGGGAGCTCTCGTCGCACGACCCCGGAGGGAAGGGACACTCTATCCCGGACGGAGATGGCTCGGACGTCGCGGGGAGCTTATCGTCGCACGACCCCGGAGGGAAGGGACACTCTATCCCGGACGGAGATGGCTCGACATCGCGGGGAGCTCTCGTCGCGCGACCCCGAAGGGAAGGGACACTCTATCCCGGACGGAGATGGCTCGACATCACGGGGAGCTTTCGTCGCGCGACCCCGGAGGGAAGGGACACTCTATCCCGGACGGAGATGGCTCGGACGTCGCGGGGAGCTTACCGTCGCACTACCCGGAGGGAAGGGACACTCTATCCCGGATGGAGATGGCTCGGACGTCGCGGGGAGCTTATCGTCGCACGACCCCGGAGGGAAGGGACACTCTATCCCAGACGGAGATGATTGAAACCTGTCACAGGGGAGCGAAGGACGTAGTCCGAAGTGGCAGGTGCTCACCGGGACGATGAGGTCGCGTGATGTCACCGAGGGCGAGCGCGTAGGGCGTGGGTGATGTTGACGAGCCTCTGATGTTGCCGAGGGCGGGCGCGGAGGATGCCAAGCCCGAGAGCGTGGACGACGGCGACGTCGATGGCGAGTGCGGCGAGGCGGACGCGTGTGGCACACGAGTGCGGTGCAGCGGACGAGCGCAGCACAGCGGACGCGTGCGGCGGATGACCTCTTCGCGGCGGACGCGTGCGGCGGACGAGCGCGACACGGCGGACGCGAGCGGCGGATGACCTTGTCGCGGCGGACGAACGCAGCGGACGACCTTGTCGCGGCGGACGAACGCAGCGGACGACCTTGTCGCGGCGGACTCGTGCGGCGGACACGCGCGGCGGATAGCCCCGCCGCGGCGGACGAGCGCGGCACGGCGGACGTGTGCGACGGACGATGGCGATGTCAACGACAAGCCCCTGGTGTCGCCGTCACACGACGTTTGGCTTAAGTACAACGCCTCTGGCTCAAGTGCAGCGCCTCCTTGAGCTCATTAGCTTCGCGCCTCAGGGTTTTAGCCTTCGTTTCGACGTGTGCTTCAGAGTTTGCCGTGTTGATCACGGCCGCGGGGAGCTCAGTAGCGCGGGCGTCGGTTGATGAGTCGTCGGCTCGGAGGTTAGCGGCCGATGGGTCGCTGACGTGGACGTCGCCAAGCTCCGCAGCGACGGCCATGTCGTTCGCCCTTGCTCGACGCGTCGAGTTTGGTTGTGCGGGGGACGACCGTCCTGGCTGCGGTCTTTCTCTTCGGCGCCATGGCTTTTCGCTCGCTTCCCCACGGACGACGCCAACTGTCGTAGATACAAGTCTAGACAGTGAATTTGTGGCACCCCCGGTCGGTTACGACGACCTCCGGGCATGCGAAGGGACAACGAGCGAGAGCGCGAACGCGTGAGGCAGCCGACGACGTAAGTCGGTGTTTGTATTAGGGCACGGAAATGAGAGCTTACACGTGAGGAAAATGAAAAATGGATCTCTTGCCCTCTACCCCCAGGGGGCTATTTATAGGGAAAAGGGAGAAAAGTGTAAGATTACAGTTTTGCCCTCACATGAGAGGGAACTCATAAGGACATTATGGTCATTTTCCATCCCTAGAGAATCCTAGGAGAATATTCCCGAGCATCTTCGGGAGAATCTTCGGGAGAATCTTCTTGGAGAACGTGATGGCCTCGCGTATGGGCTCGTCGGAGACAGCGCTGACGACGGAGCGCGGACTCGTCGGAGACAGCCCTGACGCGGAGCGCGGGCTTGTTGGAGATAACCCTGACGCGGAGTCCCGACACGGAGAGCGGGCTCGTCGGAGACAGCCCTGACGCGGCGACCGGGCTCGTCGGGGACAGCCTTGACGACGGAGAGCGGGCTCGTCGGAGACAGCCCAGACGACGAAGAGCGCGTGGACGCGTCGGAGACAGCTTTGTCGCGGAGAGCGCGGATGAGAACCCTAATAGTGTTGCAGTGATCCTGAACAGTGTCGATCTGGGGAAGCGCGGAAACCCCCCTCCAAACAGTCTTCCTTGTATACTTTAGCCCCACGTCGTGACTCTTTCTTTTGAAGGGACGGCCTGTCTTAGGTAACGTAGTTCTGCTCCTTCTCGTGGTGTATTTTTTACCATCGTCTTCTTCCGCTGGGTCGCCGAATTGGTCAAAGTCTTCCTCGTCAGCGACTCCATCCATTCCGACGATGCTCCTTTTGCCTCTCCTCATGACAACACGGCTCGGCCTTGTCGGGTCGGTTATGTAGAAGCATTGGGCCACGTCCTTAGCTAATACCCACGGCTCATTCTGGGCGGTGATTCCTCGCACATTCCCAGTAGGCTTTGCTGAGGGTATAACCATGGTAGTGAAATAACGGTCTTCGATTACGATACTCTTCGCCCATCTGACACGGCACATGGGGATCTTGACCTCTCCCGAGTAGTCAAGTACCCAGATCTCTTCGAGCCTGCCATAGTATCTGTCCTTTACATTACCGGTCAAGGCCTCCATCGTCACCCCCGAGTTCTGGTAATCACTATCCTTGTCTTTGGCCTCCGTATAGAATGTGTATCCGTTGATATCATATGCTTGATAAGTCACGAGATTGCATATGGGGCCATGTGCCAAGGCGAAGATGATCTTTGCTCTGTCATCACTCGCTGGCAATGGCTTCTTCTGAATGCGCTCTTTGAACCAAGCCGCGAAGGAGGAGTTGTGCTCTCTCTTGATTTGGTCATCGGTCCTCGGTTGCCCAAGGTCAGCGTACTTTTTTCTTAATGTTCTCTCGTGCTTCTCCGCCCAAGGGGTGACCACTTCTAGGTGCTGTAACGCTACTGTGTGCGCTCTGTTGAAGTCGTCGCGTCGGTTCGGTGTATCAAAGTCCACATGCAAATCCCTCTTCCCAACCGAGTGACCTACTCCTTCGAGCCTGCCAACGTGCTTATTAACGGGCAGACCGATAGATTTTTCGACTTCCATGTAATCCGTGCAAAACGCGATGCACTCCTCCGTCAGAAAGCCCTGGACGATGCTTCCATCCGGGCGGGCCCTGTTACGAACGAAACCCTTGATCGTCCCGTTCATCCTTTCGAACGGGAACATGTTATGCAAGTATACCGGTCCCAGGTCGATGATCTCCGGGACAACATGGACCAACAGATGTACCATAACGTCAAAGAATGCGGGCGGGAAGTAGATCTCAAGCTCACATAGTATGACAACGATCTCTTCCTGTAGCCTTGCGAGACGCTGCAAACTGATCGACTTTTGAGAGATGACATCGAAAAAATTACAGAGGTCAAGAAGTGTTTCGCGGACGTGCTTGTCCATTATCCCTCTAAGTGCAACCGGAAGTATCTGTGTCATCATCACGTGACAGTCATGAGACTTCATCCCGGACACCCTGCGTTTCTTCACGTCTAGATATCTGCGTATGCTCCCCGAGTACCCGGAACTAACTTTGATACCTTCGAGGCACTTGAAAACTTGATCGAGCTCCTTCGGATCTAGAGTGAAGCAAGCGGGGGGACATGAATCATCGAATTTTGAAACATTCTTGCGCGTAACTGTCTCCTCCTGGTCAGCGTGCAGCTCATCCCTTATGTTGAGGTCTTTCAAGTCTTGCCTTGCCTTCGGCCCATCTTTTGTCTTTTCCGGCATGTCGAACAGGGTACCAAGCAAACTCTCACAGACATTCTTCGTGATATGCATGACATCAAGACAATGAGGTGTATCGAGGACTGGCCAGTAAGGCAAGCCCCAAAAAACAGACTTCCTTTTCCATACTTTTAACAGCGGCTCAGGGGCCTTCCGCTTCTTTCCCGGCTTAGGGCACTCTTTCCAATCGTTCAACAGCCGACAGATTTCTTCTCCGCTCCTCTTACGTGGCTTTAAGCGAGCCTCAGTTGTACCGTCGAACAGATCTGGACGACTTCTCCACTCGTCATCCTTGTGAAGCCACCTTCGATGCCCCATGAACACGGTTTTTTGAGAGCCGCCCGCGGGCTTTAGCTGGAGATAAGTTGTATCATCCATACACTTAACACATCCGAAGTGTCCGTGGCACACCTGGCCGGAGACATATCCGTAACCGAGGTAGTCTTGCACCGTCGTGATCAACGCAGCTCTCATAGGGAAATGGTTTCGTTCGTTGGCGTCCCAGGTGGGGACCCCTTCATCAGCCCATAATGTGTCTAGCTCCTCCTTCAATAGCTCGAGATACAGGTTAATATCGTTCCCCGGTTGTGTCGGCCCTTGAATTAGCATAACCATGTGTACATACTTCCGCTTCATGCAGCGCCAAGGGGGGAGGTTGTAGAACCATACAAACACGGGCCAGGTGCTGTGTGTGCTGCTCTGGTTGCCAAAAGGATTGAGTCCGTCCGTACTCACACCCAACCTGATATTCCTTGCTTCTCCTCCGAATTCGGGGTATTCACAGTCGAGTGCTTTCCACTGGCAACCATCTGCAGGGTGCCTCAGCACGCCATCGTCTTTACCCGCCATCTTCCTATCTTTGTGCCAACGCATGAGCTTTGCTTCCTTCTTGTTTGCGTATAGACGCTGCAAACGGGGAATGAGCGGAAAGTACCATACAACCTTCTGAGGAGTTTTCTTTCCCCGCTTGTATCGGGGTTCCTCGCACTCTGGACACTCTGTTAGGTCCTCCTGCTCGTTCCGATAAATGATGCAGTCATTGACGCACGCGTGGTATCTGATGTGCGGCAAATCAAGAGGGCACACGACCTTCTTGGCCTCATCGATACTACTAGGCAACACGTTCCCCTCGGGAAAAACTTTATGTAGAAACTCCAATGTCGCATCGAGACTTGCGTCCGTGCTCTTGTATTTTGCCTTGATGTCTAAAAGTTTGAGCGTGACGTTGAGGCGGGTGTGCTGGGGATCGCAACCATCATACAATGGAGTTTTTGAGTCTTTCTCCAGTTTCGCAAACTTGGCAGCCTCTCTAAGAGCAGCTCTTTCGTTAGTCGTCTTTTTCACAATCAACTCTTGAACATGAGGGTCCTGCACCATTGCGGCCAGCGTGTCCTGGGTGTCCGCCGCTTCGGCATCTTCATCATGTCCGACATCGTCGTCATGTCCGGCCTCTTCATCATGTCCGGGCGCCTCTTGGTGCTCCATCCCTTCATCTTCCGGGTATTCGTTTCCCGCTTCTTCATCTGTCGCCCCTTCGACGTCGGCAACATCCTCATCCTCCTCACCGTGACTTGTCCACCGTGTATAACCATCCATGAAACCCCGTCGGAGCAAGTGCGCCTTCACAGAGCCAGAACGGGGCGTGAACATATGCATGTTTTTGCAATCACGACACGGACAACATATCTCCTTGCCACCCCTTCGCTCCATATCTTCCACGGCGAACTTTAAGAACCCATTCATACTTCGATCCATGATATCGTTCGATCGATCCCTATAAGATTTAAGAAAAAGGATTAAAACCAAGAAGGTCATAGAAAATTTCGGCATGACCTTTGCTAAAAATGACACAAATCGAGTGTGCCAGAAATTTGACAAAACGTTGACGAATCAATATTTTGTCAAAACATTGGCAACTCATATATATTCCCTGAAAAAAAACACATGGAGCAACTACAATGAGTTGTTGCCTCGGCTCGATGACCGGTATCACAAGCAATAACAAAGGCGATCATCGACATAACGATATATATGGTTCGATATACAAATTACCATCATCTCACATATGCGCATATCGATCCACAACAATGTATATTTCATTTCATTCAAATAGACGACGATGCCCCCAAAGTAATTCTCACCTAGGGACGAGAGAGGACCGAGACTGTCGACGAGTAAACGTCTCTAGCGGTGGTCGAATGGACCCCCTTGTTGGTTCGGCCTGGGGCGATATAGAGTTCTTCTTATGAGCCGGTGATGGCGTCCCCAAGGATGAGGGCGGTTATGACGCTTGATGCAGGAGACACAGGGAGTTTTCCAGGTTCAGGCCACCCGGAAGTGTAATACCCTACGTCCTGCTTGTTTTTGTATATATGTGCGTATATGGCAAGTATGATGAGTTACAGAGGTACGCACTGTTCTTCTTCTAGCTCTAGCCCGGAGGAAGAACGGTGCTTCCTTTGATAAGGAGTAAACTTAGAGAGATCTAACCTAGGAAAATCGCAGAAACCAACCCTTTGCATG
Organism: Stipa capillata; assembly: GCA_019208055.1. Taxonomy (NCBI): domain Eukaryota; kingdom Viridiplantae; phylum Streptophyta; class Magnoliopsida; order Poales; family Poaceae; genus Stipa; species Stipa capillata. Next base: position 87,994 of record JAGXJF010003269.1, on the reverse strand, counting down.
GACCAGGCTCTCCCCTTATATACTCGGGGGAATACCACATAGGTCGGCAAAGGAGAACATGAGCTATACTTGTGCTGTAGACGACGTGGGCGCTACTGGAAGCGCCCACACCTTCATTTAATGCCCACTTGAGAGTTTCGGCCGGGACGTCGCCTCGCGGTGTGTCGGAGCAGGGGCTCTGACACCTTTGCCTTCGGCGGGCCCCGCGGACGGAGACTTACGGGGTTTCTTCTGACTGGGTTGGTAAGACGTCCTCTCGCGGGCCCCCATAGGTCAGCCTCTCATGCCGCGCAATTGATCGCGCGGCGGCGTCCCCCATGGGGTAAAAAGGGTTGACAGCGACAGGGCGTGCGAGGGCGGCGCGCTTGGTCGGTCAAAGAATCTGTCAGCCCGGGCCCACCCCTCAGAGAGAGAGAGAGGATAGCTCACAGAGCTTATCGCCTGCACCGGTGGGACCCGGCCTGATCGTCATCATGCCCTCACAGGGCTTTGGGTTCCCCGTCGGAATGACAGGCATTAAATGCCTCCGCCAGGGCGGAGGCTTGCTGGAGAAGCTTGGCGCCGGACGACGTGCATGGACGAGGGCCCCACCAGAGGACACGTCATCCCCCTGGGCACTCGGTCCCGAGTGACCTCCTTCGCTAGGAGGGGCGCCAGTTGTCTTCTACGCGCCCCCTGAGCAAACCCGAGCGCTCGCGGGAGCACCCGCTGGGGGGGCCGCTCGGGGCGCCTTGAAGGGGGAGCCCGAGGGAGAGTGCTCAGGGGGGCGGACCCCGAGCGCTCTCCCTGGGCCCCACATCTGCCAAGATGCCGAGCGCTCAGGAGGGGGACCCCGAGCGCGCCTTTCGCCTTCTGGGACGCCGAGCGCTCGGGGACGGACCCCGAGTGCTCGCTCAGCGCATGGGCCGTGGATTCCCGGAGGCCCACGATTCCTTCTGGTTTGCGGATGCAGCCTCTGGAGGAGAACCCCTGGTTCCTTGGGATTGGCCGCGGGCTTCGTACGACGATCCGGGTGGGGCCCAAGGCCCCAGCGACCGGAGCGCCACGCGTCACCCTCTGCGGCATCCGGTTGGCCTCCGCCGGCGGTTAGGGGTACCCTGGGCCCCATTCCGCCGACAGTAGCCCCCGGCCTTATCTCCCAGCAATGGCCCGAAGGGCTGCGACTGGGGATAGGGCCTTTCCTTCTTGGGCCAAAAAAAGATGCCGGTCCATTCTGATGCGCCCTGCGGAGGGGCGCTTTTAATGCGCCGCGCGCGGAGCGGGAGCGACGCCCAATCCGCACGCGCCACCTGGCCGCGGCGCTTCGGGTTACGCCCGCGCGGGAAAAGCGCGCTGCTCCGGACGGTTGCGTGCCCCGGATTTCGCGCGACTGCAAATTCACTGCCAACGGCAGTAATTGACAGTCCATCATTGTTTTTGGAAACCGTCTTGCGGTTGATCTTCTACGGTTTTTTTTCCCTTTTGAAAAGAAAACCACTTCTCACTTTTGAACTTTTCGCCTCCTTGCGCAAACGCTCTGTCTCCCAAAGTACTTGCGCTTTCTTCGTCTTCTTCCTCCCGCCGCCGCCATTTTCGCCTCCCGAAAGCTTTCTCCGCCACCAATTCGCCACCATAATGACTCGCCGCAAGACCCGGCAGAGCGGCTCCCCGACCCCGAGCTCGCCTAGCGTGCTCCAGAAGTCCCGCCTCCTCAACGAGGAGGCGATGGACAAGGTCCGGGGCATCGTGGTGCCGGAGGGCCGCCCGAACCCGACGGTGGTGCGAGCGGCGACGTACCCGCCGAACCCGCGGGCGAACGAAGCGGTGATCTTTACGAGCTTCCTGGGGGCGGGACTTCTGCCGCCATTCTCGGCGTTCTTCATGGAGGTCCTCAAGGATTATGGGGTCCACCTTCTCCATCTCACCCCCAACTCCGTGGTAGTGCTGGCGATCTTCGCCCACCTCTGCGAGATGTTCGTCGGGGTGATGCCGTCGGTGGCGCTCCTTCGGCATTACTTCGTCCTCCGATCGGTCGGGAGGACGCGGGGCTCCGGCCGAGCGGAGGTCACCGGCAGCGCCAACTTCCAGCTCCGGGGAGGGAAGGAGGCCGATCCTTACATTCCGCAGAAGTTGCGGAATAAATGGGACGACTGGCGCCAGCAGTGGTGCTATGTCAACACCGACCCGGCGACGGAACTGCTGATCCCGGAGGCGCCGGCGGAGCACACGAAGGCATGGGAGTACATGGACCCGAGCGACAAGGAGCTGTTTTTGGCGGTGGCGCGCATGACCCAACTCCAGGAGCTGGGGCTGACGGCCACCATGGTCGTCGGCGATTTCCTCCGACGCCGGCTGGCGCCGCTACGGGAGCGTGCGCGACCGGCGTGGATGTACACCGGCGATGATGACTTCTACCGGACGGAGGTCGGCGCTGGCAAGAACCTGACCCCTGCCGTGGTGGCGATGTTGCTGAAGGTGCTGCTCGGGGAGCAAGACCCTTCGCAGGCCGAGCTCGCCCGGCCGGACCTGCCACTCTGCGTGCACGCGGACCGGCAGAGTATCCTGGACATGATGCCGGTGTGCGATGCGCACGGCTTCGTGTCCGCGCCGAGAGCTGGCCCGCGCGCGCCGGCTGGGGGCGTTCGAATCTTCTCAGATGAAGACGAGGTGCAGGCGCGGGCGGCCAGAGCCGCGAGCGCCCCGGCGGCAGAAGTTGCTGCCGACCCCACCGATCCGAAGGGCAAGGGGCTAGCCCCGCCACCTCCGTCTCCACCACCGCAGGCGCCGGCGGCGAAGAAGAAAAAGACGCCGAAGCCGGCCGTGGTGGGAGACGTTGGGCAGGGAAGCTCGGCCCACGCTGGCCTCAAGTTCGGGCGGTGGCCCTCTGCGCCGCCTCCGCCGCCCCCTCCGCCCGCGGGCCCTCAGGCGCCAGGGAATGGAGGCGGTGGCTCGGGGCGAGGGGCCACTGGGACCGCGCCGACTGGAAGCTCGCCGGCGGCCGGCGCGGACGCCGCCACCGGACAGAAGAGGAAAAACCCGCCGGGATCCTCCGACCCGGACTCGGTTGTCCCGAAGGGCAAGTGGCGGTAAGAATGAACCTCACCTTTGCCTTATTTTGCTTGAGTATCGTGCTCGGGAATTGACCCCGAGCCTGGCTTTGTTGGCTTTTCAGGGCGAAGAAGACCAAAGTGTCCCCGAGCCCTTCTTCGGTCCCGAGCGCTCCGGTTGCACCGAGCGCGGGTGGGGACGCGAGAGCGGGCGAGGCCCCGAGCACGCAGGCGGCCGCGCGCGAAACCTCGGCCTTGAGCGGGACCTCTGTCCCGAGCGGTTCCGCGGCGCCGAAACCGAGCGCACCGCCGGCCCCGAGAGCAACTCCGACCCCGAGCGAGGAGCCAGCCCCGAGAGCCGAGGCGGTCCCGCGGGAAGAAGCTGCTCCGAGCGCGGAAACGGCCGCGCAGGGAAAAGCGCAGTCGCCGCCGGATGCTGCGCGGGCCGACGCAGAGGCGCCGGGCGCCGATCCGGAGGAAGAGCAGGGGCCAAGTGCTGCCGGGCCCGAGGGACAGGCGGCGGCACTTGGGCAGGAGCCGAACGCCGCCGGAGCTGAGGAGCGGGCGGCGGAGCCCGAGCAGGAGCTGGGCGCCGCCGGAGCTGAGGAGCGGGCGGCGGAGCCCGAGCAGGAGCTGGGCGCCGCCGGAGCTGAGGAGCGGGCGGCGGAGCCCGAGCAGGAGACGGTTCCCGTGGAGGGAGCCGAGAGCTTTCGGCCCGAGAAGGGGGCCGGCGGCTCTATTGTGGTGGAGTACCCCGAGTCTCAGGAGGAGGTGCTCGGGTGCTCCACCTTGACTTTGCTGCCGCGGGTGCAGCGCGCTGCGCGGCGCGACGAAGCATCCCGGGTGATCCCCCCGACGCGTTCGACGCCGCGCGCGCCGCCATCAACAAGCTTCAGGAGGACTTCGCCGCCAAGGAGGCGGCTTTGGCGGACAAGGAGGCCTCGCTGGAGGATCGGGAGGCCTTGCTTGCGGAGGCGGCGGAGTCCTTCTTGGCTCGCTCCCGCATCGCCAAGCGGGAGTACGAGGAGGGCATGGCCGAGGTCGATCGCCTGCGGGAAGCCATGCACGAGCTGAAGAGGGAGCTCATCGAGAAGGAAAACCTCCTTAATGAGCGAACCTCCCGCCTCATTCGGATCGAAGCCAAGGTAACCTCGCGCGAGCAGGGCCTGAAGCAGCGGGAGAAGGACGTCGCTGACGCGGAGGCGCGGCTGGAGAAGCGCATCGCCGACGCGGACCGACGCGACGAACAACTCACCCTTCGCGAAGGTAACATCGAAGACCGGCTGGCTTCGCGCGAGGAAAGCTTGAAAACGCGGACCGCCGACGTTCAGCAACGCGAAGAGCAGCTCGCCCTTCGCGAAAAGGAGACTGAAACGAAGGAGGCGGTGCTTGCCAAGCGCGAAGGGGACCTGGAGAAGGCGACCGACAAGCTGAACGCCGAAGTCCAGGGCCGCGTCGATGCTGCCCGTGAAGAGCTTGCCAAGGAGATGGCGGATCTCCGCACCCGCATCCGAGATCTCGAGGGGCGGCTTGAGGACTCGCGCACTTCCGAACGCACCCTCCAAACCAAGATCCAGGAGGTGGAGGAGGCGAGGAAGCGCGAGAGCTCGGAGGCCGCAGCTGCATGGCAAAAGTTGGAGGAGGCCCGCCTCGGGCTGCTTGGCGAACACGCGGAGCATACGCGCCTGATGAGGGACATCTTCTCTCAGGCTCGGAGGGCCGTTCGAAACGCCGGGCTCGGGGACGTCAACTTGCCGGAAGGGCTCAAAGCCGACACCCCCGGGGGCGTCGCCTTGGGCTTCCAACAGGTCGCGGAGCGGCTTGCTGGACTTGGGGACGCCATGACCCGCCGGCTTGAAGAAGAAGGCCAGGAGCTGGCGCTCGCGGTGGCGGAGCACACCTTGGCGTGCTACTGCAGCCGCGACCCGAGCTTCTCCTTGGAGCCCGCCGCGCAGGGGAACGACGAGGTCGCCGACGACGAAACTCGGAAGGAGATTCGAAAGGTGGCCGACCAGATCGCCTAGCGCTTCGTCCGCGAGGTGGATGCCGGTGACGACGACGGCGACCGCTCGGGGTAGCTCCTTCTTTGTTTTATATTTTGCCATCCTTAGTACGGGGGATAGAAACCCCTTTGTAAGAACTTGTGCTTTATGGCGATTTTTTGTAGTGCAAAGAACTGCTGGCCGGAAGGCCTTTTGCTCCTTGCTTTCCTTTTATTGCATTTGTACTGGACTTGGCTCCAGCAGCGTTTTGCTTTTGTCTTTGCGGGCTCTTCGCCCAGACTTGGCTCCGGGAAAGATTCCGCGCAATTTCTGACGCGGACTCGGCTCCGAGCATCTTACTTTTTACAAAGTTTATGCTCAGACTTGGCTCCGAACACTTCGCTTTAGTTGTGATTTCGGGCGTGGACTTGGCCTCCGACGCCTTACTTTCACAACTTTTTTCGTTCGAACATAGTTCCGAACGGTTTCCACCTTCGTCTTTGGTGGCGCATCTGGCTCTTGCTCGCGGACAGCCGAGGACGGCGCTCGGGACGGACCCGAGGCCCCCAGCCCCCGAGAGCTAGACGTGCCGCTACTTGGAAGGACTCCTGCCCGAGCTCGGGATCAGCCCCCGAGCGCTCCTCTTTGGCGTGAGGCCCCCCAGCCCCCGAGCGCTTGGAGGGCTGAGACTAAGGCTCGGGATGACAGGCCCTCGGGGCCGCAGGGGTCCAGAGGACGAGCTCCAACTTCGGACTTTTCCTGCAGAATTTGCCCAAGTTTTTTGCGCTCGGGACAATTATTGCAACAATTAACTGTTGATATGTATTGCGTTAATCATTGTATCTACAGGATTTTTCCTAACTTTGAGAACTTTCATTTTAACTCGGCAATGCTTCCTTATGTTTCTGGAAACGCTACTGGAAGACACCGCCGGGCGCGTGTGAAAGCGCGTAGGGTACTTGGGCGGCTTATTTACCAGGCTGATGTCCAGGGTTAAGAAACCAGGCAGGACACCAGGGCTTTGAGCGGACAACCCGAAGCACTCCCCGTGACTTTCATCGCTGCCTTCAGGTATAAACCCATCGCGAGCACAGAAGGCAGTTGGGAAAAATTGGCGAGGACTGGCCGTTCATATATAGTGCTCGGGAGCTTTGAAAACATAGAAATGCGATTTAGAAGCTCAGCTTAGAGATCGGGCCTCAGGGTGACTTGGCGCCCTGTGACTTGGTATTGATCTGGCGGGCGGTGCCCGGGAACTTCATCATGGTGAACCTGCTCACTTTGCGAATGATTATACGGTTTTCTTAGCAAAAGGGGTGTTTTCCACAGGTCCCGAGGGGGGTTTGCCTGTTAACGCGGCCCTCGGGTTTTCGGGTCAGCCGACCTGTCCCGAGCGCGAGGAGTGAAGCTATCCGGCTGACATGAAGTTGGGTGGCGCTCGGGTCTTGCTGACCAGCGGAGCACGGTGGCCAGGGGCTTATTTGCCCTGACTCGGACGTGCTCGGGGTACAGCTAATCGCCCGGACGTCTTACGGCCCGACAACAAGTATTTGGGTAAGCTTGACTGCTCGGGCTCGGAGCGGTGGGACCTACTCGCACCGAGAGATGGGGGCTCGGGAGCCCCGCACCGCGCGGAAAGCCACGCTTTTGCTAACTATGGAGGAAGCGTTGATATTGATACTGAATTAAGGAATATAAACTTTGCATGGGGGATTCATATCAAGGAAAAAGGCATCTTTATAGACCATAATGCTATGTAAATAGCTGGGAATACAAGGGAGCCCCCGAGCGAGGGTGCGAGCGCGCGGGATACTTGGGTGACCTTTGGCCGGACCGGCGCTCGGGGTTCAGGAACCAGACCGAGCGACCGGGGCTTGGGGTGACGAACCCGACACTTCCCATGACTCGCTTTTGGCACTCGGGGAGCCGGCCCTAAAAGCAAAAACTTACCCGGGCTATTCACGGGAAAAACTTGCGCAGGTGCTCGATGTTCCAGGAGTTGGTCAGCTCCATTCCGTCTTCGGCAGCGAGCCTCACCGAGCCTGGCCGAGTGACTCGAGTCACTCGGTATGGACCTTCCCACATAGGGGAGAGCTTGTTCTTGCCTTCCCGCGTCTGCGCCCGACGAAGGACCAAGTCCCCGACTTCGAGAGACCTTGGCTTGACACGACGCTCATGGTAGCGGCGAAGGCTTTGTTGGTATCTGGCAGCGCGAAGGGCACGCTCGGCATCTATGCTCTTCGAGGAAGTTGATGTCTTCGAGTCTGCGCCGGTCTTGATCTTCCTCCGAGTATGCCGCGACCCGAGGGGAGCGGAAGGCGAGCTCGGAAGGAAGCATCGCTTCTGCCCCGTAAACGAGGAAGAAGGGGGTTTCACCGGTCGCCCGACTGGGGGACGTCCGGATGGACCAAAGGACGGCGGGGAGCTCTTCTATCCAGCCAGCGCCGCATTTCTTGAGTCTGTCGAAAGATCTTGTCTTGAGCCCCCGAAGGACTTGGGCGTTCGCACGCTCAACCTGCCCGTTGGCTCGGGGGTGTGCGACAGAGGCGAAGCAAATTTCTGTCCCGAGGGCTTGGCAGTACTCGAGGAAAGCATCGCTCGTGAATTGTGTGCCGTTGTCGGTGATGATGCGGCTGGGCACCCCGAACCGGCTCGTGACGCCTCGGATGAACTTGATCGCTGATTGTTTGTTGATCTTGACGACTGCCGCGGCTTCCGTCCATTTGGTGAATTTGTCGATGGCGACGTAGAGGTACTCGTAGCCCCCGACTGCTCGGGGGAACGGCCCCAATATATCCAGTCCCCAGACCGCGAAAGGCCATGAGAGGGGGATGGTCTGGAGTGCCTGAGCGGGCTGATGTATCTGCTTGGCGTGGAATTGGCAGGCTTCGCAGCGTCGAACCAGCTCAAAGGCGTCCTCGAGGGCTGTCGGCCAGTAAAATCCTTGCCGAAAGGCTTTACCGACCATCGTGCGAGACGATGCATGGCTACCGCACTCGCCCTCGTGGATGTCCACGAGTATGTCGTGGCCTTCCTCCCAAGAAATGCACTTCATAAGAATGCCATTGGTGCCGCGCCGATAGAGGTCCCCATCTACGAGCGCGTACCTTGTTGATTGCCGCGCAATTCTTTCTGCAACGGCTTCGTCTTCGGGAAGGATATTTTCTTTCAGGTATGCCCGGATCTCGGAGATCCAAGGGACGACCTGAGGACAGATGGTGAGCATGAGGTGCTCACCGGCGGTGGCCTGACGAGAGGATTTCCCACTGAAGGTGCCGCCTGGGTAGACTCGCCTGGGCGCGAGGTTCCCCCTTCGTCTTGGTCGGCGGCCTCAACGGACGGCCGAGAGAGCCTTTCTTCAAAGGTCCCAGCCGGGACCGGCTCCCGAGAGGAGGCCAGTCGCGATAGAATGTCGGCGGCGTCGTTGAAGCGGCGAGGGATGTGCTGGAGCTCCAGGCCATCGAAACGCCGTTCCAACCTCCTGACTTCGCTCAGGTACGCTGCCATTTGGGGGTCCGAACACTGGTATTCTTTTGACACTTGATTGACGACTAACTGGGAGTCGCCTTTGACGAGCAGACGGCGGATCCCGAGGGATGCGGCGGCGCGCAGCCCTGCAAGGAGGCCTTCGTACTCGGCCATGTTGTTGGTGGCGCGAAAGAGTAACTGCACGACGTACTGGAGGGTCTCACCGGTCGGAGCGGTGAGAACTACTCCAGCCCCCGCGCCTTTGAGCGTGAGGGAACCGTCGAAGTGCAGCGTCCAGTGCTCGGTTCCTCCCTGACCCGGGTCGGAGGGAAGTTGCTCGCATTCGTCTTCTGGCACCGGCGTCCACTCGGCGACAAAGTCGGCCAGAGCTCGGCTCTTGATTGCATGGTTGCTGACGAAGCGGAGGTTGAACTCCCCGAGCTCGATGGCCCACTCGACGACTCGTCCAGTGGCCTCCCGGTTGCGGAGGATTCGCTCGAGGGGGAAGGCCGTAACCACCCGGACCTCGTGCGCTTGGAAATAATGCCGAAGCTTCCTCGACGCGACGAGCACCGCGTAGAGGAGCTTCTGTGCTTGAGGGTAGCGCGTCTTGGCGTCCCGCAATACTTCGCTGACGAAGTACACGGGATGCTGCTGCATGCGCACCCGAGTAGAAGACTCCCCGGGGCCAGCCCCCGAGCGACTAGCTTCGTTCCCGAGCAAGGCGGGTTGCTCGGGGTCGCTCGGGGCTCGGGGCCCTAAGGTACCTTCGGGGGCAGAACCGCTCGGGGGCTCGGACCCGAGCGTTCCCTTCAAGTCCCCGAAGGCCTCGCTCGGGAGCTTGGACCCGAGCGCCTTTACTTGGCCGGGGGATGCCGGGAGCTCGGACCCGACCCCCCGCTCGACCACGAGGACTGCACTCACCACCCGGGGCGTCACCGAGAGGTAAAGGAGCAAGGGCTCCTCGGGTCTCGGTGCGACCAAGACCGGAGGTGAGGTGAGATATTTCTTGAGGCCCTCGAGGGCCTGCTCGGCGTCGGGGGTCCACTCGAAGTGGCCCGACTTCTTGAGAAGCTTGAACAAAGGGAGGCCCCGCTCCCCGAGCTTGGAGATGAAGCGCCCCAAGGCGGCCATGCAGCCCGTTAGGCGCTGCACGTCCTTGAGACGAGCCGGCGGGCGCATCTGGTCGATGGCCCGGATCTTCTCGGGGTTGGCTTCTATGCCTCTGCTTGAGACTAAGAAGCCGAGAAGCTTGCCGGATGGGACCCCGAAGATGCACTTCTCGGGGTTCAGCTTCATACGAGTACTGCGGAGACTATTGAAAGTCTCGGCGAGATCCTCGATGAGCGTCTCCTCGCGTCTTGACTTGACGACGAGGTCGTCGATGTAGGCCTCTACATTGCGACCACAGCTGCGACTGCAAAGTCATACGCATGGCCCGTTGATAGGTCGGGCCAGCGTTTTTTAACCCGAAAGGCATGCGGACATAGCAAAAGGTCCCCGCAGGGGTTGTAAATGAAGTTTTCTCTTCATCCTCTACCGCCATACTAATCTGATGATAACCAGAGTAGGCATCTAAAAAACAGAGAAGATCACACCCCGCGGTGGAATCTACTATCTGATCGATGCGAGGTAAAGGAAAAGGGTCTTTAGGACAAGCCTTATTGAGGTCGGTGTAGTCCACGCACATCCTCAGCTTGCCGTTCGGCTTGGGCACGACGACGGGGTTGGCGAGCCACTCGGGGTAAAGGACTTCCCGGATGAAGCCGGCCCCGAGGAGCCTGTCGACCTCCTCTCGGACGAACTCCTGCCGTTCTGGTGCTTGGCGGCGCACCTTCTGCCGGATGGGCCGAGCGTCGGGACGCACGGCAAGATGGTGCTCAGTCACTTCCCTAGGGACCCCGGGCATGTCGGACGGTTGCCACGCAAACACGTCAGCGTTTGCCCGGAGGAAAGTGACGAGCGCGCCTTCCTATTTGGCGGTCAGGCGTCCGCCGATCTTGCCGGTCTTGGACGCGTCTTCCCCCAGGGCCACCTCCTTAACAGGGACAGAGTCATCGGCAGCGACTCTGGCCTTGGTTGGAGGCGGACCCGAGGACTCGGAGAGCTCGGGGGCGTCGTTGAAGGCAGCAGCGACTTTGGAGAAAAGCTGCTCGGCGCAGGCGACGGAGCCCTGGATGTCGGCTGGCACGGTGATGGTGCCGTTGGGGCCCGGCATTTTGATCGTCAAGTAAGCATAATGGCAAGCCATCATGAATTTGGCGAGCGCCCGGACGCCCCAAGATGCCGTTGTAGGGGAGCTCGAACTCGGAAACATCGAAGATGATGTTCTCGGTCCGATGGTTGCCCTTGGTGCCGAAGGTGACCATTAAGGACACCTGGCCCAAAGGCATGGTGAGGCCGGGAGAGACGCCGCAGAACGGCAGCGTCGCCTTCAGGTCCCCAGGTGGCACCTGCATTTTGCTAAACACTTCGGGGGACAGGAGATTAAGCCCTGCGCCCCCGTCGATCAGCATGCGGGTTACCTTAATATTGCAGATGGTGGGGGAGACCACGAGCGGGAGGCGTCCCACGCCGGAGATGCTCGCGGGGTGGTCCGAACAGTCGAAAGTGATCGGGGAAGCCGACCACTTGAGCGCTCGGGATGCGTCGGAGCTCGGGGTCGCTGAGCATACTTCACGCGCCAAAAGCTTAAACTGGCGGCGTGAAGAGGGCGTGAAGGCGCCCCCGCTGATGCATGCCACCGCCTGCGGCTCCTGAAAACCGAGGTCTTCTTCTTGTCCGCCGGGGTTGTCACCGCCCTCGGCGAGGCGCTCCTCCCTCTGCTTTTTGTTCCTCTCGGCGAGGAACTTGACCGTCCGGCATTCGGAGAGGTCATGCCGCTTGGTCTCGTGGATGGGACACCACAGACCCGAACTCGGCTGGGGAGCTCGGGTTGGCTTCTTGCCGCCGCTGGGCCCGCCGCGCGAGGGCTTACGAGGCTTAGCCTCCGCCGCCGCGACGGGCTCGGACTTACGCTTCTTGCCCTTCTTATCCCGCTTCCCGGAGGAGCGAGAAGGGCCGGCGCCCTCGACCGTCGATTGGTCGGGGCGCGGGTCATGCCAAGCACGGGCTTCCGCCGCCTTAGCGCACTTGTCCGCGATAGCGAACAAGTCCGCGGTGGACTGGACGTCCCGGGTGCCCAGCTTCTCCAGCATCTTTTCGTCGCGGACTCCTTGTCGGAAAGCGACGATAACTGCTTGGTGAGATATCTTGGGGATGGTGTTGCGCACCTGGCTGAAACGCTGAATGAAGTGCCGCAACGTTTCCCCTTTTCGCTGCCGGAGAGCGTGGAGATCGCTCTCCGTGCCAGGACGCTCGAAAGTGCCCTGGAAGTTCGCCACGAACTGGTGGCAAAGGTCCTCCCAGGATGAAATGGATCCTGAGGGGAGGTTCATGAGCCAGGACCGGGGCCGAACCCTTGAGGGCCATCGGAAACCAGTTGGCCATGACCTTCTCGTCGCCTCCAGCGGCCTCCACCGCGGTGGGGTAGATCTGGAGGAACTCCTCAGGGTGGAAAGACCCATCGTACTTCTGCGGCAACTCTGGGCGAAATTTATTTGGCCAGGTGACGCGTCGAAGTTCGGGCGTGAAGGCCTGGCAACCCGCCCCATAACGGGGGTTGCCGGTCTCCTTGTCTTGCCGGACGGTGTGATGCGCCCGGGAGCGCGCGCGGCCGGCGACAGGGCCGGAGGAGGAATCGACCTCGCCCGCCCTGTCGCGCTCGCGCTGGCGCTCGATGACGGTGCGTGCGTCCTCCACTTCGCGCCTACCGAGGCGGTGGCGAAGATCTTGAGGGTTCCCCCGTGCCGGAGAGGCGACCGAGGGTGGAGATCCGTCGCGCCGACCACCGGCAGGCGCGCGCGGCAGACGCGCTGGCACCGGCGGCGAAGCCGCTGAGGGGACGGTGCGGGCACCGGCGCGCCCGGAAGAAGCGTGGCCGCTCCTGGCCGCTGCTTCGCGTCGGGCGGTGTCGACCAGGTTAGCGAGGTCCTGGAGCCACGGGCCCACGGGGGACGCCGCTGGCACCGGGACGGGAGGATGCCGGAGGAGGTATTGCGCCGCCTGCAGCGTGTTTCCTTCCCCGGTATCCGCGAAGTCCAGCCGACGGCGAGGCGGAGGCGGCCGAGAAGGCCCGGCAACATCTCCAGAGGCCCGCGCGCGTGGCCGGAACTCAAAGCGGGCAGCAGCCGATGACGCCCCGCCGGTGTCATTGAGCAGATCGTCGAGGCCGGCGGGGTCCGACTCGTCCGATGCTTCGTTTCCGCCCAAGCTTACCTCATTTTGAGGCAGATCATCTTGGGGCAGATCGGGATTCGCCATGGGAGCAGGCTCGAAAAAACTCTAGACGCCCCCTACCTGGCGCGCCAGCTGTCGACGAGTAAACGTCTCTAGCGGTGGTCCGAATGGACCCCCTTGTTGGTTCGGCCTGGGGCGATATAGAGTTCTTCTTATGAGCCGGTGATGGCGTCCCCAAGGATGAGGGCGGTTATGACGCTTGATGCCGGAGACACAGGGAGTTTTCCAGGTTCAGGCCACCCGGAGGTGTAATACCCTACGTCCTGCTTGTTTTTGTATATATGTGTGTATATGGCAAGTATGATGAGTTACAGAGGTACGCACTGTTCTTCTTCTAGCTCTAGCCCGGAGGAAGAACGGTGCTTCTTTGATAAGGAGTAAACTTAGAGAGATCTAACCTAGGAAAATCAGCCAACCCTTTGCATGGACCAGGCTCTCCCCTTATATACTCGGGGGAATACCACATAGGTCGGCAAAGGAGAACATGAGCTATACTTGTGCTGTAGACGACGTGGGCGCTACTGGAAGCGCCCACACCTTCATTTAATGCCCACTTGAGACTTTCGGCCGGGCCGTCGCCTCGCGGTGTGTCGGAGCAGGGGCTCTGACACCTTTGCCTTCGGCGGGCCCCGCGGACGGAGACTTACGGGGTTTCTTCTGACTGGGTTGGTAAGACGTCCTCTCGCGGGCCCCCATAGGTCAGCCTCTCATGCCGCGCAATTGATCGCGCGGCGGCGTCCCCCATGGGGTAAAAAGGGTTGACAGCGACAGGGCGTGCGAGGCGGCGCGCTTGGTCGGTCAAAGAATCTGTCAGCCCGGGCCCACCCCTCAGAGAGAGAGAGAGATAGCTCACAGAGCTTATCGCCTGCACCGGTGGGACCCGGCCTGATCGTCATCATGCCCTCACAGGGCTTTGGGTTCCCCGTCGGAATGACAGGCATTAAATGCCTCCGCCAGGGCGGAGGCTTGCTGGAGAAGCTTGGCGCCGGACGACGTGCATGGACGAGGGCCCCACCAGAGGACACGTCATCCCCCGGGCACTCGGTCCCGAGTGACCTCCTTCGCTAGGAGGGGCGCCAGTTGTCTTCTACGCGCCCCTGAGCAAACCCGAGCGCTCGCGGAGCACCCGCTGGGGGGGCCGCTCGGGGCGCCTTGAAGGGGGAGCCCGAGGGAGAGTGCTCGGGGGGCGGACCCCGAGCGCTCCCCTGGGCCCCACATCTGCCAAGATGCCGAGCGCTCAGGAGGGGACCCCGAGCGCGCCTTTCGCCTTCTGGGACGCCGAGCGCTCGGGGACGGACCCCGAGTGCTCGCTCAGCGCATGGGCCGTGGATTCCCGGAGGCCCACGATTCCTTCTGGTTTGCGGATGCAGCCTCTGGAGGAGAACCCTGGTTCCTTGGGATTGGCCGCGGGCTTCGTACGACGATCCGGGTGGGGCCCAAGGCCCCAGCGACCGGAGCGCCACGCGTCACCCTCTCCGGCATCCGGTTGGCCTCCGCCGGCGGTTAGGGGTACCCTGGGCCCCATTCCGCCGACAGAGACGTCGATCGAGCTAGTGAGGCCGGCTATATATGTATGGTGGTGGTGGTGGTGGAAGGAGAGGAGATAAGAATGGAGCGGGAGAGAGAGGATTTGGGGGGAGAGCTAGCTAAGCATTAATGGAGGAGAGAGAGATAGTTAATTTAATTCATGGGAGAGGATGGAGGGAGAGAGAGTAGATCTAGCTAGTTAATTAGGGCTTAATTATTAATTAGCTAGATCTACCTAGGGCTAATTAGCTAGATAAAAAAATGTGCAAGGTGTGGGGGAGTTGGAGGAGAGAACACGGGGAGAGGAGGAAGAAGGGAGAAGAAGTGGTGAGGAGGAAGAAGGAGAGAGGGGGGCTCTCACGTGTGTACAGCTCAATTATTGGTCGTAATTACTAGTGGCGTGTGAGCCAGAGGGGCACGCCACTAGTAAGCCAGATACTAGTGGCGTGTGGTCTCGAGACCACGCCACTAGTACGTTCTCCCGGGCCACGGCTGGGCCCCACTTACTAGTGGCGTGTGGGCTAGAGGAGCACGCCACTAGTAAGCCAGGTACTAGTGGCGTGCGCTATCCAGACCACGCCACCAGTAAGTTCTCCTGGGCCACAGGTGGGCCCCACTTACTAGTGGCGTGTGGGCTAGAGGAGCACGCCACTAGTAAGCCAGGTACTAGTGGCGTGCGCTATCCAGACCACGCCACTAGTAAGTTCTCCCGGGCCACGGCTGGGCCCCACTTACTAGTGGCGTGTGGGCTAGAGGAGCACGCCACTAGTAAGCCAGGTACTAGTGGCGTGTGCTATGCAGACCACGCCACTAGTAAGTTCTCCCGGGCCACGGCTGGGCCCCACTTACTAGTGGCGTGTGGGCTAGAGGAGCACGCCACTAGTACTTTGTTACTAGTGGTGTTCGTCCTTGGTGGCACGCCACTGATAATCTGAGCAGATACCAGTGGCGTTGCTTTTTGGTGGAACGCCACTAATAAGCTTTCATCTATAAGGGGGTTCTGCACTAGTGACACATTGGTTAGACTAAGTTTTGATTGTGAAAGCTGGGGAAATGGGATTAAGGACGTGGGCATGATGTGTCCACAGAGTATAATTTACGCTACACGGATGGTAGCCAGGAATTGCAGAAGAGGAGGCTAGCTGCACTGCCTGGGGTAGTGCGAGCGGGAGCCAAAAAGGGTAGGCGTGATAGACTGAGCTATCACGTTGAGGAAAGGAAAAGAGAGGTAGTGGATTCTACCTCGACTGCTGATTGTTACTACGAACTACTTCCGTTTTCAAAAATGGCTTTGAAACCTACTATCGTATTTACGATAAAAACTTACATTTCCGCACAACCAGCAACATAGGGTAGAGCTATTCCTTGATTTGTTCCCTGCATGAAATATTGCCGTATATTTCCTCCTGTGTGAATAGCTTGCGAGTACATTCAATGTACTCACCTGGCTTGTTGATTTGGCCAGACGAAGGAGACATCAATTCCGTGGATACGACTACGATCGCAAAAGTTAGGGCGTAACCCCAGTCAGTTGCCTGTCGGGATTTGGCATATTGCTGGGCCACATTATCGCTTGTTTTTCTGCTGCAAGTTTATAGCCATGGGGCTACAGGTATTAGACATTCGACCTTCACGGTCTATGTACTTAAATTCGTATGTATGTCAATGATATACAGGTTAACTTGTGTGTACCGGCTACTGATCCAGAGACCGGTACAGTAATCACAAGGGAGCATCCGGCTTAAAAACCGGGTACGCCACAATAGAAAGTGAGCCTTTTTCACGTATAGCCAACCTCAAAGCCCAATTAGGAGATGAGCTGCCCCCTCAACTCAACCTAGACGAGTATGCTAACTTGGTCATAGAGAACTTAGATGGCGTAGTTAGTATTGACCACTACCGCCAAGAATTTGTCGAGTTCGATTGGTACAATAAGAAATCCTAAATATTTTTGAATTAGGTGACACCTGGATTTAATTAGTATAATGTAGATTGCCCAGGTGTTCACTTCTGTTGAAGACAGAGAACCTTGATATTTTTTTCTTGTAGTGAGACAAATGCTTTTGGAAGTACAAAGAAGCTTAATATATTCCTTTCTAATGAATGAGAGCTCTGTTAGACAAACTCACCGCTTGCAAATTTGTATCATGATAAGTTAAAGTGATAAGTGCTTGTTAAGCATCATAGTTTTACAGCCAGAGCACCAAGACTAGTTACATAGGCAGATGACTATTCAAAACGGAGTACCTTTTATAAGAAGCATAACTAACTGACAACATTAGTTGTGGGGAACTTAATAAACGGATGCTTCTAACAAAACGTTGTAGGCTTCTACAGTATGAAGTTCATGTGAACTTAGGTTTTTATATTCGTAACTCAAACAAATGATCACAGTTGTTGTTTCGTGTTAGGCTGAGTCCGACGCCTCGTCGGAAGCGAGGCCTCCCCGATGTGGAGCAGGAGGCAATGTTGGTTGCCGCTGCCATTGCCGATGTGTAACGCCTTGATTTCTAATAACCGAAAATTAGAGGCAATAAAAACTTTTATTTCTAATAAGTTAATTTAAGCGAACCTAACAAAAACTTTTGTTGAATAATTGTCTGAGCTGGATCTTAAGAATAATGCAAAGTAAAAGCTTCTGCCTTTTCTCTCGACTCCAATGTGCCATAAGCCTAAGCTACTCTTGCAATACTCCTACATGCTATAGCATGAGCAACGAATAAAACTCTCGCTCAGGGATAAAAAGAACGAACGTAATTAAGAGCACATTTGATTAACACACAAACAGACCACGCAAAAGGTCTCAAAACATCTGCGAAACGATAGCTGTATTTGACGCTGGCATGCAATTCTACTCGTGAGTATTATCTAAAAAATTTACTCATGACCCAGCTAGTTCAGCTGCGCAGTCAAAGTCCACAATCGCTTGTAGGGTGTGTACCCACGCGCGCGTTGACGTGGAATCTAATCCGAGCTGGCGAGCGAGCTCGCGTAATGACGACGTACGTACGTATGTTCGCTGGTTAATTAATTTCTCGCCTTTGCTTGTCTTGTCTCCATGCATCTCTCCCCCCATTGACTTGCAAACTAAACCATGCATGAGATGAGACAAATTAACGTGTATAAGACCGGATCAACACTTGTCGAGCTGACTCGTTGAGCTGACCCGGCCCCGTTTGAAAGCCCAGCTGAGTTGTGTTGAAAGAGCTTGAATTCTTGTGGTATTTTGTGTAGAGTTGGCAAGCTGCTCTAGCTAGACAAATCTAACAACTTACATCACTGTTCTGTCGTTTCTCAAGGTTGTCCAATTGGCTTGGCTTGAAGTACTGCACGACTTGGGTGGTCAATGTGTTTACCGTTCTTCTTTCCACACAAGTAGGTTTTCAGGAAGGATTTTTTAAAAAAATTAGCATAACCGTGTAAACAAGTATAAGGGGTGGAAATGCGGAATGTACAAAACTCTGTCAGAATATATACCTACTCAAGGGTACGTGTCTTGGAATAAACAATACTCCCTCTGTTCCATAATATTAGGTGCATAAGGTTTTGAGGGGTATTCCAAATTATTAGGTGTATTTGCTGTGCACGGTTTGGTTCTTGATTTTACCCCTGGGTCGCGGAAAAAAAAAGGGACGATCGGTACCTGGGCTTGGCGATCTCCTTTCTTCCCGTCTGTTACGCATCAACTAACGGAAGGAAACAAAATCGTTGCCACGCGCTGGAAGATATCCCTGGCGATTAGTACGGAACCAAAGACAGACGCCTGCATCACGAAGCCAGGAGAGGAACGACACGCCATGGAAGATCCTCGGCTTTGGATCTTTAGTCAGGAGGAAGATGAGGTGATTGAGGAAGAAGATAGTGGCCATGGTGGGTGGCTTACTGAGCTGAAAACGGAGGAGGCTGGCGAGTTCATGGCTGGGTTTGAGGATGGAGCGAACGCGCCGCCCGAGCTCGAAGATGGCGACGTGCACGAGGAGATGGAGTCACCGGTGCAGCCCAAAGACGCGGACGTGCAGAAGGACTTGCTGCCGGCTCAGCTCGAAGACGACGTGCGCAAGGAGCTGCTGCCGGCTCAGCTCGAAGACGACGTGTGCAAGGAGTTGCCGGCGGCGGCCCGTGTTAATCACCGCGTGTCTCGCGGAGGGCCCGGCATGTGCACGTTCTTCCGTCATCAGAGAGGTGCACACATCTACATATTTTTTTGGCGTGTTGACGGCGGCCGCGCCTTGTTCGGTCGTAGCCATGGGGTACGTACATTTTTCGGTAGGCTCTTCGGCCATGGTCGCCGACTTTGTTTCGGCACTCGTTTTGGGTTACGACAGATCGTTGATGTGGCGTGCAAAGACTGCAGCGAGCATGGCACTCGCAGCGTTGCCCCCGCCGAACGCGTGCTCGCAGACATGCACGTGGATAGCGGCACGGAGACGACGCGACAAGACGCGATCGCTGAGACAGAAGACTATGGTCAGCATGATAGTAGCAGTGTTGACCCCGCTGAACGAGTCCTTGTCGACGTGATCGCTGAGGACAACACATGGGAGCACCGACGATGAACGCGTAGCAATGTTTGTCCCAGACTCGATGGAGGATTCGCTTCCCCACGATTTTAAAGATGAATTCCTGAAAATATTGATTCCTGACTATGACCCGAAGATGATGAAAAGGAAGAGAGAGTAGCTTATCTTTTGCTTATTTTTTCGTCTTGTGAACAGTTAGTATGTTTTCAGTTCGAGCAAAAGGACGATTGGTTCGTGCTATGAACAATCAATAAGACATCATTGAGTAAGAATTGCATGCAACTTTATTCAAAAAAATTTACTCCCAAAGATTTAGAGTACATTAATTTTATCATTACATCACGCATCAGGTAGAGACTCAATAGCCTCCTCAACGATAAGTGTGTCGTACTGTAGCCTAATAGGGAGGATACCAAGTCGGGCTAGAACTTGCTTTCTCATGTGTGGAACCTTGTAACGGTTGCCTCCTTTCTGCTTGAGTACCTCTACCATGCATGCCTATAGAGTAAGGAATATCCGGTTGCTTCTCTCCTCTGGATACTCATTGTATGCTTTCCGTACCTTAATCAAAAAATATTCGTACATCATCGAGTAAATTAATCAAAAAATACACATACTTTGGTCACGTACCTTAGCAACAATGTCGGCTAGTTTACCGGGCGACATCTTATGGAAAAGAGCCTGCAGAGCCGCGAAGAACCCTAAGTCCAAGATGTTTAGATCAGGTGAGTTGGGTGGCTGGCACGTAAGCCGAATGTCCCATCCGTCCGCCTGAGCCACTGCACAAAACGCTGGATCATCCAAAGGGATGTGGGTCCTCGCGTTGTCTTGCTGTACGAAAAAGGGGTAGCCACGTTCCGAAGTTGGCCATTTCTCCTTTATGGCCGCAAGGAGCTTATTAACCATGTACTCGCGGCTGGCATTCTTTGTCACCGCTGGTAGAACCTTGGTCACAAGTGTTCCTATCGAACGGTCTTTACTTCCCCTAATTACGAAATCTTCGAATGTGAAAGGCCAAATGCCTATCTTGCCACCAAAAGTCATGTTACCATCTACGTCATACCGAGGCCTTGCTACTGCTGCCAAGAACATAACCTTCTCTATAAACCCCTTACTCTGCGTGCAGCCATACGGTTCTTCCTCACCCGGTGCCAGGTAATAATTCTGCATAACCCTAGTCCGATAGAACCACTTCTCATCGATATGTATGACATTGTACATATCTTTGAAAGTAGGCTCTTCCAGAATGCTTTGGTCATCAAACATGGATAAACAAAAACGTATTCTAGCTAACTTGTTACCTTCTGTCAATGTGGACTTGATGGCATTGGTGTGATGCCTCAGCTTTCCATCTTTTAACCTCCGCCACAAGGTAGTCTTCGACATATGCAACTCGTTAGCAAGATCTCTCAAAGTTGTTCTCTTGCTTAAGTCGACCTCCTTAACTACGTCTTCATTGAACTCTTTCCTCTTGCGTCCATATCTGTTAGGCCGTTTGCTCAGGATTCCGTGAATTCCACCAGCTTTTTTCCCTCTACTCCATACGTTCTGAACAGTTCGCAAAGGAACATTACATGCTTCTGCCACTTCCAAGCTAACTCCCTTGCTCAGTATACCTTGTTGAGTCCGCTCCAAGAGCATCGCATATATGGCCAACTTTTCATGATCTTGATAATGCCGTCTCTTAGCTTTTACAATACCGTTGCCCCCTACAAAAAATTACATGGACATCATCTACTGATAACTTAATCAAAAAAATGCGCGGTCATCATCTACAGATAATCTAGTCAAAAATACGTGGAGATCAACTATGGATACCTAAAAAATACACGGACATCATCTAGTACTGCTAAATTAATCCAAAAATGCACGGCCACCATCATCTACTGACAAATTTAATCAAAGAAAATACACGCAGACATGATCTACTGATAAACACATCATTGATTACCTCCATTTCCATCATGTGCATCCACCAGCCGATCATCTCCACCTTCTCCACTCCCGATGGTCTCACCTTCTCCATCTTCGCTGTGTTGATCGTCGTTTTCGTCGATGTCGATGTTGGTGTGCCCTGAGTTCATGGGTGTACCCCCGACCTGTAAGTCCGAGAGGCTGAAGACCACCTCCACTGCTTGGCTCATCGGGCCATCTGGTGAGTGCAGGACGTGCTCTGACACGACGTGTCAGTCCAAGCCGGGCATAGCGTGGTGCCCTCTCGCCACCACCAGCGTCTCCGGCGTCACCACTGCGCCCGCGTCCCTGCATTGCAGCTTGCACGCGGGAGAGCACGGTGTCCATTCCACCACAGCCGCGTCCTCCATTGCTGCTTTCGCCGATCTCGCGGTGCCCGTGACCAAGTCCAACCGCGGCCTCGCCGTCTCCGCGGCCACATCCACCACGGGCGTTGCCTACACCTCATGCTAGACCGCCGTCGATGCGGATGCCGTACTCGCGGCCGCCGTTCGAACCAACACCCGCATTAGCGTGGTGAAGGCCGGGGAGGCCCAGACGCTGCTCATCCATCGTACTGCCGCTGCCTTCTCCCTCTTCAATGACCGGAGTATCTGTGCGCATAAACGGTGGTCAGAACGGAACAAACCCAGTACTTCAACGGTAATTGACATGCACGAACGTACCTTCATCTGAGGCCAACCACTCATAGTGGTAATTCAGGTCTTCGGCTTCCCCATTGTAGTCCTCATCGACCTCGTCCCAGTTCATCACAACAAGCGAGAGAGAAAATGCCGAGAGAGAGAGAGAAAATGGCGAGAGCTAGAGATAATGGCGTGAGAGATACTCCGAGCTCCCGTATATGAGGACCCAATTTTCCCTTTGAAATTGTTTTTTTAGCACTAAGGGCGCCAGTTCTATTCCCTCCATAATCTCAAAAAACAATCAGTGCATGCAATGGTTCTGTCGTTTGGTTTTGGCGGGGAGAATTTTTCCTTCGTGTGCATGCATGGACATGCACGAGCGGGAGAAGCAGCTGAGTTACGAGCGGGAGAAGTAGCTGCTGATTAGGAGTGGACATCGTGAAGATTGTGGATCTCCCTGGCAGAAGATATTGCTGGCCCCTTTTCTTTTAACGCCGCAATTACCGGTTGTACCAGGGTTATTATTGTCCAATCCACCTCTTAATCCCCCTCCTAATTCCTGCCTTGGTTTTGGTGAAAAAACTTAGGCACCTAATATTATGGATCAGAGGGAGTACTCTATTTGGAATAAATACCTAGTACATTCATTTCAAAATACATAACGTTCTAGAAAACGTGCAGTTAAACTTCTCTATCTTTGACCACTAGTTAATAAGAAACTATTTACATTTGCTAGGTAGAAATTATATCACTTGACTTTTCATGAAATCGCAATATATATTTTTTGTAATTTTTTACTTACATATTCATACAAAGATTAAGGGTCAAAGTTGCTCATCGGAGACTGTAGAAAGTCAAAAACGCCATCTATTTTGAACCAGTAGAAGTACCTACACTAGTCTGGTCTAGGAGAACCATTTGTACCTGTTAGTCTCGCATTGCCACCTGAAGTATAAAGTAGGAGACCTCTAATTGGTGATTGTGATCAATTCCGGCAGCAAGTATGAGCTATCGGAAGGAGCACCCTCACTCCCTCCCTGTTTTTGACATCTTCCTTTTCTAGTTGGCATTGGCCACCGTGTGACCCCCACCCTTTTCAATGTCCTGCACTGGCCATGACCGTCGCCGCCACACGGCGACGCCAAACGAAAACACAAAAATTGGAAAAACAAAACCAAAGTTTTCAACCAAATGTTCTACAACTTTTTACCCTCAAATCCAGCTTCAACCAAATCAATAACAGCTTTCAACATAAATCAACTTTCAACCTCTTAAGAACACCACTTCCAACTCAAGAGAAGAAACAGCTTTCAACTTGACAAATCTGAGCTTTCAACTCATTAAAAAACAAGTTTCCACTCACTAGATTTGCCCCTTCCCTTTCAAAATCCAACTTTCCACCCTTATAGATCGAGGCTTTCCACAAAAAACACCTACTCTCAACCGCAAACAAAAAAAACACGGATATGTTTGCCCTTACCTCGTGTTGGCGACAGGGCACGGTGACTGCTGTAGCGGCCGGTGTGGTGGTGCCGTGGATGGATAAGAAGGTGAAGAAGAGGAGAGGCGGCGTTCACTAGGACCGCATCGACGAACCCTACTGTGCGGGAGATCACTGCCGGCGAGGGAAAAGCGGGCAAATGCTCCGGCGGAGTGGCACCGTGCGACCGGTGGGCACTCCAATGGTGAAGCGATGCTCAGGCAGTGGCCGTAGGAGAGGAAGAGAGAGGAGAGAGAGAGAGAGGAAGAGAAGAGCGCAAGGAGTACTCGGTCATGGCGCATGAGAGGAAGAGATAAGGGAAAAGGAAAAGTGGGCTTAACTAGACTGGACCTCACCCGGTATGGTTGGGAGCTAAATACATCGCTTGGATCATTCACGGACGAACGAACTATGGTTTTCCACAAAGTAGAGGTATATCTATTTCATAACTACATATCTTATATATCAATAGAGACAGATTCGTGATATATCTATTTTTCTCTTGTTGGATTGTCAGCAAATTAACTATGGCGCCAATAATGCACTTGTTATCTTCCTTTCTTTCTTCTTTAATTGTTAATGACTCAGCGAACTGCATGCTGCTTCAACTTCATTTCACACAAAAAGATGTATCAGTTGAGCTTAATTAGGGAGTT
Source organism: Stipa capillata (assembly GCA_019208055.1). Classification (NCBI taxonomy): domain Eukaryota; kingdom Viridiplantae; phylum Streptophyta; class Magnoliopsida; order Poales; family Poaceae; genus Stipa; species Stipa capillata. The sequence continues at coordinate 64,400 of JAGXJF010003269.1, read as the reverse complement.
CAACACTCACACGTTGGTCCGTTGAATGGAATGTTGGATTCATTTTAGTCTGCGAGCTCAACAAGCTTACCGAGCGACGTCGATCGACGCGTACACGGATGCCGTTTGATGTGCATAACGATTCAGTCATTAATTAAGTTGTGTCATTCATTTCTTTGCTAAGCCCGGTCACTGTTTGTTAGCGAGATCCTTTTGTGCACTTGTGCAGCTTGATCTGACGTTGTACTAGCTAGACCATTATAACTAGAGCTCAACACCTGCATCGATGGATCGATCCATCAACTCGAAACACTTGCTCAATCGATCAGTCACCGAAAGCTGACGCGGCACGTGTCGTCGTCCTCCTCCTGCGCCAGCTGATGGCGATGATAGGAGTGACTCCAATCCACCCACCACCATCAGCCGCCATGAAACCTCGAGGCCCTATCACGACACCGAAGCAAGGCAATGGCGGTGATGACGGAGTGATTAATTCACTACTAGCTTGTGTCTCCAAACCCCGAAGGCCTAGCACAACTCCGACGCAAGGCAAGGGCGGTGATGGTGGAGTGATTCATTCTGAGAAGCCTAGCAAGGGCAGTGATGGTGGACTGATTCATTCCGAGAAGCTTATCGTGACTTCAAAGCAAGACAAGGGCGGCGATGGTGGAGTGATTCGTCCCAAGAAGCTTAGTACGACTCCGAAGTAAGGAAGGACAGTGATGGTGCAGTGATTCATCCCGAGAAGCCTAGCACGACTCCGAAGCAAGGCAAGGGCGGTGATAGTGAAGTGATTCATCTCAAGAAGCCTAGCATGACTCCAAAACAAGGCAACGGCGGTGATGGTGGAGTGATTCATCCCGAGAAGCCTAGCATGACTCGGAAGTAAGGCAAGGACGGCGATGATGAAGTGATTCATTCCGAGAAGTCTAGCACGACTTCAAAGCAAGGCAAGGGCGGTCATGGGGGAGTTATTCATCTTGGGAAGTCTAGCACAACTCCGAAGCAAGATAAGGGAGTGATTCATCCTGAGAAGTCTAGCATGACTCCGACGCGTGCAAGACAAGAACAGCGATGGTGGATGGTAATGGTGGAGTGATTTATTTGCGAGAAGCCTCTAGCACGACTTCGAAGCGAGGCAAGGACGATGATGGTGATTAGTGACATGCTATTGAGTCCTTGCCGGTCTGTTCGCTGCGATGCGTGGTTGAAGGGAGAGACGTACGTCAGTAAATTACAGCAAGTTAAGTTTGCAACATTTATGTTTAGAGTCCAACGTACCTTGTATTTTTAAACCTTTGTTGTTATGCTGACCCCTTCGCGAGGTACCACAGACCACGGTACGCACGTGTTCGAATAAAAATAGTGATGAAAATGTGAGGGGATCAAGAGTACTCTTCATGCGTGCATGTTCTCCATTCTTCAGTCAATTCCCTTCGATAATATATCCATGAGAGTCCCTAAGTACCATTCTAACAAGTCTAATTCTCTCTACGCCACTCATAAAGAGTTTATTTCTACATGTTATTGGTAAAAGTCTTTTAATTTACTGTACGCTATTTCGTTAAATTTATATTAGAAGAGCTCCATTAAATCCATCAGGACTTCGTCCCAAAAAAGGAAAATCCATCAGGACTTGTCAAAATTTTCGCTAATTCCAAAAACTGACCTTGCCTAGGGATACACGAATAAATGTGTTGTTCAAAATATGATATTTTCTGTAAACATGCTGTCAAAACATTTTGCACACTGCTTTACTGAAAAAAAACTCTTTTTTTTGCCACCAGGATCTCATTTCATTTAATGCCCAAAATCTCAATTTTTGCTACCTAAAATCTTTTTTTCTGCCTAAAAACTCGGTTTTTCCCCTGTCCAAACAGCAGCAAGTATTGTCCAAATATCTATTTTTGGTGCCAAAGACTTAATGGTATAGAAAAAATTATTGTACACTTAGGATGTCATATGAAGCACTAAACAAGGGTAAATTATCTTTTTATGCACTTAACGAAACTCCTTTAACGAAACGGCATAGAAGCATTTTTAGAATCTCAGACAATCAAACATTTTTAGATCATCAATATAAAAAATATTTTCAATATTGACAATAACAAATTGATACTACTAGATCCATCATAAAATATACTTTCATAATATAATTATTATTTTTTAAAGTAATATACTTTAAAAAAATTAATAGTCAAATTGTCACTGTAAAAACCATGTAAATTTGATAAAATGAGACGTGTTAGTTTGGCGTTTGATTAACACATGGGTATTTTATCAAACAGCGAACTGAAACATGGCATTTAATCAAAAAAAGGATTTAGGGGGAGTTTCGCAGTGAAAAATGGGTACATTCCAAAATTTCCATTTCTAGCTTGTATGGTAGAATATTTGGTTCATGGATATATAGGCCACAACAGAAAGGAAAAGAGGAACGGGAAGAAAATAATCACTGCGGCGAGCTTGTGAGGCTGAAGAAGCAGATGGACTGTGACAAACCGAAAATACGTACAGTCGTCTGTGTAATAGCAAAAGCGGGTTAATTACTGGGTGATTAGATATGACCCTGACCCGATTAAGATTCGAAACGTATTGCTGCGGGAAATGCTGAAAAGTCTGGGCCCACCAAAAGAAGCAGTCCGGAACCTTTTCCACACCGAAAACGCACCAACAGAACCGGATCATTACGGCCCACGAGACGGATAATATCTGCGCGATCTCTTCCCTCTACTCAACGCCCTCAACCTTAATTCCTCCCCCAATTCGCAACCAGGATCGATCATGCCGCCGCCCCGGCGAGCACGTCGTCGTCCTCGCTGCCGGCCACCTTCCTCCTCCGCCGCACCCGCAGAGGCGCCCTGCTCGGGCGATAACGGGTGGCTGTCCGTCCGGCGCAGTGTGCTCAAGCGGCCCGGGCGGGGAGCCGAGCACGGCGACGCCGGCCTGCCCTTCGGCGACGAGACGCTGCTGCTGATCTTCTCCGGCCTCCTGGACACGAAGGACCTCGTCCGCTGCGCCGCCATCTGCAGGCGCTGGCGCCGCCTCGTCTCCTCCGACGCCGCCTTCATCTGCCGCCGCGCGCCCCCGCGCTGCGACCGCTTTGTCCGCCGCCTCGCGCTCGGCTTCTTCCTCCACGGCCACGACGGCGCCGTGGGGGGCTCGCCGCCCCGCTTCGTGCCCTTCGTGTCCTCCCTGCGCCAGCACCTCTCGCTCGGCGCGATCGTCGATGCCGGCGCCGGGATGCTGGAGGACTCGTCCCGCGTGGTCGCGTCCCGCAACGGCCGCGTCGTCCTCGACCTTCGCCCCACCAAGAGCGGCTGCGTCCTGCGGATCTGCGTCTGCGACCCCATGACCGGCGACGCCGACTTCCTCCCGCCTCTGCGCGGCAAGGAAAGCCCCGGGCCCTACGCGTGCACTGTGCTCACCGCCGCCGACGGGCTCCACCTTTACGGCGCCGACAGGCAGTGCGCCGGCACGTCGTCCTCCTCCTCCTACCGCGTGCTCCTCGTCTACAACCGCCGCTGCTTCACGGCGCTCCGGTGCTACTCCTCGGATGCCGGCGGTAGCTGGGGCCCGGAAGTCCAGGTGACCGGCGCTAGGATCGGCAGGAAGCGGCAGCTGGGCGTCAAGGCGGCGCACGCGTCTCTCGTGCGCGGCGGCGTGGTCTGCTGGCCGGGGATCACCGTCGCCCTGCAGCTCCCCACGCTCCAGACATCCACCCCCGCCGTACACCGTCCAGGGCTTCCACGCGCCACGCCGCGACGATGCCATGACCGCCACCAACGCCACGGACCGCCTGCTAGGCGTGATGCCGGACGGGAGGCTGTGCGTGGTGGAGGCCGACGACGAGACGATACGGGCCTACGTGGTCTGCCAGGGCCACACCGTGCGGTGCGGCGGCCTGTCGGGGAGGAAGGAGTGGCTATGGACGCTGAAGGTGGCGGCGCAGCTGCTGGTCGGGGGCCCGCCGGAGCGCGCCGCGCACGCGGTGAGGCTGCGGTGGTTCTGCGAGAAGAGCGGCGTGGTGCTGTTCACGGCGAGGATCGGGCGCGACGACCACAGGACGTACGTGTACGCGGTGGACGTGGAGACGATGCAGGTCGGCAGGGTGGCCTGCGGCGAGTGGTACGGGGAGGGGGACGTGTGTGGATACGAGATGGACCAGGTGGCCATGCTCGCCGACCTCCATATATAGCGCTGAATCATCCACTGCTTTCTTGATCTGTGATGCGATTCGTTTCCTTCATTCCCTTGTAGGAAATGCCATTGATCCGTGAGTTTCAACTCGAAAAGATACATAGCTAATCCACTGCTAATTCTACAAATGCCATTGATTCCGCAAATATTTTTGATCGAATGGTGCGCGCACACTCTGTTTCTTCCGTTTCTGTCTCTGTGTTCAGTTCCTCTCGGCATGCACTCATCCGTCAGTTCTTAATTATTGGATTGAGTGCCAATTTGCAATTAATCCATATGTTTAGAGTCCAACCATTTACCCGAGCGGTAATACCGATCGACCTGTTGACAAGATATCATAGCGACGATGATATGTGGGGAATAAAAATACTCATGCGTTGCATGTTCTCCCTTCTCCATTTAATTTCCTGCGATAATATATGCACATTTTCATGCATGAAGATTTGAGGTGAACTTCTGTACAAAAGATCGGTATGTTCCAAATTTGCCATTATATGAATGTGCTTACTAGAAGCCACCGTATCCTCTTTAGTTGTCATGGATAGGTCAGAACATTAAATCTTGGTGACCTATCAAAACGAAATTTTAAACAAGTAACTTCGAAGTAGAACTGGATGGGCTTTTCCCCCACATATAGGACATGCTATTGGGCTTAACAGGCCGATTCACGAAGGTGTCCGCAGATTCAATACATGATTCCAACACTTCAGTTAATCTGCAAGGACAAGCGCAACACGGAAAAACCCTAGCCGCCTTGGTAGGCAAGCGAGAGGTGATCACCGTTTCTCGTTTTCTCCACCAATCCTTTCGCCGGTTTCCCTCGTCTTCGGTGGCCACTTTGGCGCTAGGAGGCGGGAAAAATCCCAGATCAATGCTTGGCATATGGATTATGCCTCTTTTAGTTAGGTTTGTGTGTCTTTGATGGTGATATCCTGGTGGTGAAGACAGCATCGTACGGAATAAAGGTTTCCTGGCTCCTTCCCCGTTCTGGCATGATTGATGTCAAGGAGCCATGAGTATTTTGGTCCCACAGAACAACGGTTCCTGATCTAGCGGTTGTCATCCAACGCCTTAGCCTAACTTGGCGGTGGTGGCAGTATTGGTGGTGCCAAGTGTGTCTTGGCTTCTGGTTCTTTCGTTTCGCCCTTTCATGTTTTTGCTCTTCTTCTCCGTGGCAAAGAAGCAGCAGTTTGACAACCTGCCTCGCGAGGGGTGTGTCCCCGATCACAGTGCATTTAACGGTCTTAGGTTTCCACCTATTGGAGTTGGCGGCTCATGCAACTCTTCTGAACCTTTAAGGTTAGTCCAGTTTATGCAGGTTTGGTCCTCTACTCTTGTTCATCAGAGGCTCGAACGGCGGGGTTGGAGATGACGACTTCGGTGGGCATTGATGCAACTTCATATAGCTCTTACTCATTTCAATTTCTACGATTTGTTGTACTATGTTGTAAAACCAATAAGTTCTCAAATCGTTGCATTCAGAAAAAAAAATTAGTAAGGACAAGCAAGCGAGAGAAAGAACAGACCACCATTTGGTGTATTTTCGCCAATGTTTCCGCAAGTATCCCTCGCCTTTGGAGGCCTGGAGGCCCATCTGGTACCAGGAGGCGAGGGAACCCCAGATCAACAATTAGCACGTAGATTGGGTCCCTTCTAAGTTAGGTTTGTATGTCATTGGCGGTGGTGTCCTAATGGTGGAGGTGCAGGCATATGAAATAAAAGTCTTTTGGCTCTATTCCCGTCCTACTAAGGTCATCGCGGGTGACACCAGGGAGACAGTGGTGTTTTGTTCCCGCAGATCGACGATTCTCAATCCAACAGATTGTCGTCCAGCGCATTGGTCTGACTCGGTGATGGTGGCGGCGACGGTGGTGTCAAGTATGTTATGGTATGTGGTTCTCTTGTTTCATCCTTTCGTGCTCTTGGTCTTATTTCCCAACAATACAGCGATGAAGCATCGATTCTGCATCCTGCCTTGCAAGTGGTGTGTCCCCAGCCGCAGTACGTTCAACAGTCTTAGGTTCTCACATATTAAAGCAGGCTGCTCATGTGGCTCTACAAACCCTTTGAGATTAGTCTAATTTGTCTAGGTTTAACCCTGCAATTTCTTCACCGAAAGCTTGGAGGAACACCAAGATGCGAAGGGCGGAGCTATAGACCACGACTTTAGAGAACCTTGATGTAACTTTTATTTTAACCAGGAGTTTTTATTGCTCGTGTCTTGTTCAGTTTTTTCAATCCTTTGTATTATCTTTTTATTTTAACCAGGAGTCGGCACAATTGCTAAAAAAATAAAAGGACAAGCAAAAATTGGTAATATCCTATTAACAGAAATACTCTTTGGTGATCGTTCACCAAAGCAAATGATTTCTAACCACCACTCTGTGGACCCTACCATCCCTCTCTCTCTCTCTCCCTTATCTCTTCACGTCCTCGTCTTCTCCCATTGCACAACCCATGCTCCAAGGTGCCACCGTGATCCTCCCCTCTAACAAGATCACATCGCGTGTCACTATCGTTGCCTTCTCTCCGATGACTCCATTCACCATGTGTTCCATTCTGTGGGGGTGGTCACCACCATGGGTCAGGTCATTGAAGACTGCACTGGCCGCCTCAACTTCCCACTACATCACCTTGGCCCATAGGCGTCGTCGGCGCCAGAATTGGAGGAGGTAGAGGGAGGAGCAGATCTGGGGTAGTTTTTAATATAAACTAGTTTTGAAGTCCTAGATCTCCTTTTCTTCATTTTTCAAGTATTTTTTGTTCTACTTTGTTGTTTTGTGGTTGAAAGCTCATTTTTCATGGATTGAAAACTTGATTTCTTAGGTAGAAAGTTATCTGTTCAAGCAATTGAAAGTTTTGTGGCGTTAGAGGTTGATTCTCCCATGGTTAAAAGTTTAAATTATACAGTTGAAAGTTGTTCTTTTAGATCCCGAAATGTTCGGTTACCTGCACCACCACCGATCTATCCTGCTGGCCCTGCACGGACAGCACCCCCTGCTTGGTGCTGGTGGCGTACAATAGATGAGAACAGGAGCGCCTGATCGACCCAACGGTCCATGAGCGAGGGATGCAGGTATGTGTATCAGTACGTACTAGACGATACGACTCGATCCCGACCATCATTTCCAACTTTCGTCTACGTACAGCTATCCGAACGTATGTTGACTGGCTGGAACCCTTTGCATGCATGCCCAACGCGGGCTGTTGTTGGAATGTATACCAGTATGTACTATATGGTACTAGCACACAAGTATATATACTAGAGAGTATATTTTAAACTCAGTAAGTCAGTGGCAGAACATTTCATGCCGATCCAACTTGATTTACCTTTCTATTTTTATATTTATATCTATATCCATATTAATATAAAAGATATGAGTTTGCAAAATCCGAGCGATGTGAACTATTCATCTAAATATAATCTAAAGGCTCATAATTTTAGTTGGACCCCTGGAAATTCAGCTTTTATTACACATTAACTCTTATAATCAACCCTTTTTAATTATGATTTATAATCATCATATCTTAATCAATCCATTTTAATTGCTCTTTACATCCTTCCTCACTATGTCATATCATATCTTCAGTATTTTCCTAATCCCCCTTTCGGCTACCGCACATTATTCCTCATCACTCCTCCTATCAATTTTGGATAGACTGTAACTGTTAAATAAACATCCAGCTATGGTAAATCAAAAAGCACAAGCTACAGTTCAAAACAGGTTTTGTAAGTTTTAATGAAATTGTACTATATTAAATATGTATAATAGACTTTTTATGTATCTAATTTATTTATTTAATCTATACTCTCTCCGTCTAGGAATGTAAGGCGTATTTTGATTGGTTAAGACAAGGTTTTGACTAACAATTACTCTATTAATATATAGTTTATGTCATATAAATTGATATGATTAAATTAGTATTTAAAAGTAATTATGATTATGATTTTGTATCATATAAACCGCATATTGATAGAATAATTATTAGTCAAAATTTTGTCTTAATGAATTAAAAATACGCCTTATATTTCTGGACGGAGAGAATACTAGTGAAGACGTGTCGTGCATATGCACCATTACTAGTCTTATTAATATGTTTTAGTTGCTGCAGTGGTTAACCACTATAGAAATGACTTTTTGGACCTCTCATCTCAGACGGTTTTGACGAAACCAATTGTATTAAAACAATCTCAGCCGGTTTTAAATATCTTAGTCGGTTTAAAAAATAAACTGACTGAAATAAGCACCTATCCCAGTGGGTTCTAAAAAAACCGACTATAGAAGTATCCCAGTCAGTTTAAAAAATGAACCGACTGAGATATTATAACTATTACGGTCAGTTTATTTTTAAAACCGGCTGAGATATTTTTTCTCAGCCCAAACCGGCCTAGCTTTCTCTCTCCAATCCCATGCACCACGCCTAAACTCATCTGCAAACCCTTCTCAATCCTCTGCCGCCCGCTCTCCCTCTCCCAATGTCATCTCCAATCCCATGCGCCCCTCTCCCCCTCTCCCATCTCAGTATAGTCGACTGTGCCCTAGCCCTCCGCTCGCCCCTCTCTCCCTCTCCCATCTCCAATCCAGCTAGCCATGCCCTAGCTAGCCCTCCGCCCGTCCCTCTCTCCCTCTCCCTTCTCCAATCCGCCCATCCCTCTCTCTCCAGATCCAGATCCTTCTCAATCAAGATGGAGGCGGGGATAAGGCCGAGGACGTTGAGGAGGAGACGGTCATCGTTGCTGGGGGCAGCGGGGACTCGTTGCCGCCGTGGCGGATCCCACCCCAAGTCGGTGGCGGGCGGCACCTCCAACCCCGTCTCGGCCAAGACGCGCTCCAACTCCACGCGCATCGCGGGGGCCCTAGCCATGGCCACCACGTTCGTCGGCCTCCCGGCCAAGATCCGCCCGGCGTTCACCCCTGCAACACCTGTGCCCAACACACTGGTCGTCGCTGCGCTCGACCATGGTGGAGGCACCCCCGGCGCTCTCCTGTAATGGTGAAGGGTTAGTTTTACTAGTTTAGGTATTTCCTTTTTCTGATAGTGTCGGTGCCTTACATCTCAGCCATTCTTGGTAGCTTGGCTTTCAACGTGCGGATTTGGCACTGTTGTGGTGGTGGTGATGGTGGGGTGCAGGTGTTTCGGATGGGGACGGAGGAGCAGGTACTGTACAGGATGGCTGTCCACCACTTCCACCGTCGACCACGCCACCACGCGCTCCCTCCCCTTCGACCTGTCAACTACGCCGCCGTGCACTCCTCTCCTTCAGCAACCTCCTCTTCGCGCTGGTGGTGGAGATATGCCCACTGCCACCCTCCAACGTCGCCACGGCGGCCACCCTCCTCCTTCCCCACCGAATCCCTCCCCCACCACGGCCCAGATCCGATGCTCCCAGCCTAGATTCCGACGCCACCCAGCTCAAATTGTACAGCTTTAAAAAAAAATTAGCCATTTTCATAGTCGGTTAAAAATTGTCAACCGGCTGGGATTGTTACCTGTACAGTCGGCTGGTGAAACCGGCTAAGATAGCAAAATATTATTAGCTCCCCTTCGTTCTAGTCGGTAGTCAAAACCGATTGAGAAGGCCTTTTTAAACTGGCTGAGAAGGTTGTTTTTGTGGTAGTGGTTGAGCTTAATTATGTGTGGTTAATTAATTTGTTTGGTGCAGAGTGCAGCAGACCCGTTTGTTCCTGAGCAGCAGTTAATCTCATCTGCGCGTGTTGCATGTATTGACTCTGCTATCACATGAAATTTGATACATAAAACGATCATATTATACTGATTTAAAAGATTTGTTATATATATTTGACAAAATATTTTTATCACATAATAAAAATGTTTTCACGGACGTCCGATCTAATGCTATAATCGGATGTTCATCCCTAGTCTTGCCTGGGTTCGATCCCTATGGTGTGTCTTACATAATTGGAGTCAACGCCATGGTTTTGGTTACCAGTTTCGAAGAAAATACCTAGTAGAACTCGTTACTAGAATTTTGCCGCCTGAAAAGTCATTCCCAAATTTTATCCAAATTCACATGAAATTTAACCAAATAAGTACTTTTGAGCAAGTAACAAAAAATACAGGCTGATAACCAAGAACCTTGGTACACGCAGGCGTACGAGTTAAGTGAGATCCGTAGGGGGTGGTGCATGTGGGTGTGAGGCATGCGTTTTGTACGGTCCGTCGTCTTGTACTTAAGAAAACACGCTTCATTGTCATCTTAGAAACACGGTTAATAATTTCTTGCTACTCATGAATAGAAGACAGCAGGAGGCAGAATCATTCAGTCATTCAAACACCACAGAACCTACGTGAATAACCAAGGTTTTAGCTACCGAAATGAAAATTTACTGGAGGCCAGTAAGACCAGTAATCACCGGTAACCGGAAAATACCTTTTTCACCGCTGTTAACTTCGGAAGTTCAAATGCTATCTGACGAAATTTTTAAAATTTTATCAAATTTGCACGAATTTTGATCAAATCGGTATCTTTTTCTCCGATATGACTATTTACCAAGGGCACCGATACGTAACAAAAAATATCAGTCGGCTACCTGAACCTTGTTTATACCCGACCATCCTGCTCCCTCATCGGCTACAAAAGCGCTGCTCGCTCGCTCCCTCTCCAGTCATGACCACCTTCCCAAAGAATTGAACAACTCATCACCATCAGCTGCATCGATCCATACATCCATCGCCAACAAGGTTACAGGGCCCGAGAGCACAGCTAGGAAAGTAGGAATCCATCTGGGGAATAAGCTAGGCAGCCATGGCCATGGCCTCCTTGCCGCCCTTCATCTCACGCCGGCCGCTGCTGCTGCTGCTGCCGTTCCTCCTTCCTCCCGGCCGCCGCCTCGCGGCTCCTGCTCCTTCGGCGGCCTCCTGCAGCTGTACCGCTCTTCTTCTTCCAGCTGCCGGAAGCAGCATCCACAGCTAGTATCGGGCACCGCCGGCACCCGCCAAGAAGGAGACACGGAGCAGGGCAAGAAGCCGGCGGCGGTGGCGAGAAGAAGGCCAGCCGCCGCTCCCAAGGCACGCCCTGGCTCCGGCGGCGGGAAGTCCAGCACAGCTGCTCCGAGGACGAAGCCGTCAAAGAGAAGAGGACGAGGAGGACCCTCCCCGCCTGGTGGCCCGAAAGAAGGCTCCGGCGGCAATGGCGGAGCCGTCCATGCCGCTCCAGCTTCTTCTTCCACCTCTTCTTCCTATCCTTCTTCTCGAGGAGAAGACAACAAGGTTGAAGAAACCAAATGATAGATTTTTTTGGTGAAGTTCTCATCCGAAATAAGTATACTAGCTGTAGTTGATGTTCTCTTTAAAGGCTTACAATTCCACTAGGAAGAGATCAAATGTTTCTGTGATTGGCGGGTGTGCCTATACTCATTTAGTAACAGATATCCGATCTGTAAAACCTTACTTCCATCTGCTTCTCTTTGTTGTACAAGGAGTTTGATACATTCTAGGTCCTCGAACTATTTGAGGGGTGTCACGTAGGTCCTCGAACTCTGAAAATCGTCACCTAGGTCCGTGAAGTGCATTAAGTGTTCCATCTAGGTCCAAAACGCGCCCGACCCCGTATGACCGGCCAGCTGGCGCCGTTTTCCGTTGCCACGTCGGACAGGGCGTAACACCCGTTGATGAAAATATGCCAAAACACCCCCGTATCATCCCAGGTCGCCATTCCCCCCAAACTTCTCTGTTTCTTCTCCTTCTCTCCCGATCTCTCTCACGGCGGCGCCATGGCCGGGAACCTGAGCGCGTCCGGGAGCTCTTCGTGGCCGCCTATCTCCGATCCTTCGGCCGGTGGATCTCTCCCTCTGCTGAAGTGCTCCACGTGTGACCGGAGGCAAGTGGTTCGTCTGGTATCCAAATCTGAGAGGAATCCAGGACGGGTGTTTCTTCAAATGCCCTAATCACAAGGTCAGTTTGGTGGTTTGGTTGATTCTCCACTTTCCAACCAGTGAAATTACTCAGTTTTTGCTCTTGTTTGTTTGATTTTTGGTTTTGGCAGAAAGGGGCATATGGATCTTGTGACTGCTTTCACTGGATAGATGAATATTTGGATCTTGTTTGTCGCATGGTTATAAGGTCCCTGAAGAGGAGATTGAGTACATTGCAATGATTCCAAGCCCTATCTGGAGAGGGAGATGACAACAAGAGGGAAAAAACCAAACGTTGGTGCTAGCTGTGTAGAGAAAGAGAGCAGGGCAGAAAGTTGGGTGAAGAAGATTAGCAATGTTGAGGGAAATCAAATGAGCCATCAGGTTGCTAAAGAGATCAAGCTTCAGTTGGATGTTGTTGTAGGCTTAGGTTGGAAAATTCTGTTTGTTTGTGTCATGATTCTTGCTGTGAACTTGTATGCTGTTGTAATGAAATAGGAGTAGAAATGTGCTATTAGTTGCATAATGTGCAAGAAACAATGTCAGACCAGAATGTGTGATGTGTGTTGCAATGACATTTGCTACTATTTCTAGAATATGCAAGCAATGTGAATGCACTATGTGCCAGCAATGATTATTGTTTTAAACATTCATCTGACATATAGATCATCACAGATTGGCAAGCATTTCTCAGTCATCATTACTTAGCTGAATACATAACATGTTTGTACACAAAAGAGAGATAGGGACAGAAGCATCTGTCATAACAAGTTTGTTCACAAAAGATAGACATAAGACAAGGTGTGGATCAAAACCTACAGCCCAGATATGGACATCAGCTCAGGTTTCCTTCAACACCTCCTGGTGTATCAATTTCTTCACAAAAAAGAGCTATTTTTTCTTCTATGCATTAATCTTTAGGCACTTTCTTTGCCTTTGTTCTTCTGGCCAGTTTTGCTGCTTCACTTATACCAACAACAGTGGCATCTACTTGCACATGTGCTGCTTGGGAGGCTTGAGCTGCTGGAGTAGTTGTTTTCACTCTTTTCTTTCTCTTCCTAGTCTGCATCTTTTCTTCAGAAGTTGTGCATTTGTTGTAGCCCTTGGCACTGGCAGCTCATCTCTGCTCATTGCAATAAAAGAGCACTCAGGAAGTGGTCCTGGTGGTGCATCTACTGTTGCTTGAGATGCTTCAACCTACAAAATTGACAGGAGAGAGGCATAGCATGCAGAAATTTAAGAGTTTATGTAAACAACATTGGCTGGGAACAAATGCTGACCTCTTGCAGTAATGTCGACATCACAGAGTATGTTTGCGAACTAATCTCATCAGGTATCTAATTTTTAATGGAAAAGCATGGTCAGATCAGTGCATTAGAACATATTGCAAATAGGAACTCAAGCATGGTCAGTTCAGTACCTGCGTGTTGTTCAGTTCAGTGCATTGGGAGTCCTGAAGCAAATTTCTTTTCACAGGCAGTTTGTCCAGTGCAGGCGCTATTTTAGATGGATGTAGTACAGTGCATTTTGTTCTATTGTGTTCTGTGGAGTTGCACACACTACAATGCATTTTAACTCCATGTTTGCTAAACCTAGTGCCTCCATCCTTCTCTGAAGGGTGAATTATTCTCTTCTTCTTTTTTCTGCCTGCCTTCTTTTCATATTTTGGAGGCTGTACTGGAGGACCATTGTTTTCTCCCACTCAGCTGGATATCTGCAAGGCATGATGACATGCCCATATGCCAACCTATATGCTTCAATACTATAGCAAGCAGCCACTTTGTCCTCTGGTTTAATTCTCTCAAACCTCAAACAAGCAATACTATGACTACAAGGAATCCCTGTCAGCTGCCACCTCCTGCAACTACAAGTGTTCTGATAATATCAACAACATATTCATTTCCTTGCTATGTACCTTGAACACACCTTTGCCAGTAGGATGTTCATGGCAACTCTTTGCCCATTCAGTGTTTTTGTCAAGTTTTTCTTGATCTTGGGCATATTTGTAGCTGAGACCAATTATTCTCACATTCCTTCTCTTTGTGTACCATCTTGTCATCATCTGCCCCTTGATCCTCCTCAACATGCTGAGAATTGGTAAGTCTCTTGCATCAAGTATGTACCTACATATGATTTGCATAGTACTTAACATTCAATTGGACATAAATAAGTAAATCAGAGAGGACAGAAATAACATACTTGTTGAAGACCTCACAACTGTTGTTGAGGAGCAAATCACATTTAGGAAATTCTTGGAAAAATGCCCTACACCATGTGTTGGGGGGGACAGCATCCAAATATGCCCATGCTTCTGGGTTCATCTCCTTCATCTTGTCCATGTTCTGTCTCCAGGTAGTCAAGTTGTTGCTTCTGCTATTGCCCACAACTGGTTCTTCAATGTTTCACCCTTCCAACTGGCATGAAAATTCTGGTACAAGTGTCGTACACAAATCCTGTGCTCTGAATCAGGGAACATATTTTCCACAGCATTAATCAAGCCTTTCTGCCTATCACTCATGATTGTCCAAGGACTAGTGTTGTGAATTCCCAAATCCTCTTTCAAGGTCTTGAGAAACCATGTCCAAGTGATGGTGTTTTCAACCTCAACTACTGCAATGACTATTGGGAAGATGCAGTCATTGGGATCAACTCCTATAGCTGTTAGAAGTACTCCTCCATGCTTTGTCTTGAGGTGGCAACCATCCAGACAAATTAGTGGCCTGCATCCATGCAGAAAACCCCTCTTACATGCATCTAGAGACATGTACAATTTGTCAAAGAGAGCACCATTTTTCAGTGTCAAATAGAATGTACTGCCAGGATTTGCTGTTCTGAGCTCTTCTGCAAAATCCCACAACATATGTACTGTTTTTGGTCATCACCTCTAATCTTTCTGATTGCTTCTCTCTTTGCTCTAGCAAGCTTGCTCTTGCTGGCTGTCAGATTGTAATCCTCTTGCACAACTCTTCCAAAGTTTCTTAGTGACATCCCTTCATCTGTCCTGACCTTCTCAGTATACTTCTTTGCTATGTAACTAGCAGTGAATTGCTTCACCTCCCACTCCCTACTGCAAGTGTGCTCGTCTATGTATTTCTTTATCATTATGCACTTTGACCTGCTGTCCTTTGAGGCAAAGAACTCCCAAGGGCAACCTGGTGCACAGTGAGCTTTCACTCTAATTCTGTCATTTTTGGTGTCTTTATAGCAACCCTATTTTTAACAGCATACTCTGCCAAAGCTTGCCTGACCTCGTTAATTGATGAAAAAACCATTCCAACTTTGAACAAGGGATTTTCCATGTCTTCAGGCCTAAAACTTCTGAACTTCAAGCTGCTGTCACCTCCTTCTTCATCTGAATCTGGAAGGTTCAGCTCCTCCTCTTCTTCCACCAAATTCTCATCCTTGTCCTTGTCCTTGCCCTGCTCCTCCTCTTCATCTGCATCAACATACTTGTCGTACAGATTGTCATCATCTCTATCCACCTCATAATCTGAGTCCACAAAATCTGATCCACTACTACTGTCTTCACTCCCACCACTGTCCTCTTCATGTTCTTCTTGAAACTGTTCTTCTTGAAACTGACCCCTACTCATACTCCTAGTGCTTCTCCTCTCAGATGTGAATTGATGTGCTGCATTGCTGTTCCATGCCTCAGCCTCTCTCCTGCCAAATTTTCTCTGAAGATCTGCTCTCTTTTCGGGGCTCCTCTCAGATGTGAATTGATGTGCTGCATTACTGTTCCGAGCCTCGGCCTCTCTCCTGCCATATTTTAGCTGAAGTTCTGCTCTCTTTTCGGGGCTGATGAATGGAATATCCATCTCCATCTTTGTAGGAGTTAAAACCTTTGGCAGCTCATTATCATTGAAAATTGATCTCTCCAAATCTTTGTCATGCACATACAGCTCTAAAGTTTTGATCTTCCTGACCACTGACATCATATGATTTGTGTCAGCATCACACTCAATCAGACGCAGACCATCTTCCAAAATTTTCCCTGGCAGCAACCAGTACACTTCCAACCTGGTGACATCTTTATAGCCACATTGCCTAACAAAATCTTCTATCCAAATCAGAGACCAGGTGTCCACTTCACAGTCATCAAATGTGTCAATGCGCTGATCTAAATATGTCTTGAATATGCCTTGACCACAAAAGAACCCACTGTGATGAATCTCTACTGAAAAGAGGTCGTCGTTCGGTCCTACGTGCAAAGAGAGGAAATGCAGCGTCACAAAATCGCTTAAAACGAACCCAATTTCAAAAAAACCTAACCAAATCGGCTCAAAAACCTAACCCCTAACCAGAAATCGATTCGGCTCAAAAAACCCTAACCAAATCGGCTCAACAACCCTAACCAGAAATCGATTTGGACAGAGAGAACTTACCGTACTGTGGAGGCGGATCTCCAGGGAGCCGCCGCACAGGAGCCATCGTCGCCTACGCGGTCGCCGCCGTCAGCGCGCCGCCGCCGCCGCCTCCAAATATCGCCTCGCTCGAACAGAAGTTGGGGGGAATGGCGACCTGGGATGATACGGGGGTGTTTTGGCATATTTTCATCAACGGGTGTTACGCCCTGTCCGACGTGGCAACGGAAAACGGCGCCAGCTGGCCGGTCATACGGGGTCGGGCGCGTTTTGGACCTAGATGGAACACTTAATGCACTTCACGGACCTAGGTGACGATTTTCAGAGTTCGAGGACCTACGTGACACCCCTCAAATAGTTCGAGGACCTAGAATGTATCAAACTCTTGTACAAGAGATCAAAATTGTGCATGCATCGTTAGTTAGTTACTCAGTTAGTAAATTAGTAGTAAATTATCAGTCTTCAGTTAGATGGATTCGACTGGTAAAAAGTAAAACCTTTCATCCATCTGCTTCTTCCTTTTGTGCTAGATCAAATTGCGCATCCATTCTTAATTAACTCGTTAGTTAGCATCTTACGTACTTGGTTGCAGTTGAGCTAATGACGCGACAGAGAGAGATGTATGTGTATAGTATGTTGGGTTTTAGCTCAAGAATCGATCACATGAAACAAATCGCAAAACACATAATCACGAATACTTTGCCCAAGACACATCACGTACCCTTGTTTCTCTTTATTTTTTCTTACAAATCTCGCTTTCGTTGTTTTGATCCTTACAACTAGCCCCTTTATATAGGTGCAAAACCTCATACAAACTTATTAGAACTAGGAATCCTAATCCTACTCCTAATCCCTCTCCTAATCCAACTAGAACTCGAACAAATTTTGATTATTCCATCAATCACCCCTAATCTAAACTTGTCGTCTCGTCAATTCGATTTAACACATGATTCAGACTACCAGTCACGCTGTCGCATCTAGCGTGATGCATGCAGGCTAGATGCACCATTAGCCTCATGCAGTCTCACGGAGAGACACCTTCACTGGTCCTCGTCCCAGTACACGCTAAGCTCGATCCTCATCGACGCATGCAGACGACCCTGACTCGATTTACATGTGCACACACACCGGTCACATATCTATTGTGTCCATGCAAACTCAACAAAATAACATTAAAAAAAAGGACTCTTAACTTTGTTGCTGCCACATCACCGTCAGAGTAGTGTCGATTCATCATCAGCATCCGCCTGTGTGAGATGCACCTCCGCCCTTCCTTCTTTGGTTTGCGACACTCTCGTGCGTAGTGTCCATACTGTTGACAATTATAGCATCGAATTGTGAATTTGTCACGGCGGCATCCATGCTCTCTTGCCATTCACTCTGATCTCGGTAACAGGAGATGCTCTTCATCTTTTTTGATGTATCCTTTTAGTCGTTCCTCATGAGCCTTTAACCTTCCAATGACCTCTTCCACTGTCATTATTTTGAAATCACCAAATTGCTCTATAGTAGATGTAATATGGAGAGAAACTTTGAGGCGACGGCTCGGAGGAATTTTTTGACGGCGTATGTTTCCTCGAACTTCTCACCGAGCACTCGTATATCGTTGGTGATGGTCGTCAGCCTAAGAGCGAAATCATCGACTGCTTCTGATTCTTTCATCTGTAATTTCTCGAACTCGGATTTGAGTGTTTGCACCCTCGCCTCCTTGATTCGATCGTTTCCTAGGTGCATTGTCTTCGGTACCTTCCACGCCTCCACGGCTGTCTGTTTTTCGGTGATCATGACGAGTTTGTCTTCAGGGATGCTTTGATAGATGGCCGTTAGTGCCATTTGATCCTTCTTCTCATCGATGGTCTTGCTTGAGTCATCTGGTTCCATTGCGCCCCAAATTCCTTGTGCGCGCAACGATGCCCTCATTTTGATTGCCCATAGTGAGTAGTTGCTCTTTGTTAGCATCGGATAAAAGAAAGATGTGCTTCCCTCCTTCGTAGCCATCTTCTCGGTCGTTGCTTGCACCAACGCCTTCGCCGCGTCGACCTCCACTCGATGACCTTAAACAAGGCTCTGATACCAATTGTTGGGTTTTAACCCAAGGATCGATCACATGAAACAAATCGCAAAACACACAATCACGAATACTTTGCCTAAGGCACGTCACGTACCCTTGTTTCTCTTTATTTCTTCTCACAAATCTCGCTTTCATTGTTTTGATCCTTACAACTAGCCCCTTTATATAAGTGCAAAACCTCATACAAACTAACTAGAACTAGGAATCATAATCCTACTCCTAATCCCTCTCCTAATCTAACTAGGACTCGAACAAGTTTTAATTATTCCATCATAGTAATGTTGGTGCGAGCTAGCATTTGGTACTGATCATGCAGATGCGACAAACAATTAGAGCATGGTGTCAGGTGAAGTTGATAAGTTATAAGCCAGTAGTGAATCCCAGTGTTAACAAATACAGTACTAATACAGTACTTCCCAGCGACATGAACGAATGTAGTTAACGACTGAATAACGTACATGGTACATGACATCCGGTCGTCGGACCGAACAACCTGAGACTAGCCATAGTGCGGATAACTTAGCTAGTAACTTAGGGTCCAGGTCAGCAAATTTGCTTATGTGGCAATGAGTTAATGAGGAGAGAGGTAATTAGAGTAACATATTTGGTTACCGTAACATAGCGCACAGCATGAGAAGTTTTTAATGCTAAATCGATCCAGTGCGGCCACGGTAGATTATTTTCGTGTCTTGATCCATGTAATGCTAAATATGTTTTATATATTTTAATGATATTATATTGTCACTTTATTATTTATTATAGATCAATTCCATGTTGTGTTCATGTATTTATCCGTGTGTATCAACAAGCAAAATTTTAGATTGATACATGTCACAAATAGATCACAATATTAAAGTACTACTATAGATTCTACAAAGTAATAAATGAAAATCTCTATGTTATCACACCTATGACACTACCCACTATGGAGATAGTAACATAGACTAGTAACATATGCATGTTACTACTCTAAGTTACTCCCCACTATGACTAGCCTGATAGAATAGATTTTGCAAGGCAATTTTTTGTTTTTTGAAACAACAATTTGGTGCTGCGCATGCGTTCTAGCTAACTCTCCATGGATGCACGCATGCAAGGCCGGACGATATGAGATGCCACAGACAACGTGCCTACAACATTTTCTGCATGCCTCTTTTGCTGAACTTCTGCAGGCAGCGAAATTAATTCAGCTCACATCTGATCTGACCCGTACTTGTCCAGATCCAATGCTCATGGCTAGCTGTAATGCTCTCGCCATTCATGGCTTGGCATGGTTAGCTGTGGAGCTGAGCTCGGAAGAAACTAAATTGATGGCAGCCGTACGTACGTGTCATCTGGGTTGGCGAGCGAGGTTGGTGTGCTCTTGAATGCGCGCATTGGTGCATGCCCAGCGGAGGGGGAGATCGACGAGCGAGGCATGCAGCCGGTGTAATCCTAGCGTTTGTCTGCATCGCGTTGGCGTTTGATGACTCGTCGTTAATTCATTTCTGCTCGATTCGATTCTCCTGTTGCGAGGAGCAGGAGCAGGTTGGGAAATGATTTCTGTCTACCGATTCCTCGCTCACATCGGACGTAGCAAACACAGGTCACGTGCCTACCTAGTGGACCCACGTCTTATGCTCCCATAAATATCAATCTTCATCTAAACGTCTTAGAAATTTCAGCCTCCAATTTAAATCATTCTCTCCATGGAGGATAGCAGCAGCAACCTACACGGCGCGCTCCTTGTTGCATCTAGCTCCACCAGTTCGCCTCCGCGTCAATGCTCTGATCTCGACCGCCACGTCGTCGCCCCCTGCTCTTCGCCTCCGCATGGTCTCTATTTATACACACATACATGACCTTAGATCAAATTTGATTACAATACAATCTCTTGCCGGATATGTTACAATATATCATGGCAACAACTAATTCAAACACCAACTCGTACCAAGTCCTAACCTGCCATATTACACAAGAGACGTTATCGATCTATAGCTTGTCTTTCAAAGACAGGTTTCTTGACAGTCCCCTCAATCTCAGCAAGGTTTATCATGTTGAGATTGTTTCTCATGTGCTCAAAAGGTTTCCTGGGAAGTGGCTTAGTTAGAACATCCGCAAGCCGATCTTTGGATGATATGAATTGGACGTTAAGCGACTTGGCTGCTATTCATTCTCTGACAAAGTGAAATTCAATCTCAGTGTGTTTAGTTCTTGCACGAAATACGGGGTTTACGGTCAGATAGGTTGCACCTAAGTTGTCACACCATATAATTGGTGAACTTGGGAGATAGACTTCTAATTCTTTCAGCAATGACTGAATCCAGATGAGCTTACTTCTAGCATTTGCCACCGCCTTGAATTCAGCTTCGGTACTAGACCTTGATACAGTATTTTGCTTCTTAGAACTCTAGGATATCAAATTTGGCTCGAAACAGATCACATAGCCATTTGTTGATCTTCGATCGTCTAACAATCTTGCCCAATCTGCATCTAAGTATGCAATGAGCCATGTCAGCCTTGACTTCTTACTCTGCAACCCAACTGATGATGCGCCTTTTACATACCGTAAAATTCTTTGCCCGTGGCACATAGGAGCGTTGGTACCAATGTTCTGAACAGTGAAATTCTCCAAACGAAGCTCAAAGCTCAATAGATGAGCATAGAGGTCAGTGAGTCCTATTGGATCGGACCGATAACTGATTGACGTGACAAATGGGTCGTATTCAGAACTGAGTCCCCCAGCAAGGATGAGGTGACATCCTCGTCATCTAATGGTCAGCCAATGGACGCAATTGTGTCACCAAGCGATTTCACTTTGTGGGAAGTAGTTGGCTTCTGTCATGTCCTTCTAAAGGGTTGCAAGTTGAACTCGCACTTGTGTAAGTCTTGCCCTAGAGCTTGAGGCAAAGATAGCCTCGACTACGATCTATATTCTCGCTGAGGTGGTGTAAGAGAGGATGTGCACCATGATCTCTTCTATCAGCGATGTGAGCAGAACGCTGACCACAAGTTGATCCTCTTGATACCATGCGTATAGGCAAGGTTGGTGATTTGCTGGCGTATAGGCTGGTGATCTGCTACGCCCCTTCTTCAACTTGCGTGATTGTCTTTTGCGGAGCAACGATGATTTCATGTACATACCCGAGCCATACTTGGCTCCGAAGGATCGCACTAGCTTGTGCTTTCCAAAGAGCGTAGCCTCATGGTAACGAAATTGTGGAACACATGCGTCAGTGCTGGAGTAGGTGGTGGCTTCAAAATTAAGGTTTAGAGCAGTTGATATGGTTATACGTGGATAGGAGTGCTTTGATACTATGACAAATTTTTATGTTTGCTCAAGTAATCACCTTGGGTCTTTGGTCTTTTTATACACACACGTACACGACCTCGTAGGTCGAGCTTTGATTATAATACAACTGAATCATGGTAACAACTAATTCAAGCACTCATATCTCCTCTTAATCCATATATTATTGGTTTAACTATTGACCACACATAAATCTTTAAATGTATAGACACGAAAGTAGAGTACATGGCTACAAGTTTAGTTGTTTATTCGGGGCAACAATTCGTCCGGCGATTCAACGGAAAATGAACTCCTTGACGTATGCGAGCAGTACAAAAGAGGCGAAATTTTGTTATTTTCGGAGAGGAAAAAACAAAGAGAAGAGGAATAAAAAAGGTGGTGGTCCTATGGCGTAGGTTTCGAAACCCAAGCGGACCGGGAATGCAGCGGCCCGTTATCCTTTCACCGTTGGAAGCGGGCAGTTTTCGCTGCTCTGTGAAGCCAGCCTCACGCTGTGCCTGCTAACTCTAGAGACCGTGAGGCCCAGCTTTCGCATAGGCCCCGCCGATCCACTACGCAACTTGAAACGGGCGGGCCATCAGTAGCAGTCCCAGTCCAAGTTCGCAACAACACGGCAAAGTCCACACCACCTTAATGCCCCCGCTCGGGTTACAGGCTCGCGCTGCTGAGCTCGGCGAGTGCTCAGCAACAGTGGAGTATTTAAGCTGGTTTTCTCTTAGATAATTTGGTGAGGTGGGACTAAAGAAGGTGATGCTAGGTGCGTACTGCATGTGCCTGGTGGTGGATACGTGGTTGCTCTACGACTCCCTATGCCTGGGCCTTTGTCGCTTTGAACAAAAGGCCATATGCCCAGTATTTGCGCTTTTGTTTGACACCCCAGCTCAGATTAGAACGGGCATAAGTGTCCCACGTGTAAATGGCGCAACAAAATCAAATATGCTTTAGAATAAATACTACATCCTCACTCTTACTCCGCAAACCAACGTCGACTCTCTTGAATTCCTCGTCTGGTACCTCTATGTCAGCAACCCTGATGACACGAACGACGACAAGAGCAAGAACCGCGACACAGCTGCAGCAAGCGGGAAACCGGCTGGCGGGAACGAGGATGCGGCAACCACTGAACGGGAGACCAGGCCCAAGAGAGTGAAGAAGCCCAACAGGCGATACACAGGAGAAGAATGGGCCCACGCGCTTGAGTAGCAATGATGTTATAAGCCGGCGTGTGGTGTGCGTGTATGTCATCTTGTTAGATCTGAACTCGGATAATCTCCTCCTACCTCCGGCTCTGTTGCCTCTTTCCCATTTCTTGCTGTTGAACCTTGTACTGCGAATCGATCAATAGAGCTTGCGTTAACAAATTGGTATCAGAGCCATCCGCTGCCTCTGCTCTGGATCCCGCCCGCTGTCAAACCGGCCCCGTCGATCATCACTACTCGCCGACAACGACGCGACATGGAAGAACTGACCAGGTCGTGAACCTCATGCGTGAAGAACAGGATCGCCGCCACGCGGATTTGCAAGCCAAGATCGACTCCATCTGCGCATGGAAGCCGGATCTGGACGCCCGAGTGACCGAGCTTCACGCGGCCGTACAAGTTCTGCAGGAGAACCGACCGGAGTCGCTACCGGTGCCGTCGTCCGCACCAGGCGGCACCACCCCCATGGCACACGGGGGGGCACCTTCCTCCACTCTTGGTGCGGCGCAGTTGGGAGCGTTCCCAGGGCCAATTGGCTACGGCGTGGATGCGACTACACGGGGGCAGGTGGCGGGCGTGTCCATCGCCCCGCCACCTCCTCCGGCCAACGGTATGCGCTATCCGCCCTACTCGCTTCATTCCCCTTTCCCGATTGCCGATTTGGCTCAGTATTCTCATACCACCAATGTTTCTGGCCATTCTGGATTGGGATCCTCCTTACCGGCTGTCGCCTTCCCTCGATTCGACGGCGAGAATCCTCGGCTCTGGCAGTCCCAATGTGAAGAGTACTTCGAGCTATTTGAGATTCCTTATCACTTATGGGTTCGCATGGCCACCTTACATCTTTCTTCGTCAGTGGGTATCTGGTATCAGTCAGTGCGCAGGCGCGTCTCTCAGATGGATTGGAAGGGGTTTTGCGATTTGTTGGCTGGGCGATTCGGTCGGGATCAGCACCAGCAACTAATCCGGCAGTTCTATCATCTGAAACAGACTGGCACTGTACAGGAATTCATCGATCGCTTTGAAGAGCTTATGAACCATTTGAACTCGTACACTGATGCCACGCATCCGTACTACTTTCTCACGAAGTTCATCGAAGGCTTACGCGATGACATCCGTGTGGTTGTGATGGTGCAGCGGCCGCCGGATTTGGATACAGCATGTTCTCTCGCTCTCCTACAGGAAGAGGTGCTAACCGGCTCACGTCGAGATCGACCACGCCGATTTGAAACTCCTGTAGCACATCCGGCACGCCCGGCCGGCTCCTTACTGTTACCACCAGCTCAGCCGAGTCATAGCCGTTCAGCACAGGCACCAACTGCTGATGACCGCAGGGGCGTAGAAGGAGCACGTGCCACAAGCCGACCTGATGGAGTTGCAAGTCTCCGAGCATACCGGCAAGCCCGAGGTCTGTGCTTTACATGTGGAGAAAAATGGGGCCGGGACCACAAGTGCCCAAAAGCAGTTCAGTTACATGTAGTGGAGGAGCTTTTTCAGATTTTGGACCTGCAACACTTGGAGCAAGATACACCTGACGACGTCTGTGATGAACAATCGGCAGAACTGATGGCTATATCACGGCACGCAGTGGACGGAACAGTATCGCCACGGACCATTCGCTTGCAGGGGTGGGTACAGGGCAAGGAAATGTTATTGCTGGTAGATTCGGGAAGCTCGACGTCATTCATCAGTGCTCAAACTGCCACCAATCTACCGGGCCGCCAAGCATTGACTCGCCAAATCCGGGTGCAAGTAGCTGACGGGGGCGAGCTCAGTTGCACTCATCAGATCAAAGACTGCTCGTGGTGGGTGCAAGGCCAATGTTTCACATCTGATTTGCGCATCATTCCACTGGGCAACTACGATATTATCTTGGGGATGGATTGGCTGGAAGCCCACAGTCCGATGACCGTCGATTGGGTTAACAAGACGATGCAGTTTAAGGAAGATGGGCGCGATGTCTTACTGCGGGGGCTCAGCATCACTAATTCTCAGTGTCTCACAATTACCACCCAGCAGCTGGCCGGTATAAGCAAGCGCCACGCATCAGCTCATTATGTTCAGGTCGCCATGGTGATTGAATCCCCTGAATCGCCGGTCCCGGCAACAGTACACACTCTATTGTCGGAATTCGCTACAGTCTTTGAGGATCCTCAAGGTTTACCACCTTCCAGAGAATACGATCACACAATTCCTTTGATTCCCGGCGCCCAACCGGTGGCCTTACGACCATACCGCCTAGCTCCAGCATTGAAGTCTGAATTAGAGAAACAAGTAGCCGAGATGCTGGATAGTGGAATTCTCCAACACAGCAAGAGCCCATTTTCATCTCCGGCAATATTGGTAAAGAAAAAGGATGGAAGCTGGCGATTATGTATCGATTATCGATATCTGAACACGTTGACTTGCAAAACGAAATACCCGGTGCCTGTGATCGAGGAACTGCTGGATGAACTTGCGGGCGCCTGCTGGTTTTCAAAGCTGGATCTCCGGGCTGGTTACCACCAGATCCGAATGGCGGAAGGAGAGAGCTACAAAACCGCGTTCCAAACTCATTCCGGCCATTATGAATATAAGGTAATGCCGTTCGGGCTGTCAGGCGCGCCAGCCACCTTCCAACGCGCTATGAACGAAACTTTAGCCCCTGTTCTCCGGAAGTGTGCTCTGGTATTTTTCGACGATATCCTCATATACAGTCGATCCTTGGACGACCATGTGAACCACCTCCGCACTGTCCTTCAACTTCTGCAGGCCGATCATTGGAAGGTGAAATACTCGAAATGCTCGTTCGCTCAGCAGCAGTTATCTTATTTGGGTCACGTTATCAGCGCGCAAGGAGTGGCCACAGAGGATGCGAAAATACAAGACGTGCAACAGTGGCCAACGCCGACAACGGTGAAACAGCTCCGCGGCTTCCTGGGTCTCGCCGGGTACTATCGCCGATTTGTCAGACACTTTGGGCTCATCAGTAAACCTTTGACTAATCTTCTGAAGAAACATGCTCAATTCATCTGGACTTCTGACTGTGAAGCGGCATTTGTTCAGCTCAAGCACGCCTTAGTGTCTGCACCAGTGCTAGCGTTGCCGGACTTTTCTCAACCATTCATTATTGAGACCGATGCATGTGATAAAGGTGTCGGCGCTGTATTGCAACAGTCTGGGCATCCTATAGCGTTCATGAGCAAGGCACTGGGACCCCGCAACCAAGGATTATCTATTTACGAGAAGGAGTGCATGGCAATACTCATGGCGGTCGACCGGTGGCGATCGTACCTTCAATTCAACGAGTTCCTCATTCGTACTGATAAAAAAAGCTTGATTCATCTGGAAGATCAGCGGTTGTCCACGCCGTGGCAACAGAAAGCGTTTACAAAACTGCTGGGTTTACAATACCGGCTCTGTTACAAAAAGGGCAGCAAGAACCGTGCTGCCGATGCCCTGTCTCGGCGGGAACACGAGACTCCGTCAGAGTGCGCGGCGATCGTCGAATGCATTCCATCTTGGCTCGCAGACATCACCGCTAGCTACGCCGCTGACGAACAGGCCCGCACCCTGCTGGCCAAACTGGCCATAGCTTCACCCGTCGACAAGTTCAGCTTATGTCAGGGCGTTATCCGTTTTGAGAACCGCATTTGGCTCGGCTGCAGTTCACAGTTGCAACAGCGTGTGATCGCAGCGTTGCACGACAGCGCCGTTGGGGGACACTCCGGATTTCCAGTTACCTATCGTCGGATCAAACAGTTATTTGTGTGGCCTCATATGAAAGCCACCATCCGACAGTACATCGACAGTTGTTCGGTCTGCCAACAAGCCAAGCCCGACCGTGGCCGCTATCCAGGTCTGTTGCAGCCATTACCCATCCCTAATTCAGCCTGGGAAGTTGCCACCATGGACTTCATCGAGGGCTTGCCACTCTCGTCGCGTTACAGTTGCATCTTAGTAGTGGTTGACAAATTTTCTAAGTATGCTCACTTCCTTCCGCTCCGACATCCGTTCACTGCCGCCCAGGTTGCTCAGGTGTTCATCGACCAAGTCTACAAGTTGCACGGATTGCCTCGAGTCATTGTGTCTGATCGGGACCGGGTATTCACCAGCCAGTTCTGGCAACAACTTTTCACTCGCACCGGTGTTCAACTCCACCTCAGCACCGCCTACCACCCCCAATCGGACGGGCAGACCGAAAGAGTGAACCAATGCCTGGAAACTTATCTACGGTGTTTTGTTCATGCTTGCCCAACTCAGTGGGTGAAGTGGCTGTCGCTCGCCGAGTTCTGGTACAACTCCAGCTATCATTCGTCTCTGGGCAAGCCTCCCTTCGTCGTATTGTACGGTCGGGAGCCAAGACACCTGGGGCTCACACCGGCTGACACATGTGGCAACATGGATGTCCAACAATGGCTTCAAGATCGTACATTGATGACCGACTTGGTGCGCCAACATCTGCACCGGGCGCAACAACGCATGAAGCGGCAGGCGGATAAGAAGCGTTGCGAGCGCACTTTCGCAGTGGGCGACTTGGTTTTCCTCAAACTCCAACCATATGTTCAGACGTCAGTGGCCTCTCGCGCCAATCACAAGCTCTCATTCAAGTATTTTGGACCATTTTCAATTGTGGCTCGCGTTGGCGCCGTGGCTTACAGACTACAACTCCCAGCAGCCGCAACTATACACCCGGTGTTCCACGTCTCGCAACTTAAGCGCGCCCTGGCACGAGACGAGCAGGTATTGCCCACCCTTCCGTCCGCCGTGTTTGTTCAGCAGGTACCCATCGCGATTCTGGCCACGCGCTGGGCAAAGACGGCCAACAAAATGCGCCGGCAGCTCCTCATCTGCTGGTCCTCAACTCCGACGGGCGGCGAGACGTGGGAAGATGAAGCGGACATGATGCGGCGATTCCCTAATTCTCCGGCTTGGGGGCAAGCCGGTGCTTTAGGGGGGGGGGTATTGTCAGCAACCCTGATGACACGAACGACGACAAGAGCAAGAACCGCGACACAGCTGCAGCAAGCGGGAAACCGGCTGGCGGGAACGAGGATGCGGCAACCACTGAACGGGAGACCAGGCCCAAGAGAGTGAAGAAGCCCAACAGGCGATACACAGGAGAAGAATGGGCCCACGCGCTTGAGTAGCAATGATGTTATAAGCCGGCGTGTGGTGTGCGTGTATGTCATCTTGTTAGATCTGAACTCGGATAATCTCCTCCTACCTCCGGCTCTGTTGCCTCTTTCCCATTTCTTGCTATTGAACCTTGTACTGCGAATCGATCAATAGAGCTTGCGTTAACACTCTACCACGATGTGCTGATTCACCCGGGGAATTTAAAAGAGAAATGTCTGATTTCCGTGCAGCTTTTAGAGAAAGAAAAACACATGCAAGAGAGTACATGAATTTGTTATTCTGAGAGCACTTGGTCTCGCACGCGCGCCCTCCCAGCGTGACGCATGGCGTAGGGGGAGGGGCTGGATGGTGCCCGCTAGGAGCATCCTCTGCGAGCCCGAGATGTCTTCTAGAGTGCAGGACAACCCCCTTCCCCATCCCCCCCAAAAAAAAGTACCTCTTTCTTTCCCTGCCACGACTCACCAGGCAACCTCTCTGCAACCATCATCATGCGCGCCTCTCCACGCACCGTCCGACAGTGACATTAAGACCAGAAATTTCTTCAAATTTTTTTAATTTTTAGAAAAGAAGGTCAGAAAGAAGTTAGGAGGAGGTCAGTTAAAGCGGGGAGGAGGTGAATTGAGTGGTACAACTTGGTACATAGGTGCCCTGGTCCTGATTTTGGCTCGCGCTTGGGGAGGTAGTGTGGCACTGCCTCCAGATGGGCAAGGAGTCGGTGTCAACAACGGGGCGGCAAGGAGCGAGATTTAGGATGATATGAGGGAGTGAATCAATCCTCCTAATATGGGGAAATGAGGAGAGACAGTGGAGGAGAAGGAGGAGGGTCGAGCTAGCAACTGCATCGCCATGAGGCAACAACAGTGGAGGGGAATGGGAGGGGGCCACGTAGGTAGCGACGGCTGTGGGTGAGGAGAGGGGGTAGCATTTTGGGATTTGATGTTCATATATGAGACGAGGAGGAGGCGAAGATGGGGGATTCGTGGATGAAATGAACTCGCTCCATTAAGTTCTTTATACACTGGCACAACAGATTAGTAGTAAAATTTAGGGTTCTGGATACTCGCTTGTTCTTTTAGTTTACTACCAGTAACTTCCATGATTCAAACGCCAAATTTAATAAAGCCAGTAACCGGAGATACTGGCCTGTTATGAGTACCTAAGTAACGATGGCATGTGCATGCGTATATACTATGGAAACTATGAGTACAACTAATACTCTCAACTAGTGCAGCGAAGCAGAAGATGTCGATGGAAGAATGATATTGGAAGCTCTAAAGTATCATCACGATCGTGAGCAACTCGTCGTCGACATCGCCGTCGGCCTCAGCCGCATTCACTGGCGTCATCCTCCGTTGGTAGGTAATATTCATCACCAGTATCTTCATTGTACAACAGCGACGCCAACAGTGGCAGTACAAGATGAGGAGGCGCTGGCACTGTCGGAGGATAGGTGAAGGCGGTGGTGCCGTTATGCGTAGTCACCGGGTAGTGGACGAAGTTGGTGCACGCCATCCCGGGGCCGAAGATGGAGACGGCGAAGAGGTCGTAGGCAAGAGCGGCCTCCTCGGCGTTGTCAAAGGTGTTGGAATATTAAGCAATTTTTAAATTAAATTAATAAATGAAATACGAAATACGACATAAAAATTATTCTAGCAGATTCTATCATGGAGATATTCTCACACAAATTAAGCATGCTAGTATACTCAAACATCAAAACATCTCTAATCAAACTAGACATGGTAATATATGTCATCATCAATATATCGTCAAACAGTCTAGACATGCTAGTTTTTAGGTCATAGCCAAAGGCTATCACAAATAGAAGGACGCATAGAGCGTACATGGTGTTTGCAGGGAAGACCACAGCGGAATCAGTAGAGTTATTGTTGTTGTTGCCCATCATGCTCCTCGCTTGGTGTAGATGAGGTAGTCGTACATAGTCGCGCCTCGCTCCTCGCTTGGTGTAGAGGAAGTAGTCGTACAACCGCACCGCTACACTTGACGTAGATGAAGTAGTCCGTCCCACAGCGTGTAGCAGATGAAGTAGCCGAACAGCAAGCAGTCGCGCGTAGCGCTCCCCAAAAACCTTATTCGTCTTCTCTCGGTGCAGAATCTTAAAGGCGAGGGTTTCGGAGGCCTGCTCTCCCCGTACGTCCATACACGCAGATGCAGGGATGGAGTAGCACTATGTGTCGCAACAACAAAATAGTGGATTGGTGGAAGAGGCGCGTGAGAGGGAGAAGAGCAAGTGAGGTGCAGAATGCTCTGTCCCGTGGTGGCTCTTATACAGGCATGGTCAGGTGAAGCTGAAGCACTTCATCTCCCAGTAACGGTAGGAAGATGAAACGAACAGTCGTCTGGTTAATTAATATAGTAACACGTCCGTTACTAAAATTAGTTCTCGCAGGAATACAAGAAGACCACAACCGCCAGCCACAACTCGATGAGGTGAGGTGAGTGATTGAGTGCATCGTGTTGTGTTATTCTTTTTCAATGCCACAAGGAGGTGTGACATACCCATCTATTTAAGTTAGTATTTCTATTTCAACTAGCAATATAGAATTAAAGGATTTACACCTCAATGTGAATACATGGATCTTAAGATTTATTAGAAATTAATTGATAGGCTAGCCTATCAATTCAAACAGAAGGTGCAAGCCAGTGGTGCTCCTTGGTGTAGGGGTTGCGGATCTCCGTCGCGTACTGGCCCCTAGCCGCTGCCGCGTGGCAGGTACTCGCTCGACACCCGCGCGCGCCACCTCCACAGCCGCTGCTGCTGCACCATTCCCGCTATTGCCGCCGGTGCGTCCGCCATTGCTTACACCTCGTAGCTTCCTGTGCTAGGTGTAGACGTAGCAAGATGGAATGAAGAAATTAACAATGTGAATTAGGCTCTGATCTTGCTTACGCTGCATATATAGTGCCAGATCATGCGGGGATCGAAGGTTTTGTGGAGAAGTTGAGCGCGAACTGAAATGGGTGGCTCGCAGATGCGGAACAGAGCAAAGCGGGCGCCTTTTCTCCTCGTTTACCTCGACAGGATAGGGTCATGACGACACCGTATGTCCGCGATTGATGTGTGTATGTTTCAGAAAAGAACTAATGTGTATGTACGTGTGCATGCAACATCTCTGCTCTAGTGTTTCTCCCAAGTGGGGAGGCAATGCTCAGCAAGCATCTCTGAACTGTAGTGTGTACTTGTAATCAACTGTTTTTTCCGAAGAACATTGGAAGCAACTTTGCAAGGCCTCAACATTTCTGACCAGATAAATGTGCATCGTCCGAACTAGACCGCCCAAACGCCATAACAGGCTAGATTCATGCTTCATCAAAGCCTCATTTACATATGCGCCCGGCCGAATTATGTTAATCCGTCCTGTTCTTATGCTGCTTCGCTGCTCAGCCCATCTCACCAGGCCAATGCAACACCACACAGTTCCTATGACTAGTTAAGAGTTGTTTCCTAGACGCGAGGAGAACCCCTAGCCGCCAGGGAGAAAAAAGAAGAGAGAGATCACTGTTTTTTAACTAGTGTTTTCATAGATTTTTCTCGTCTTTGGCGGCCAACATGAGGGGGGATGGGGTGAGGAGGACATCAATATTCGATTAGGTTCCTAGTATATTAGATTTGTGTGTTCTTGACCGTGATATTTCGACTGTGAAAATGACGTCATATAGAGTAAAAGTCTCACAGCTATACCCTCGTCCTAACGTGGCCGTCTTGACCAACACCAGGGAGCGAATGGTATTTTGGTCCTGTGGATCGATGACTCGTAATCCGACATATTATCGTTCGACACCTCGGTCCAACTTGGCAATGGTGGCAGCAACGATAGTGCTTTGTCATTTTGTGCTCTTGTTTTTCTTCCCCGGCAATTCAGCGACGAAGCAACGCATTGGCGTCCTGTCTTGCGAGGGGTATGTCCCCAACCACAATGCATTTAACGGTCTTAGATTCCCACCTCTTGAGACGGGCGGTTAATGCCCCTTTTAAAACCTTTGAGGTTAGTTCAGCTTGTGCATGTTTGATTTTGTATAGTTTCTTCACCGGAGGTATGGAAGAATGTCGAGATGTGAAGGAGAGAGCTGCAGACGATGATTTTGGAGAACTTTGATGTAACTTTAATTTTATTAGAGGCTTTATTGTTTGCATTTATTTCAAATTTTTTATATGTATGTATTATCTTTATTTAATCAATAAACTAAAAAAAGTTGGAGTTGTTTCCTTAGCCTAAAAGAAATAAAAGTTAGAGTTGTTTCCGCTCTCAAAAGAATGAAGTTCGAGTTGTTTCGTCCACTTGTTCCAATTTCATACCACTTAGTGTGCATGATATGGAAACGAATCAAAACTTTGAAGAGAAAAGAAACTATTACCATGTGCACGGATCTCAAGGTTGTATTATACTTGGGATGGTATATACACCCACACTTCGAGCGTACAGAATCCACTCGAAATAAATGACGCAGGCGTACGACAATTGGCTGATAATTAAACATATGAAAGCGAGAGCCTGAAACAAACAAGAAAAGAACAATCTCCGTGAGATTTGTTATTTCGAAGAACACAACCTAGGGAAGACTTCGTATACTAAAGCGACAATTGGACTACGACTTCAATGTTGAGACAAGGAAGCATCGGTATACTATAGCGGAAAGTGCTAGCCTTCACCGCCTGCAGCCAGCTCCAGTGTTCCAATAAAGAAAGAGAAAAGATCAACAACAATCAACGTAACACAATGACAAACGTATGTGGACAAGAAGGTAACAAGGGAGCACAAGTCATCCATGACGACATGATCAGTGCGGTGCTTGCATTGCATTTGGCAGGTCGGCCGATAAAGCCAAAACCGGTTTTTCTCTCCTAAGAGCTCATGCACTTCTATCGTTTTGAAGCACCCTGAAGTTCTTAAAGTTTATGAACTTATCCATGGGCGAAATATTGTATGATGTAGCATACGAAGATGTAAAATTTATCTAAAGAATGTTCATTTACGGTCCGCGTAAAAAGTATATTCTTATAATATAACCTTGAAGTTTTATATTTTGCAGGACACAAATGGTACGTAAATTTTTATAGGTTCACAAGTAATATATGGCATATAGGCTATATATATAAATTTTTTATAACTTTTTAAAACTTCGGGTGCCTCATACGCTCTCAAGAATAAAAACTGTTTTTGCCCGATAAAGCCAACAGGCCATAGCGCTAGAGCTGCATGCATGGCAGCATGTGACACGTCCACGCTTTGGCTCTCAAACTAATCAGCAGCACCCATAAGACAGTTGACTGTTTTTCTAAAACACAGTCAACTTTGTCAGCCGTTAGATGGGGATCCAACCATCTAAATTGCCTCCATTAGAAACAAAAGCATAAAAACAAGAACACAAATTATGGAAATAGTGGATAAAAAAAAACCAACCCGCAAAAAGTAAACAGAGAATGCAGAATTGCGTGTTGTTTAATGAAATAATTACACATACATATGACAAATGTGCAATTTCATTTTTCAAACATGTAGACAGATGCTCTACCAATTTCATTAAGATAGGAAAAATAAAAATAATATAGAGTTATGTGTAGAGAAAAAAGATTCCAAAACAGATAAGTGTGAAACTTTGGTTTTAAAAAAAACTCTATAATAGACTCGACAGTGTTTTAAAAAAACAGGCAACTATGTTTTCACACAGCGCTCAAACTCTTAAAAAAGGAATATGTTACGAGTTGTGAAATCTAATGTCACGTCAAGGATATTACTGATGTTTCAATACCAAAGTAAGAACATGATTTAGTCATAGATTTGTTATATCTAAGTCGTCTGAGAAATTATTATTATTGCACAGTCGATAAAGTTATACATTATTAAATCTAAAAGAATTATGTGCAAACTTTAGTTCTAGAAATGTGTTTACGTCAAATTACACATAATTTTTTAAATATATAACTACTCAATTTATCATTAGATAAAGAATGAACGTTTAAAATTATTGATCTAAAAATAATAATTAGTCCCTGGACTGTAATCAAATTGCAGCAGTCCAGCTCTCTCTCTCTCTCTTGAATCTCTCACTTGTTCATGTTAATATAAAAAAATATCCATGAAAAATATTATGCACACAGTTATGTATGATTTTTGTTTAGTCATAAAAAGATATGTATGAATTTTTTGGTTAGTATCCGAAAAAAATAAAGAAATATGTATGAATGATTCAAAATGGTGAGAAAATAATGCATGCGAATTTTGCATGCATTACTAACCAAACAAATATGTAATAAAAATATGCATGAAAGAAATAATATAATATTGAAATAATGTAAGATTTTTCTTTTGCATAATATTGAAATATTGAATATTGAATAAAATATTTTGAATAATATAATATTTTGGTAATATTTTTTGTAATATTAATAAATCTAGGGGTTTCTTTTGTAAAAATTTAGCACGAATCTTGAAGCGCTTTGCGTGGCATGGATAAGACCCGACGTCATAGTAGCAGTGGATATGCATTTTCGTGCTTACCACGGGGAGATTGGGCGCGACGATCTTGAGCATCTCGCGGGCGAGCTCGTCGCCACGGGGGTGGGGAACGGCATCCCGGCCGTAGTGCGGCGGGCCGAGGGCCTTGGTGACCGGCGAGCCCTCGCGGGAGGCGGACGCCCAGGCCTCCATGAACCGCCACACGGCGCGGCCGTCGGCGACGGCGTGGTGCACGGAGAGGCCGACCGCCAGGCCGGGGCAGAGGCGGGTGGCCTGCACGGAGAGCACGGGCGCCGGGAGCACCCGGGTGTCGAGCTCCGGCACGAGGGCGAGGAACGCCGCGACGTCGTGCTCCTCGTCGCGGGCTAGCCGGCGCACGTCCATGGAGGCGGCGCTGGCGTCCTCGGCCTCGGCCTCGACGAAGGCAACCCCGGCGTCGGAGCAGTCCACGACGGCGTCCCCGGTCTCCGCCACGTACTCGAGCTGCCCCGCCAGGGGCAGATAGTGCGCCAGCGTGTCCGCGAGCGCGCCCTTGAGCCGCTCGACCACCACCCGGAACCCGTCGCCGTCGTCGTCCCCGTCACCAAGCTCGTACAAAAACAGCCGCTGGATCGGCGGCAGTACGACCCACGGCGTGTCGAAGAAGGACAGCCTCACCTTGACGTGTCCTCCGTGCTCCGCCCCCTCGGCCGCCACCGGCGACGGCACGACGCGGGACACGGACAGCACGCGCACGGCTGCAGGAGCCCGCGCGACGTCGGATATTGCCTCGTCCATCGCGCGCGGCTCGACACGTCTTGGTCGTCCGCAAGACGGCGAGGAAAAAGAGAGAGACGAGGAAACGTACGATGGATATTGCTTTGGCGTCTGCAGCGGCAGCCGATTTATACACGGTGGCGCGTCATCTTCTCGTTGCGTAGGAAGAAATGAACTGACGATGTATATACCTGGAGATATAGTCATGCAGGTGACAGGTGCTTATGTTGCACCGGGTCTTATGTGGCGTATACCAGCGGCGCTCCTCCTGGCTATCAGAAACCCCCTAACAGGTCGAGTCCTAGTCACACGGATCACGTGCCATTGTTAGCGCTAGTTGCGTTGTAACTCTCTCTCTCCCTCACACGTGTACCTCTGTTCATATATTGTGCCGCATGCTCTGTTGGTGATGGCCGATGGATTCAGTGGTATAATTTAATCCGACGAATTCTTTCTTTCTCTCTGCAGGAATCGGAGGCGGCTTGACAGTCAACGTCGACGCCAACGGGAGCGAGGGCACGGTCAGGATCCTCCTCTAGGCTCAATTATTTTACACTCGCCTGCACGTTCATTGCACATTCTAGGAACTTCGCGTTTGTCCATTGTTGCGCACACGATATGTTTTACAAGTAGGATTATGCTGTAAAGAAGATTCAAATCTAGCTATTGTTAGTTACTTGTAGTTGGTGGTTACAGCTAAAAAAATAATGACATTCCAAGCTTATTCGATCATAGGCAGAGGGCTTTTGTGGCAAGCTATGATGAAGATCAGTTGAAATTTTGCTTGTAAGAACCATAATTATTCGAATAATAATTGGCGCTAAAAAAAATCAAGGTAGGGATGCATGAGATATATACAATCCTCTCTGTTTTCAATGCTAATATGTGAATTCCAGTCCACCGTGAGAAGCTCTCGTATTAGCGTTGAAACATCAAGGGCTTAATTAGCGCCTGTTATAAATATCTTAGAATTAGAAGATAAGTATTGATTAGTAAGTATGTGACTTGTTTGTGAAACTCCGTATTAAGCTTGAATGATTATTCTAAATTAGCCCCTAGTCGGAATTCATTTGAGAACACATATGAATAATAGATTAGCATACGTATTGGTTGATGGCCATGTTTCACGGATCATGGACATAGAGATGTCGAACCAATTATATGAGCACATGTTAAGAAACATGGGATTGGACAGACCAAACTTGAGACACAATGTGTGTGCTATGTCCTTTGACCTGAGATTGTCATATGTGCTTGATATGTGTAATAACTTACTTAGGGGTTGCCAAACGATATTCCGTAACTGGGTAGTTATAAAGGTTGCTTTCTTGTTTGTCATGAAGTATGATGCGAGGCATGTCGATCGAGATGAGATTTGCCCCTCTTTGTAACGAGAGAGATATCTCAAGGCCCCTTGAGTGATCGGATCCAGAAATGCATGGCCATGCTACTTAAAGCTAAAGAGTTAACCTAATAAAGAATTCCGAGACACGTGTTCGAGAAAGAGCGGTCAAGTTTGAGCTTGAGCTTAACAAATATCGTGAGACAAAGGGAGTTGCGTATATAACATTGTGAAGGTTCGTCCGATACGATCTTTACGTACGTTTGGGAGTTAGCACGTCCCGCTAAGGGCCGCTACCAATTAGTGACCGAGTAGGAGTACTCGAGTACGTGAACCTATATGGTCGCACATTTAAGGAGTTGGAGCGTAATTCGGATTAGGATCCGAGTTAGACTAGGCATTGAGTCATAATGGGCCTCTAACAAAGAAGCCCATTATGGGGACGTCTATATAAGGAGAGGGGACGGACGTGTTGGGGTTAAGCCAATTCAGAATTTCTAAAATCTGGCCGCCACTCCTCCCACGCCTAAAGTCGCTCGCTCGGATCTAGTATTCTGGACGAGTGACGTTCCTCCCTGAACGTGTGGATACCTTGGAGGCGTTGCAGCTGTGATACTTGGATGAACCGTCCGAGGGAACCGCGAGGAGGAGACGAACTGTTCGAAAGAACCGCGAGGAGGAGAAGGGAACAACTAGGAGGAGAAGGTACTATGACTGCAGCTATAACGACGCTGTATCGACTCTACTTCCGCTATGGGTCTGTGCGTCTAGAGATAACCTCGTGATCTATTACTACAGCGGCTTCTGATTTACGTGGTAGAAAATTTTATTTTGTGCTAGTGTAGTCTACCGCATCAATGCAGATAGAACATGTGCTAAAAACCATCGAGTTTTGATTCAAGTTATTATGGATCAAAGCTGGAGACAGCAGTCTAGGTGAGCCGTCCAGGGAGAAATGGGAGGCCAGAGGCTGGAGAGGCGTTGGGTGAAAAGGAATCAGATGCGTCGCTCATTTTCTCGTAGCATGCCACGTTCCAACAACGTGGTAGCAAGCGCATGACCTGCGCCTGCAGGCTTCCTTTCAGCAAGTCGGACCCATTTAGCAGTGTCACGTGTATAGCAGAACGTAACCCGACCTGTCATCCAAACGGCAGTTGGGAGCCATGCATAGCAAAGCTGGGCGGCCATCCAAGCCACCTGCTCGCACGCCATTGGCGCAGTTGGGCTGGAGATGCACCCATAACTCGTACTTTTAGCCCGCTATGCATGTTGGAAAGATATCTGATGCTTCCTCTCCTTAAGGTGATTACCTTCCATGGCGATGACGTCCAACACAAACAGTGGTGGATCCAAAGCAAAAATAACCAGTGTATATACATTGGCTACGTAAGAGAGAAATTATAAATAAGAGTCCGATGCAATGCCCTAGCTCCACTTGGGAACACGCCCCTGCACCGTCGTCTCACCTACGGTGGCTTCGGTCGCTAACAGTACCAATGACCAAGATAAGCTTCGCCCCATGTATTGGTTATCCTTTGTGGCACCTCATTCCTTGTCACCGACCTCCTTCAACCTCCGATTCATGGAGACCCACCACCCCTAGATGCATCACGCAAGATGCCTACGAAAGGTCCGTTGAGAGCAGATCTGGATCGCCGATGATGTGCCCATCTCCGGTTTCATGTGGCCATATGGGTCGTTTTTGCCGTCAAAAAGAAAAGTTATAATTGACAATAACGAGGATCTTTTTAACCGTCCATTCATGTACTCGCATGTGTATATATGGACACAAAGGGAGGTAGTTAGTTAATTTGCTTTTCTCTTTGTAGGCATAGGAGTTTCAGAGCCGTCCGAGATTTTCTATAACTGGCCAGTTACCTGATATCTCGGTGACCCGGGCCCTTTTAAGTTTAGAGACCAGCCAAAAATTTGGATAAATTCGAATTCTAGGATATTTTCGGCAAAGTCGATTACATTTTGTTTGAAAAATTGGGGCCATAAACTCCCGAATTTCTGGTGACGGGCTGTAACACGACCTATTTTTTCCTACCAAGACTTTTTCCCACAAAAACTACCAAAAATACTCCTTTGGCTCGCAATTCCGCCGCTTTTCCTTTGATCGAAATATGCCCTTAATCAACACCGGTCCTAGGACTCTGTAACGACTTCATTCATTTTGCGGTCGCCGCCGGGGAGTAGTTGAAATGATTTTGCATTTCTGAATGGTACTATGTACCCTGAGACCAGGAGTAGTGAATCCCACTTTCAGGCGATTCATCTGTTCATCATCCTCGTCACGCCATGAATACACATGCACCGGAGTTGCACTATTGATGCTCCGATTTCGTTGGCCTCCTAAGCTGCTTCGACAAAAGTACACCATCAAGTTCCAGTTCACATATCTTGGAATCATGCTCATCATTAATAGCCAACAGGCATGGGTAGCAGTGAAATGCGGTGCTCTCCCGAAAGACTGAATTGATACATGGCACATAACTTGTCCCTTTTATATCTTCAAAGTACATCAAATTTTGAAGTTAAATTTTTGCATGGATCTATATATACATTTACCTAGCAGTACAGTCTTTTGAGACATTCAAAAACTTGTATGTGTGCTTTTTACCCTTTTATCTCCGGATTTACCTTAAAGTGCTCATCTGCACAAGATATATCTTTCCCCTGATACATTTCGCTTTACATCTTATCCAACCCAATCATTGCTGTGGTTCCTCGCCTATCGTTTCCTACTCCAATTTTACAATAGCTTTCTACATCTTCTTTAGATCTAGCCCTCTAAAAATTCAGCATTAAAATCCCTTAAACATAGCTTTCAGCTAAATGAATTAGAACTTTTAACTTAATTTTTTAAAATTCGAGTCCCTAACAGATGTCTCTCCTGAGCTCGTGGAACTCAGGATTTACATCCCACGACATGTCTGATAGAGGTGGCTCCGATGAAGGGTGATGCTGTGCCAGGGGACAGTGGTGGCTAGGAAATCGTGGCGATGGGGAATAGGAATGGTGGTATCGACGAGTGGTGATGGTGACACAGAAGATGCAAAATTGCACGTTGTTTAATGAAATAATTACGTGTATATATGACAAATGTGTAATTTTATTTTTTAAACTTATAGATAGACGCTATACCAATTTCATTAAGATAGGAAAAGTAAAAAAACAATACAGAGTTATATGTAGAGAAAAGAGATTCAAAAACAGCTAAGAGTGCAATTTAGGTTTTAGTAAACTCTATAACAGAATTCAATTCTGTTTTCTTTAAAAAACAGGCAACTGTGTTTTTACACGGCGCTCAAACTCTTAAAAAATGAATACGCTATGTGCTGTGAAATTTGATGACATGTAAGGACATTACTGACTTTTCAATGCCAAAGCAAGAACACCATTTAGTTACAGATTTACAAGTTGTCTGAGAAATAGTTAATATTCCTCAATCGATCGAGTGGCACATTATCAAGCCTAAAGTTTCACAAAAAATTATGTGCAACTTTAGTTTTAGAAAATATGTAACTAGATAATTGTACATCTCTATATCTAAAATTATACATAAATTTTAAATTATATAATTACTCAATTAACCATTAAATATAAAATTAATATTTAAGATCGTCAACTTAGAAATAATAACTTTTTAGTAGACTTACAAATACACGTTTACTTTCTTACGACAAATGATCCAATCGATTACAGAAATGGTTCTTGAATCTTAGGCTAGCACTACGTACTGTATGCATAGTTTACTTATAATGATACGTGTTCAACTTAGTTTTGTTTATTGCGTTGGCTACGTGAGCAGGCGCTAGCTAGCTAGCCAAGGATGCAAGCCTTGAACGCGTCCATGTGCGCCGGGTCGACCGAAACGGAGACCTGCACTTCGCCGTGGCGCCTGCCGCCGACGAGCATGCACCATCTCGCCGTCGTCGTGGATCATGGACACCAACTCCACGCGCGTGGGGACACCTAACCCGAAGTCGGCTGCCTCGTACGCCCGGAACCGCGGGCTCGCCGCAACGTTCGCCAGCCGTGAGAAGGGTAGCCGCATCAGCGTGTCGATCCACCTCTTTTCCGTCCCGGACAGCGGCGCCGCCTCCATGTCAGCCACCGCCGCCTGCACCGCGCCCCCCGCGCGCAGGATGCCCGCCTCGCCGAGTAGCTCCGCCGCATCGGAGCAGCTCGCCAGACACGCCCTGACGCAGTTGCCGAGGTAGGCCTCGCCGACGGGCGGGTCCAGGCGGGCGCGCAGGTCGGCGAGGAACATCAGGTACGTGTCGTCCCCCGCCCCGAGCCCCTTGGACCGGACGAACGCCGTCCAGCGCAGCGCCGACAGCGCCACGAAAGTCGACACCGGCTTCGGCTTGGGCGCATCGCCGCCGCCGGCGGCAGCCTCGGCCTCCGCGAGATCGTCGATGCGATTCCTCAGCGACCGGATGTCGTCGGCGCCGAGGTAGAACGTCCGGCACGCCCAGAGGAATGGCTGGCTGAAGTCGTATGCTCCCGCGCTCACCTGCCATGGATGATGTTCAAGTTTTTGCAGATTGTATCACACGATCGTCACAGGATGCATTGATGCAATTGCTTGCATGGCTACGTCTCTGCATGCATGGAACTGAATTTGTTCCGTGCAATTTAGTGTAATCTTCGCGGCGCCATACAGTTAGCATGGTGCAACCGACGAACGAACGAACTCCACTTGGTTAGACGTAGCAAGCAAAACTTGACGAGGGTACATGAAGCTCTACAAGATATTAGAAACAATTGAACATAAAACAAACGCATGCGACGTGATTAATCCTAACAAATCAGCCCCTGAAGCGTAGCCTCAGTTCTTTCTCACCTCCACCACGCCAAGATTCTGCGGCAGCCGATTAATACGCGGTGGCGCGTCGACTTCTTGCAAAGGAAGATGCTTATGATTAAACACTACTATAGAATAGGATTTTCTATACTGCAGATCTAAGCCAGTGCAAGCAAAACCGACAGTAAGAACTCAAGTCTCAGTCGGTTGGTGCGAAACAACCGACTGAAAAGAATGAACCGGCTGAGATAATATCTAACCTCAGCTGGTTCAGAGTGGAAAATCGACTGTGATAGTATTACAGTCGGTTTGTCCAGCAAAACCGGCTGAGGTAAGTGAACTTTTACAGCCGGTTCCCTTTTCCCAACCGGCTGAGATAATATTGAGACGGTTGTTTCGTTGGAACCGACTCAGATGATGCTGTTCGACATCCATAAATGCTGTCCGAAGTTGCTTGCTGAGCCTTGAATGCAGGTGTCCATTATTTGGTACACTTGATATAGGTTGGTTGGGTTGGTGTTGCCAAATTTTATGGTAATTTTTATACAATTTTGTGGCACATAATATTTTTATAGTTCTTGCTCAATTTAATAAAATTTGCATGTTGTTATAGATGGATCGACGGTGGATGTACGCTGAGAATCATGCTAGCAATGAGTACATCGAAGGTGTTGGGGAAGGGGTCCCCGCGCTAGCCCGTTTTTGAAGTTTTCTTGTCAAGGTCTACGTCGACGTCGTCAGGGACCACCTCAATGTCCATCACCGTTGAGGACTACGCCGACGTCGTCAGGGACCACCCCGACGTCCGTCATCGTCAAAGACCACCTCGATGTGCTTAGGAATCCCTTCAGAGGTGGTAAAGAATATTCCCCAAAGATGTCCGGGAATATTCTCCCAATATCCTCTAGGGATAGGAAAATGACCGTAATGCCCTTGTACTTTCCCTCTCGTGTAAGGGCAAAATTGTAATATCACCTTTTCTATTCTCAAATCCTATAAATACCCCCCATGGGGGTAGAGAGGGAAGAGGTCCTTTCACTTGTAAACTCCAAATCCCACGCTCTAATACAAATACGGATTCACGTCGACGATTGCCTCACGCTTTGCTCTCGCTCGTTCTCCCCAAGCACGCCCGGAGGTCGTCGTAACCGACCGGGGGTGCCACAAGTTTATTGTCTAGAGTTATATCTACGATAGTTGGCGCCGACTGTGGGATCTGCGAGCGAAAAGCCATGGCGCCAAAGAAAAATAGCGCGGCTAGGACAATCGTCCCCCGCACCCCAAACCCGACCCGTCGAGCCAAGACGAACAACATGGCCCTCACCACGGAGCTTAGCAGCGCCTGCGTCAACGACCCGTCGGCTGCTAACCTCTGAGCCGACGACTCATCAATCGACGTCCGCGCTGCTGGACTTCCCGCAGCCGCGATCGACGTGGCGAACTCAGAAGCACGTGTCGAAACGGAGGGCGAAACCCTGAGGCGCGAGGAAGGCTGAGGCCCTCTAGGCTCTCCAAGCCTCGAACAATGCTCGCGCTGAGGCAGGCATGCTTCGCGCCGAGTGTGACGCTGAGAGGGCCGTGGTGGCTCCCCTGCTGATCTCCGAAGCGGCCAAGACAGCGGCAGTGCGACGCCACCTGGACAAAACCCTAACCGAAGCGCGAGAGCAAACCCATCGTAACACGCACGTAGCCGAGGAAGTCATACGGGAGGTAGCGGAAGCCCAGGTGCGCGCCAGGCTACCGTCCTCGGCCGGAGCGCAAGAGGTCGCCGCCCTCCGCCAAGTCATGGCCGACAGCCACGCAAGAGCAATTCCTCCCGCACCAGCATGCGCCGAAGAAGCCGCAGCCCTGCGGCATCAGCTGGATGTCAGCCGAGAGATGGCCACAGCATCACTCTATGGTGCGTGGGAAGGCCCCAGCTACCGACCCTTCCATCACTTCGTCGCGCAGCCGGGCGGGGAGGCCCCAGCCTCGCCGCGTCGTTCGATGGAGCGCTACCTTACGTGGGTCCCAACGCCTCCGCCGCTCCCAGGGCTCCACCATCCGGGATGGGTAGCTGGACGGTC
Source organism: Stipa capillata (assembly GCA_019208055.1). Taxonomy (NCBI): domain Eukaryota; kingdom Viridiplantae; phylum Streptophyta; class Magnoliopsida; order Poales; family Poaceae; genus Stipa; species Stipa capillata. The sequence goes on along the minus strand of JAGXJF010003269.1, from coordinate 20,850 downwards.
CGCCAACATCGCCCCTCACCAACTTGAAATCAGAACCTACCCACCATTGTCGAACTCCCCGGGCCTCACCAACGTGTACAATCCGTTGAGCCCGGGGCTGGCAGCAACGCCATGGCCAAGCAAGTATCGAGCGCCCAGTATCGCCAGTTTCGACGGGAACACCGACGCCGTCGAGTTCCTCAGAGTGTACGAGACCGCTGTGTCCTCAGCGGGAGGCGGCGAGGCAATCATGGCAAAGGGGTTGCTACTAGTGCTCTCCGGCCTAGCTCGGAAATGGTACCTCGGGCTGGCTCCTTGCTCGGTGTATTCATGGGAACAGCTCTGCGACAACCTCACCAGCCACTTCATAGCCCACTAGAACAAGGAAGTCACCTCCTCAGACCTGTTCTCCCTCAAGCAGGCTCCCGATGAGTCGATACGTGACTTCACGCAACGTTTCGCTCGAGTGCAGTGCCGGATCCTGGACATCACCGGCAAGAGCGTGTGCGAGGCTGCACGCCACGCGATCTGTAACCCCCGACTTGGCAGGGAAGCTCGATAGGAAGGAGCCCAAGACGGTCGCAGTGCTGTATGGAATCATGCGCACCTATTCCAAGTCCGAGGATGGGAAGGCCCGTAGCCAGACAGAGGCACGTGCGCTTGCAGCCTGGGCCGGGCCAAAAGCGAAAACCTATGACCGGCACGCCAGGAGGCAGAAGGACGTGTACCACGTGGAAGAGGAGGAGCGTCGTCCTGCCAAGCAGGCACGTAATGGCGACCGAGGCCACGAGTCGGGCCGTCCCAAGCGGAACTCTCGCGGCCAAGCCTTCTCGCGTGGAGGTCGCTGTCCAGGTTAGGGGCACAGAGACGATTTTCAGGCGCAGAAGAGGCAGTAACGATGGAAGCGGAGGACGAAGGCCCGGCGGAGACAACCGAGTGTTCTGCGAGCTCCACGGCTAGGCCTTCCATACCACCGCGGAATGCGATCTAGTCGCCGCCGCCCGAGCGATCAAACAGCGGGGGCTGGCTACTAGAACTGACGCCCCACGACGTGACCACGCGGCAACTCAAGAACGTCAGGCCCTACCACCTCCGCCGCCGGTTCCGCTCCTTAGGGAGCTACCGAAGCAAGTTGAGGATCCGCGGCGCCACATCGTGCATGCCATCACCGGCGGCCACACCCACACCTTGCCGTCCAAGCGACAACGTCAGGCCTATACTTGACAGGTGCAACACATCAACTCATCCCCACCCACCGAGCTGTCCTCGTGAGTCAGTGCTACTGTGACCTTCGGCCCCGAGGATGCCATGGGATCAGCCTCCCCCACCACGATGCCCTCGTCATCTCGGCGGTCATAAATGACTGTGAGGTGCGTCGTGTCTTCATCGACGGAGGGAGCTCGGTGGACATCCTATTCGCATCTACCCTCACGGAGATGGGGATACCGCGGGCATGCCTCGCTCCCGCAGGCATCCCGCTCCTTGGCTTTGGAGACGGGCCCGTCTCGGGGCTCGGGAAGATTGAGTTCTCGGTGGAGTTCGGGGAAGGGGAGTGCAAGTGCCAGAAGAATATCGTCTTCGACGTGGTCGACCTCCCCTACCAATACAACGTCATCCTTGGTCGGATCACATTGAATAAATTTGGTGCCATCCCTCATCATGCCTTCCTCTGCGTGAAGATCTTGTTCCACTGCGGTGTCATTACCATCTGAGGCAATCAAGACTTGTCCCGCAAAATTGACAACGACATCTAGGCGGCTATTTGCTATGTCCATACCGTTCATGCTGAGGCCGAGGGTGCGAAGATCACCCCAGGGGCTGCCGACCCCCCAACATCCGGGTGGTGGGTTCCTAAGCCAAGCCCGATGGCAAGACGCGTGCAGTACCTCTATCAGAGGAAGACCCAATCAAGACAGTGCTCGTCGGGGTGAACCTCGACCCAAAAGTCGCAGTGGCTCTGCTCGACGCACTCCGGTCCGACCACGACCTCTTCGCGTGGGAGCACGAAGACCTCCCCGGCGTGCCCAGGGAGATTGTTGAGCACCGGCTGTATGTCAAGCCCGACACACGCCCTGTGAAGCAGAAACTCCGGAGAATGTGCGTAGAACGTCAGGCCACGGCCCGTGAGTAGGTTGACAAGCTCTATAAGGCCGGGGTCATCCGTGAGGTCATGTACCCGGATTGGCTAGCCAACCCCGTCCTCGTCAAGAAGGCTAATGGGAAGTGGCGCATGTGCGTCGACTACACCAACCTCAACCGCGCATGTCCAAAGGACAACTTCCCACTCCCGCGGATCGACCAGCAGTTTAATGCCACCTCGGGATGCGAGCTCATGAGTTTCCTAGACGCATACTCCGGGTACCACTAAGTATGGATGGCCAAAGAAGACGAGAAGAAAACAAGCTTCATCACACCCTCCGGGATGTTCTATTACGTTCGGATGGCCTTCGGGCTCAAGAATGCTGGAGCAACCTTCGCGCGGCTCTTATACAAGGCCTTTGCACCGCAGATAGGGCAAAACATCGAGGTGTACGTTGATGATATTGTCGTCAAGAGAGTCCTCGCTGACACCCACACTGCGGACTTGCGAGAGACATTCAACAACCTCAAGAGGACGGGCATGAAACTCAACCCCGAGAAGAGTGTATTCGGAGTGTAGGTTGGAAAGCTCCTCGGCTTCCTCATGTCGGCAAGGGGTATTGAGGCCAACCCATAAAAAATCCAGGCCGTGCTCGACATGCGGCCACCGGAGAGTGTAAAAGAAGTGCAAAAATTGACAGGGCGGCTCGCCGCGCTGGGGAGGTTCGTCTCTCGCTCGGCCGAAAAAGGACTCCCGTTCTTCAAGACACTGCTGGGGTCCTTCGGCTTTGAGTGGACGAGTGAAAGCCAAGCCGCCTTGGAAGAATTGAAGACGTATCTCACCTCGCCACCCCTGCTGCAAAGTCCCTATACCGGGGAGGCACTGTTGCTTTACCTTGCAGCCACCCCGATCGCGGTAAGCGCTGTACTTGCCAAGGAGAAGGACAAGACCCAACACCCCGTCTATTATGTGTTTGAGGTGCTGCAGGGAGCGAAGCTGCGGTACACCGAGCTGTAGAAGCTCATGAATGCACTTCCCATGGCATCACGGAAGCTGCGACACTACTTCCTCGCTCACTCGGTCCGAGTACCGTCGGCTTTCCTAATCGACGAGATGCTTCACAACAAGGAAGCTTCCGGGCGCGTCGGCAAGTGGTCAGCCGAGCTCGCCCCATTCTCCATCAAATTCGTGCTAAGGACAGTGATCAAGTCCCAGGTGTTGGTGGACTTCCTGGTAGAATGGGCCCCGTCGGAGCACCTCTGACCTGTTGCAGAAAATTTACGTCGATGGCTTGTGGTGCTCGGAAGGCGCTGGCGTTGGAGCAATACTCAAGTCCCCAGAGGGCAATATCACCTCCTACAGCGCGCGCCTTGAGTTCAAGACCACTAACAACGGGGCGGAGTACGAGGCACTCCTCCTTGGTCTCCGGAAGGCACGCGCATCGGATGTGCGGAGGATAGTCGTCAAGAGCGACTCACAGCTCGTCACCGGCCATGTCGACAAAAGCTACCAAGCCAAGGACCCCGAGATGATCAAGTACTTGGCACTGGCTCAGGCCATGCAGAAGCACTTCACTGGCATCACCGTTCGCAGCATCCCACGCGCTGCAAATGCCGATGCCGACAGTCTCGCAAGAGCTACAAGCATGAAGGCCGAGATCTCCCAAGGGGCTTTTTATGAAGTGATCTCGGAGCCCGCCACAAAGGGGCTCCCTGAGGTATGCCTCATCAGCGAGCAAGACTGGAGGGCCCCAATCATGAGTTATCTCTTCGACGAGACAGAGCCCGCTGATCCCGTGGGGGCACGAAGGCTAAAGAGTTGGGCTTCATCATCCATAACAACGCTCTGTACAAGCGCGGGGTATGTGCGCCCTATCTCCGGTGCGTCTCCAAGGAGGAGAGACTCGAGCTGATCTGTGAAATTCACCAGGGGCTGTGCGGGTCGCACCTCGCCCCCCGTGCCTTTGTATCGAAGGCATTTCGTCAAGGGTTCTATTGGCCCACCACCCTTTGCGACACCCAAACCCTCGTCAGAACATGCCCTGTGTGCCAATGGATGGGGTGAGGCATGAGGCTTCCCACGAATGAGCTGCAGCCCATCCCACCGTCGTGGCCATTGGCCCACTGAGGCATCGATCTCGTTGGTCCGTTTGGGTCAAGGAGTCACGGGTTCAAGTTCGTCGTCGTCGCCGTTGACTACTTCTCCAAGTGGATCGAGGCCGAGCCCTTAGCCAAGATAACATCAGCGGCCGTGCAAAGGTTCGTATGGAAGAATCTCATTTGCCGCTTCGGCGTCCCGAGAGAACTCACAGTCGACAACGGGACTCAGTTTGACGCGACACCCTTCCGAAAATTCTGCATCGGCCTCAGCATCAACTTATGCTTCGCCTCTGTGGCTAACTCAAAGGCGAATGGCGCTGTCGAGCGGGCCAATGGGATCGTCCTTTCAGGCCTTTGCACATGCCTTTTCGACTTGCCCAAGGGTCTCTGGGCGAACGAGCTACCTAGCGTCTTATGGTCCACCCACACGGCGGCTAGTTGAGCCACCGGCTTCACACCCTTCAAATTATTATACGGAGAGGAGGCGGTGGCCCCCGGAAGAAATCAAGATTGGGTCCCTGCGAACTGCAACAGTCATCGATGAGAACTCCCATGAGGTATCCCTCGAAACACTTGATGCCATTCGGCAGGAGGCTGCTCTCAACATCGATCAGTACCAGGCCACCATGGCGAAGGCATACAACAAGACTGTTCGCCCATGACCCATCCACGTCGGTGACCTCGTGTTCAAGAAGAAGGCAAACCCAGAGGCCGATGGCAAGCTAAGCTCGAAGTGGGAAGGACCATACGAGGTGGTTCGCGCCACCCGTCCGGGAGCATTCCGTTTGGCAACCCTCGACGGGGGCGAGTTGAAGCACAGTTGGAACGCTGACAATCTCCGCAAGTACTATGTGTAGCTGTAGTTCGTCTAGATGTGGCCGCTGCGTCGGTATTTTTTGTATTTTGAGTAGTGCAGCCAGGGGAAGAGCCGCTACGTCGGTTGCTGCCCCCGCTCGGTCATTCTCTTAGGTTGAGGTCGACGTGTCGTCCGCTGCCACCTTTTGTAATCGGCCTTAGTGCCGCCAGACTGTTAAGCCTTAATGGAAAACTCAGAACCGCGGCACCATGCCCTCACGTAACAAGTTCCAACACCTCCATCTGGGAAAGAGTGCCCCTTCCCCCCGGGGTCGTGCGGCAATAGCTCCCCGCGATGTCGAGCCACCTCCGTTTGGGAAAGAGTGCCCCTTCCCCCGGGGTCATGCGGCGATAGCTCCCCGCGATGTCGAGCCACCTCCGTTCGGGATAGAGTGTCCCTTCCCCCCGGGGTCGTGCGCCGATAGCTCCCCACGACGTCGAGCTACCTCCGTCCAGAATAGAGTATCCCTTCCCTCCGGGGTCGTGCGACGATAGCTCCCCGCGACATCAAGCCACCTCCGTCCGGGATAGAGTGTCCCTTCCCTCCGGGGTCGCACGACGATAGCTCCCCGCGATGTCGAGTCACCTCCGTCCGGGACAGAGTGCCCCTCCCCCCTTGGGATCGTGCGGCAATAGCTCCCCGCGATGTCGAGCCACCTCCATCCGGGATAGAGCGTCGTTTCCCTCCGGGGTCATGTGACGATAGTTCCCCGTGATGTCGAGCCAGGCACATACGTCAGAATAAGGCAGGAATGTTCTTATGTGCGCCATCAGGCGCTGACTATTTTTTTAAAGGAGAGCGAGAACGGTGCTACCTACCCAATGATACATTTATTTCTTTATTACTGCATTCTACAAAGGAACAAGCGCTCTCAAGCGCGCAATTGAGCGCTAAATGTTTTTGGCTCGGAGAGGGTACGGCACCGTTCACTCGGCAAACGCCCCCTCCATCGCACATCTGGTACAAGTCGACACACCTATGTGCTTACAATGAGAAAAACTCAAACTTATTGAGAATGCCGAGCAAGGCCCGCAAGAAATGCCAAGACCTCCGCGTCGCTCAAGACGCACACGTCGTCATCTTGCCTCTCGGTTTTTGTTAATCAGCGTGAAGCATGGCACTTGGTGGACTTAGGCCTAGTGGGTGTTGTCCCTAGGTGCCTCGTAGCCACTTTCCATCGAAAGCCATCACCCTACAAATCAGATAACAAATAATTCACAAGATACAAGTGCAAAATCTGGCAACTTTTTGGATTTTCATTAATAACTAACAAGTCACTTAAAGAGTTACAAAAGAAAATCCGACCATGTAAACCCTAACAAAAGACAGACTACTAGACAAAGGGGCTCGCGTCGACGCAGCGACAACCCAGGCAAAAGAATCCTACAAGACTAAAAAGCAAGTCCTAAGCTCACCATGTGCAGAAATCAAAACCAAAAAGGTAGTCCAAACTTTGCGATGTAGACATGAAGCACAAAACCAAGCTGTGAGTCTCACACCTGTGGAGGCAAGACTGGCTCGCCAGGGGCTCCCTCCGATGTCCCGCCAGGAGATCCCCCAAGGAATCGTGACTTCCAGAGCACAGCAAGGTACTTCCCGCCGCGCTTGTCCCACACGTGGGCCAAGAAGGCTCGAACACTGTCCCGGACAAGAGCACGAGAGTCCAGGATGGTCCTCTTACTCGGAGCCACGTACGCCTCCGCCTCTAACTTCCCGCCGGGTTGCAGCCGGCCTCGCGAAGGCAGACAAAGGCTAGCTCGGCGCAAGCCTGCGCGCAGTCCCGCGCTTGCGCCGGGATCGCATCCCTCGAGGCAGCGGCGGCCGCAACCGCCCATCGCAGTCGAGCAGCCGTCGCGTCCTCGCCTGAGAAGTTAGGAGGAGTAGCGGAGATGCCAAGACCATTGCCCAGCTCACCGACCTCCGCAGCAACTGACAATGCTAGCATGCCGGCCTCCTGCTGTCATCCCTCGACAGCCCCTTGCTCGCCGTGCAGAGCGCAAAGCTTCGCGCGAAGCTAGGTAATGGTATCCTCCGCCTCGGCCAACTTCCTCGTGGCCTCCGCGGCCTTGGCCTTGGCAATCTTGGCGATCCCCTTCTCTTCCCGGACCCGAGCACATGCGCCATCAATCTCAGAACCATTCATCTCCAGGAGTCGCTCAGTCGCGAGGAAGCCCTAGGGGCACGAGCCAAGAGTCAATAGCCATCAAGAAGATAGAATATGCAAGTAATTCGAAAAACCAAATGCTCGTGATACCTTAAGCAAAGCAGACTTGGAAGCATCGCGAACCTCCGTAAGCGACATCCCTTCAAAATCAACATCAAGGTCGGCAGGCGAGATCCGGAGCACCACGTCGTGGTAGAAGCTAGCCTTGACCTCCGAGTCGGCGAAGTGTCCTGGAAGCAGTCGCCCGGTCACCAACAAGGCACCCGGGACGGTCCCGCGGCCTCCATCACCGTCAGTCACCGGCACGCGTGGAGCTGGCGGTGACAGCCTGGCAGAGCGACTATCTCCGGGCGCAGCAGCCGGAGAGAGCGGCGCCGGGTGCCCCATCGAAGACATCGCTGCTGCCCCTCTCGGGGTCCTAGAGGGAAGGTTGCCACCACCTGAGTCCTAAGGTGCGTCCCCAGACTCGTCGTCGCTGTCCTCGTAATCCTCAGCGCTCGACTCAAGGTCAAGCGAGACTAGGACCCCCCATCAGGCCCTTCCCGAGTCCGGGGCGCCAGTGAGGCAGCTCACGCTGTGGACTCAGGGAACGCCCGTCAGCCGTAGCAGTAGCCTGCGGCTCACGAGCTCAGACCCTTCAAGACAGCGAAACCGATGCATCTGGCCGCGTCCGCTTGACCCCAGCAGCCTCCTCGGTAGAAAGAGGAGACGACCACTTGGGCACAGCCCACCCGAAGGTCGTGCATGCCCTGTTGCGTCGAGGCCTCTTGATCATCAGCTTTATGTCCGTAGCCTCAACCTTGGTGTAGCGGTCGAGTAGCACGGCCGCCGCCTCCTCCCCCTGTGCTAAAGACGAGTCTACAAAACAAAGAAAAAGGGAAACAAAAAAGAGCTTAAGATCAAGGGGTGTGAGAAACCTCGACGTGATGGAGACTGAAAAGACGAAGAAATTAAGAGCCTCACATGCCGAGGGGAGGTACTTCCCCAGCATGCGCAAACCGTGTGGCTCCTCCCGGCCCATTGGCAGTAACCACAACGTCCAGCTGGAGGCAAGCGGGGAAATTCCCAGTAGGAGGTACTCCTCCACCAAGTCCCGCACGCTCAGCTCAAGAGCCAAGCGCTGGAACAAGATCCGCTGCACCTCGCTGCTCCCAATGAGAGTGGGGAGTGCGACCCTCGGCGTCAGGATGCTCGTCGTGCAAAGGAAGTCCGAGTCATGGGCTCGACAGTAGAACCAAGCATCCCGCCAGTCGGCCCACTTACCCTTGACAGCGAGCGCCGGAAACTCGAGCTTGTTGCGGCTGCGACGATGAACGAAGCTGACGGTCCCGTACATCGAGTACAGCTTCCCTGTCGCCTTCGTCCTTGTTACCACCGCTTGGTGATTCCAAGCGAAGACCTCCGCCCGGCCCCTTGTCTCCATACTCCGCATCGCCCACTCGAAAGCCGCCAACTGGACAAAGACGGACAGGTGGAGGTTTGAAACCTCCAAGCCAAACAACGTCAGCACCTCCAGCAGCAGTGGGGCCGTCGGAATGCGAAGCCCGGCGTCGAACTGAGCAGCGAACACGACGATGCGCCCGCTCCCTGGCTCCTCTCTTACCGCTAAGGGTTTGGGGAGTTTGATGTCGTACGGCCTGTCAATGTCCGGGATTTTGTCCTCCGCCGCTAGGCGTTCAACGAGCGACTTGTCCGCGCTGGAGGGGCCCAAGTAGCGGGAGTAGTCCTTTTCCATCAATTCGAGAGCGGTGGTTGCCTTGCCCTTGCACTTGCTCGACGACATCTCGACTCACCTCGTCGGGGTTCGGGCTGGCGAGGCCGACCGACGCTCCGCGAGTCAAGGTTCGGGTCGGCGCTTTTGCGTCAAGGCTCGCGTCGACGCGGTTGAAGGAGCCCGAAGAGAAGAAGACCGGGCGTCCACCGGCATACCGCCCCGCGCGTCGCCCGCGTCTGCTCGTATGCCGCTCACATTCATCCGCGTTCGTTCGCACGCTGTTCACGTTCGTCCGCGTTCGTTCGTGTTCGCCTGTGTTCGTTCATGTGCCATTCACGTTTCCATTTGTTCGCGTTCACGTTTGTTCACACGCCGCTTTGCGCTCACACACGCCCCCCCCCGCACCTCGCACCTGCGGTGAAGCCCGCCGCCGCGCCGCCGCGTCCACCGCCGGCGCCGCCGAGCCGCCGCGCCACGCTCGCCGCGCTTGCTGCTCCGCCTGCCGCCTTCGGCCACTCCGCCACGCGGCGCTTGCGGAGCCACACGTCGGTTTCACCGCGCTCATCCCCCGCGAGCCGAGCCGCCGTGCCCGCCGCGCCGCTGTTCCCGCCGTGCCGCCCGTCGCCTTCGCTCGAGTCGCCCGCGATCCGCGCCGCCGTGCCCGTCGTGCCACCCATCGCCTTCGCCCGCGTCGCCTGCGAGCCGAGCTGCCGTGCCCACCGCGCCACCCGCCGCCTTCGCCCGCGTCGCCCCCTGGCCCTCGCCGCACCCGCTAGGCCGGTGCTCGGTGCCATCCGGTGCTGGAGACCGGAGCGGGAGGAGACGGAGTGGAGGAGGCGGCGGCGCGTGTGGACGAGAGGAAGAGGAGGCGGTGCACGGGTGGGAGGGGCTAAAAGGAGGCAGCCGGTGGGGTGGGGTGTTTTTATACTCCTCCCTCCTCTGACCTAATGGCTGGTGGGCCATGGCCCGAGAGGAGGAAGGTGCGGGCTGGCCCAAGAGGAGGCTCGCGCGCACGTTCGGGTGGTCCGTTTGAGAGGTTTTAGTAAAACAATCATAACTTTCTCGTACGAAGTCCGTTTTGGGTCCACGACCACTCAAATTAAATCTAACGAAGAGGTGCACCCAAAAAAATACACGTGTTTATACCTGTATCCATCTTGGCCCTCAAAATTCGGCTTCTAAGTGGGACGTTTTGGCTCCAGAAGTTTTTTCGTAACTTTTTCTGATCTTGGAGAGGGCATATCTCCTTCACCCGGACTCTGAATTGGGTGATTATTTTTTTCCCTTGTTAGCTTGAGTTGAGGACTTGCTTTCCACCTTGATCCTAGCATGTGCCGAGCAATTTGGTCGAGGTGACCGTTTCAAAATCTTTGATTTTGGGCTGAGATTTCCACTAGTCGTTTCGTCGACTTTCTCGAAATTTGCTCAAACTTTCTGGAGATGTAGAGTTTGGCCTCCCGCTCACAGTCGTGAAAATCGTTTGACAATTGGAGCTGTCAAACTCCCTCCCTGACGCTGCCACTTTTCTGCCACGGCAAGGAAATCGGCAGCAGCATATCAACTAGCCTTTCTTCATCCATTGGACCACGGTGCCTCGTCGAGCATGTAGCCGCTATCTTTGACTAGGGGAAGATGGAGCCCTTCTGGCTAGCTCAAACCGTGCGCCGACCCCTCAGGAATCTGTGCGCCGGTCCGAGCGTTCGTCACCCGATCGCCCGAATCGTCGAGGGGCTACTGTTGGGGAAGGGGTTCCCGCGCTAGCCCATTTTCGAAGTTTTCTCATCAAGGTCTACATCGACGTCGTCAGGGACCACCTCAACGTCCATCACCGTTGAAGACTACGCCAACGTCGTCAGGGACCACCCCGACGTCCGTCATCGTCAAAGACCACCTCGACGTGCTTAGGAATCCCTCCAGAGGTGCTAAAGAATATTCCACAAAGATGTCTGGGAATATTCTCCCAATATCCTCTAGGGTAGGGAAATGACCATATTGCCCTTGTACTTTCCCTCTCGTGTAAGAAAAAAATTGTAATCTCACCTTTTCCATTCTCAAACCCTATAAATACCCCCCATGGGGGTAGAGAGGGGGAGGATCCTTTCACTTGTAAACTCCAAATCCCATGCTCTAATACAAATACAGATTCACGTCGACGACTGCCTCGCGCTTTGCTCTCGCTCGTTCTCCCCAAGCACGCCCGGAGGTCGACGTAACCGATCGGGGGTGCCACAAGTTTATTGTCTAGACTTATATCTACGATAGAAGGCGTCTTGGCATTCTTACGAGCAGCCAAATAGTATAGTTTGAACACAGGGGAGACGTGGATCAGCTGTCTATGCTGTCATTGTGAAAATTTGAAGAGCTTCACAAACCTTGCACAGATCCAAGCACATTTGATCAGGACAGGATTCATGAAGGGGTATGCATGTTGGACCAACCACGGTGAAGATTAGATTGTAGAGGAAGGTCCGACAAACATGGATGAAGGCAACGACGTGGCTGATATTGTCAATAGCACACGTATTGAGCAGATGCATGATGACGTATGTGCATCACAAGAGGACGCGTCGCAAGACGACACGCATGACGACACGTCGTCGCATGAGGACAACGAGTTAGATCAGATGATCCGAGATGTCAAAGAAAACTGTGAGAATGATCGGGAGTACAGAAAATTTGTCTGCTTATTGGAAGACTTGGAGAAACCAATGTACCTTGGCTGCAAGTTCACAAAGTGGTCGGGCGTTCTGGAACTGCTAAAACTGAAGGCTAGCAGCGGATGGACCGATAAGAGCTTCTCGTCGCTCCTAACATTGTTAGGGGACATGCTTCCAAAGGGAAACCAGATGCCGAAAACTACGTACAGAGCTAAGAAGGTTATTTGCCCTTTGGGAATGGAGGTAGAGAAAATACATGCCTGTAGGAATTGCTACATCCTGTACCGTAAAGGGTACGTGAATTTGTGGGCATGTCTGGTGTGCAAAGCTTCGTGATATAAGCGTAAGATCGATGGTGATGATGTCGAGGAAAGCATAGAGGTGAGGAAGAGGACTCCTGTTAAGGTTGCCTGGTATTTGCCCATAATTTCCCGTTTGAAGCGCTTATTTGTGAACACGAAGGAGGCCAAACTGATGCGTTGCCACGTAGATGAGCGTACAGATGATGGAATGTTGAGATACCCAGTAGATTCTTTACAGTGGAGAAATATTGGCAGGAGTTATGCTATGTTCGGCGAAGAGGCGAGGAATGTAAGGTTCGGGTTGAGCACTGATGGAATGAACCCATTCGGCAACATGAGTAGCCAACACAGCACTTGGCCCGTGAATCGATGCATGTATAACCTTCCACCTTGGTTGTGTATGAAGAGGAAGTATATCATGATGGCAATACTTATCTAAGGTCCAAAACAACCCAGTAACGACATTGATGTGTACTTTACCCCATTAGTGGATGATTTCAAACTTCTTTGGGATGAAGGCGTAAGGGTATGGGACGCACACCTAAAGGAAAACTTCACGTTACGCTGCATGTTGTTCATTACCGTCAACGATTATCCAGCCAACGGTAACTGTTCGGGGCAAACTATTAAAGGGAGCAATGCATGTGTTCAATGCCTTGTTGATACAGCAAGTAGGTGGCTAAAACACTCTAAGAAAACGGTGTACATGCGACATTGTAGGTTCCTTACAAGGGATCAACATTACCATAGGATGAGACACAAATTCAATGGAACCATCGAGAAAGGCTCAGCTCCACATATTTTTAGCGGCACCAAGATCCACGATCAGGTTAAAGACCTGAAAGTCATGCTTGGAAAGGGGATGTTTAAAAGATGAGGTACAACGAAGAAAATGAAGCCCGTTGAGAAGCTCATCTGGAAGAAGAGGTCAATATTCTGGGAACTCTCTTACTGGAAGCATCTAGAAGTCCGTCACAGCATCGATGTGATGCACGTAGAGAAGAATGTGTGCGATAGCATAATGAGTCTCTTATTGAACATGCCTGACAAAACAAAAGATGGTCTGAATGCACGGCTAGACATGGAAGATATTGGAATCCGACCAGAGTTAAGACCACAGAAAAAGAGCAAACGGAAAGACGTTCCTTCCGCCTGCTTGTTATACCCTTTCCAAGCTAGAAAAGACTGAGTTATGTGATTGCTTGCATGGTATCAAGGTTCCATCTGGCTACTCCGCCAACATCAAGAGACTTGTTTCCATGGAAGATCCAAAATTAATTGGTATAAAGTCACATGATTGCCATGTACTTATGACACAAATGCTCCCGGTTGTAATTAGGAATATTCTTCCACCAAATGTGTGGCAGACTCTCACGAAGCTGTGTGGTTTCTTTGACACACTTTGGAAGAAGGTTGTAAGAACCTGGTTTCAACTACCAGATCCCCCTTGTGTACATTCTCGTCAGTCGCAGGATCATACTGACGGTACACAAGCGAAATGAATAACATCACATGCATTCAAGATAAAACATAGTTTGAGTACAATATGCCACATGGCTTACAAAGTACTATGTCTTAACGACATTTATTACATCAGAGGCAAAACAGCGGAAATAAAAGCGAAGCGGCTCCATCCGTGCCACAGGCAAATTGACGGAAGCCCACGCGACCTATTCTTCGGGATCATCATAGAAGAAGTCCTCATCGGCTCCTTATTCAGCATACTCATCTGCACACCACCACGAAACACATGCACGATGAGTACTTCGCGTACTCAGCAAGCCACCTGGTAGCAGATGGTCCTACCGAACTATATGCAAGGCCTCAAGGAAGGTTTTAGGGCTTAGTTGCGTAAAGCAATCTTTTAGTTGAATTACTTTTAATAGATTCGAAGGCATTGTTTTGATGTAAAACAGTTTTATTAATAGGGGTATTTTCCAGCGTGTGGTCCTCGACCAACACCTTCGAGCAAGGAACTCCTGCCTTAGCTCGGCCATAGGTTTCATCAGCATAGGGGTCGAGGGAAGTAGCAAGGGGGAGAGGGACAGGTCCTTTTCATCCAAAATGAGTCATGTGCTGTCCATAACCGTGGACATGGCTAATCGATTAGTTTTAACTCTGTAGAGTGTGTACACTTTACCCACACGACACAATCTCGTCTTGTTGCCACTGGCCGTCGCCAGCATAGTACACACCCATCGGTGTACCGGCAGGAAGATTGTGACGAGGTCTTTTAGCAAGATCCCCCCTAAGGTGTGACGTGCCCACCGGGTCTGGCCCAGAGTCGATAGTACATCCCCGCACTCCGTTCCCCCCCCCCATCTGTGCCGAGGGTCCTCGTCGCTACATCCACCCCTTCTGCGGTACGGCAACATCAGCACCAAAGGCTGACTAACCTACTTGACCAAGCCATTGCCCATTTAGCGTGTGGTTGCACTGTGGTCACAATTTCTCCAACTTCAAGACTTCGGCCTTATGCGGTACGGATGACCAATAGTTCCTTTCAACCGGCCTTCTGCGGGTAGGACAACCATATGCTCCTTCATCACATGATCCCGCTGTCACCCGCACCATATTAGATGGTAAGTTTCACCTAGAGTAGAATAGGAGGAATAGAGAGAGAGGGAAAACATCGGGCACCCGGCCCTAGCTCAGCGAGCTCAACAAGTTTCAACAAGGATCATTGATCTGATATTCATTCCTCTGAGGAGGCAATTCAAAAACAACCTAGGGATATAATTGAGCATGGCTAAGCATTTCTACTCTATTCAGAATAAAACCTACTAAACTACTCAGGGTATCAAGATAAAAGGGCGACAAGCGGACATGGTAAAGGTGTGTCAATCGACACGCTAGCTACTGGATTAAAACAGCATGCATGTTTGTAAATAACAAAATATAATGAATTCAAAAATATGGGATCAAATATGATCAAGAAAAGATGGCATGCCTTCGTGGTAGAACTCTCCCTCTTCAGCTACTTCGGTCATCGGGTCGGTCTCTTCACTTCCTATTGATGCAACGCAACGAGCAAAGATAAATACACAATCAACTCCAAGAAAGCATTCCGAAAAGCAACACGAGAGAGGAGCCCGACGAAGGTAAGGTGAGGTGGAATGGAACGATGGCGCGATAGCGTCATCACGAAGAGAGAATGGTCCTCTAGGGTTGGCCATAACCATAGACTTATATATAGCATATATCCCTTACCGGGTATACTTAATAGATATTCAAACATATATACACACATACACCTTAACATGCTACTAATCATGATAAAAGGCATAACTAATATAATTAACCACAAATAAATATTTAGGTGAATCCTAAATATTTATAATGGTTAACAACAGTAAAGAAAAATAGATTAACAACATACAACTAGATTTACACATGCTTTTCCATTATTTCAAATACTAAAAATTAAGCTAAATTATATTCTCTACTCTTAACATGTACTAACTAAGCATGAAACAACTTGGAACATGTTAACAGTACTGGAAAAGTACCAATAATGATTTAAAACCAATTTCTAATCTGAACATTATTTAATTAAAGCATTTTCTAGCATTTCTAGTGTAACGAATAAGTAGAAAATTACAATTATCATCAATAAATCATACCATTGGACTAACATGTTCTAATACTAATTCCAGAGACATTTCATAATTACATGTGTTCTGGAAATATAATTTAAGCAATTATAAATATTAATCTAAGCATGAAAACTACCCTAACAATATAGTAAAACATTAATTAATTAAGCAAATTGGGTTTTCATGACTTGACAACATTCTCATAACATTATCAGATTTACTTGATACTGGACATGAATTTTTATTAGCTATAACAGATTTATAAAGGACTTATTACTAGAAACAGCATTTAAATAATAATTTTAAATAGGTCTAGGGCACATCTTGATTTTTATAGTTCATACCATTGCAGGAAAAATAATTTGGTTTACATGGGAATTTAGATCTAGGGTTCTCTGATCCTAAGCAAGAATTCAATAAAAATAACAGAGAACATTACCATTTTTAATAATTGATTTAAAGCTTATTTTAATTCTAGGAAATTCTACATTAATCCAAAAATCATGAAAATTTCCAGAAGCACTTCCTATTATACTAATGATCTACAAAAAAGATTCACTTCAAAATGACTTTCCAGTACAAAGATATCATAAAATTTGCTCAAATTTCATACTGAATTAAATATATTTCAAAATCCGACGGTCGGATTAAAAATCCGATTACACCGTTGGATTCGTGGGGTTCTAAGGATTCCATTTTAATCCTAAGATCACAGATCGGACAAGAATTGGTTGGAGACAAAAATATTGGGCAGAGAGCTATCCTAGGGTTTACTGTACATATGAACAGTACCCATGTGTACTGTTCACGCTACAGTACAGAGGCAAGAATTGGAGATTCAAAGATTATTGGTTGCACACTAGATGGATATTGGCCAAAATTGGTTGAGGGGAAAAGATCCACGGGTTGAGGGGAGACTACCTCGGTAGGGGATTGGAGAGAAACTCACCGTGGGTGGAGAAATCGAGGAGAGAAGGTGCTCGCCGGAGTTGAGGAAGACGCTCACGGTACGGACGGAGTTGTGGATGAAACTCGCGTTTTGTTGGGGGTGAAAGTGCACGCCGGCGTGGGGAAGCTCCTCGTGGTAGCACCTCGGTGTGGGGGTCGTCGTGGTGGCCGAAATTGCTCGCCGGAGTTCCGCCGGAGTTGAGGAAGAAGAGAGATGTGGAGGAGAAATTTTTAGTGCGGAAGCAAAGGGTTAAATCACAGGAGATATGGGGTTTTTATAGAGGAGAGAGAGGAGAGGAAAAGGCAGTGCAGAAATTATGGAAATATTTGCCGTATCAATTTGGAATTAAACACCGGAATCAATCGGAATTGAATTTTACGGAGAACTCGGTCGGCGGCGCGGCATCTCCGCGCATAACGCGCGTGCGCGGCGCGCTGGTGCTAGGCACGGCTGCCTGGTTGCCTTGCCAGGCCGGCCTGCTGGTGGCCCATGGGAGCATGGGGCGCAGCCCAAAGAAAAAGGAGAGGTGGTCCAAGGAAAAAGAAAGAAAAAAAAGGACAGCCCAAGAGAGAGGGGAGGTGGCCCAAGAGCAAGGGGACAACCGGGTGGGCTAGGCCCAGGGGTGGGGCGAAATGGGCCTTTGGCCCAGGTTTGAAGAAAAAATAAAAACTCATTTTCGAATTAAAATAACTGTAGAAAATTCAATAGAGCCTTTAAAAATACCAAACGTCTTCTAAAAATTCCCTAAAAATTCCAGAAAATCATATTGAGCATAAGGAACTCAAGAAAAATACTTTTGAGGCAAATTTTCAAATGATGATCGAATTAAAAATTAAAAACACTCTTTTTGCTCTCAAATTAATTCTAGGCCTTTGATTAATTTGAGATAAAAAACAAATAAAATATTTTTAACATATATTACATAGTTGCACATCCTTCCCTTTTTAAAAAAAAATTTTCAAGCCCAAAGAATTGAGGATGTTACAAAGGTCATTAGCCATGAAGAACTAGATGGTCTGCAAGATGGGGTGGTGAAGACTCTATGTGAACTCGAGATGTTTTTCCCTCTGTCGTTCTTTGATGTCATGGTTCATCTCATAGTCCACCTAGTGCACGAAGTTAGGATGTGCGGCCCTGTGTTTCTTCGCAGCATGTATCCATTCGAATGCTACATGGGAATTCTGAAGCACTATGTTCGGAATTGATCTCACCCTGAGAGCAGTATCATCGAAGGCTACGCAACAGAAGAGGTCATTGAGTTCTTGATGACGAATAGTACGGCATCCCGCGTATTAGGGGTATCCGTATACAGACTCCCGTGACTTTAGGAAGGTACGGCGTACCCGGGGAGGATCCCCGGACGATAAGGTAACCCCTCTCGGGAAGAGAAGGCTCCCCTTAAACTAGGAAATCGATCCCGACGTTTAAGGAGACCAGAGTCTTACTTGGGTGTAAGTCCACGTCCAGTACGACCCTGGGAACCCCCTATATAAGGATCAGCAATCCCGTAGGGGAGGACAGGGCCAATTAGGTCAAGACATCCAGTCGCAGCTCCAGGGGGCGAAGCCCTAGAAGACCCACTGCCTCGAAGGAGTCGAGCCCGGTGGTTTAGGATAGTTAGTCTACGATTAGGCCTAGAGTAGCCACTAACATACACCCCCCGTTGTAAAGCATGTTCTTCATCAATATATAGCAACAGGACGTAGGGTTATTATCCTGAGGGAGGCCCGAACCTGTATAAAAACGGATGTCCCCTGCTGTTAGATCTCCTGGCACTTGGGCCCTAAAGGTCCCTACCCCCAGCAATCCTCATTCCACGAATACCGTAAGATCGCCGATTCACCGATCGTGACAGATGGCGCCGACCGTGGGGACCTCTCCGGACCAAGCCGTCCAGGAAAGATCAGAGTCGGCAGGACGCGCAACTAATCGCGATTAGATCCCAGCGCCGTTTGCACAGCCCTCACCGGTTCCGACCGAGGAGGAGGAAGCAAACTCGGCAGGAAAACCGATCGCACCCTCGCCCCGCATGGGTACTCGGACCAGGATTTCTACGACAACTTTGGCCCTATGGATCTGTTGGAAATATGCCCTAGAGGCAATAAATAAAGTTGTTATTTGTCATATTTCAAGTTCATGATAAAGTTTATTCTCCATGCTATAATTGTATTAATTGGAAACATTATTACTTGTGTGGTTATATAAACAACACCGTGTCCCTAGTGATCCTCTAACACTAGCTTGTTGATTAATTGATGGTTAAGGTTTCCTAACCATGAACATAAGTTGTTAATTAATAACAATGTCATATCATTAGGAGAATGATGTGATGGATAGACCCAAGTTGAGCGTAGCAATTTGATCGTGTCACTAAGTTTTATTTGCTTCAGCTATCATATGTTAAATGTTCTAGTCCTTCGACCATGAGATAATGCCACTCCCTAGTACCGGAAGAATGCTTTGAGGGCATCAACCATCACGCCGTAACAGGGTGATCATAAAGGTGTCTTTCAGGTATCTCGGAAAGTACTTGTTGGGTTGCATGTATCAAGAGTGGGATTTGTCCATCCATGTGACGGAGAGATATTCTCTGGGCCCACTCGGTAATGCACATTCGATATCGCTTGCAAGCAAGGGACTAAGGAGTTAGTCACAGAGGATGTTGTATTACGGAACTAGGTATGGTGATACCGACGATCAAATCTCGGGCAAGTAAAATATCGTGAGACAAAGGAATGGAACATTCGACATCGTGGTTCAACCGATAAATGATATTCGTTGAATATGTGGGAATCAATATGGACATCCATGGTCCTGTTATTGATTATTGATCGGAGAGGCGTCTCGATCATGTCCGCATATTCCCGAACCCGTAGGGTCACACACTTAAGGTTCGTTGATGCCAGGGTAGAGAATGAGATATTAATATGGTGAGACCGAAATTTTGTTCGGAGTCTCGGATGGGATCCAGGACGTCACGAGGAGCTCCGGAATGGTCCGGAGATACAATTTCATATATGGGAGAGTATTTTTAGGGTTTCGGAAAGGTTCGGGATTTTTCCGGCAGAGTTCCGGAGAAGTTCTAGAAGGTTCCGGAGGGTTCTAGAGTAGGGCCCACTTATCCCGGAGGGGTCCACATGGACCAAGGGTACTGCATGAACAGTACACACGTGAATAGTGTCACGTGAACAGTAACCCCCTTCCTAGATGGATAAGATCGATATCCCTTAAAAATAGGAGAGATAAGATAAAGGAAAAAGGGGGAACTTGGGAGGCAAGTTACTGTTCACGTACTGTTCACGTGAACAGTACCGAGCCTATATAAAGGGGGGGAGGGCTGGGCGCAGCCCCCCATTGAACCCTAGCCGCCAGCCCCCTCCCTCTCTCCCATCTACTCCTCTCCCGCAGCTGCTTAGGCGAAGCCCTGCAGGAATTTCTCCACCGCATCCACCACCACACCGTCGTGCTGCTGGAGATCTCATCTACCTCTCCACCTCACCTTGCTGGATCAAGAAGGAGGATACGTCATCGAGCCGTACGTGTGCACATCTCGGAGGTGCCGCTCGTTGCGGTGCTTGATCGGATTGGAACACGAGAAGATCCCTCTCGTGGCTGGGAGGTATAACCTAGCTGCGGGAGGCTGCGGGCTTCATCGACAACGGTCAAATTCTCCGCTGCGTTGACGTGTTCGTCGAGGGTATGTAGATATGATCTGTCTCTCGTTGCAAGATTCTTCTAGATTGGATCTTGGTTTTCTAGATTGGATCTAGGTTTTCGTTTGCATCTCGTAGGAAAATTTTTGTTTTCTGTGCTACGAATCCCATCAGTGGTATCAGAGCTAGATCTATGCGTAGATGCTTTGTACGAGTAGAACACAATTGGATTGTGAGCGTTGATTCTCTTGTTGCTACCTCTTTTCGTGCACTTGGATTTTGCGGGATAGCAAGATGAAGCGGCCCGGACCAACTTTACATGTCCTCGCACATGAGACCGGTTCTGCGCTCGACATGCAACTTGTATTGCATAAGCAGCTGGCGGGTGTCTGTCTCTCTTGCTATAGTGAAATCTAATTTGCAACGGGAGGCTTGAAAAAGTTTATAGCAATAATTGAATCCACGTTGTGGCTTTGCGTAGGTAAGAATGGTTCTTGTATACAACCCCTAGAAGCCACGTAAAACTTGCAAACAATAAGTACAGGCGTCTAACTTGTTTTTGCAGGGGGCATGTGATGTGGTATAGCCAAGATGTGATGTGATATATGTGATGTATGAGATGATCATGTTTTATAATATTTCACGGCTTGCATGTCGATGAGTACGGCAACCGGCAGGAGCCACATGGTTGTCTTTAATATTTATTGTATGACCTGCGTGTCAACTCCAAACGCCATGTAATTGCATTACTTTATCGCTAGTGGTAGCAATAGTTGTAGTTGCAACGCAGTGGTGAGTGAC